>JARLTB010000020.1:9500000-9510000 GCA_030141615.1 Unio pictorum | reverse complement strand
GTATGTATGTATGTATGTATGTATGTATGTATGTATGTATGTATGTATGTATGTATGTATGTATGTATGTATGTATGTATGCATGTAAGTATGTATGTATGTATGTATGTATGTATGTATGTATGTATGTATGTATGTATGTATGTATGTATGTATGTATGTATGTATGTATGTATGTATGTATGTATGTATGTATGCGTGTGTGTTTGTGTGTGTGTGTGTGTGTGTTTGAAAAGAGTTAGACCAGATAATTATCTAGGGTTACCGTTCCTGGGTGCTTCGAATACCCGGTTAAATGAACAGTTAGCAACCTCGATATTGAGTGTACTAGTAACTATTTTAACCAGTGTATTTATTGGATTTTGGAGTAGTGTTTTTTTATTTTTTTCTTTAAGGCTACACATCTAATACTACGACAGCACAAACAATATCATGATGGTGTATTGGTCCCAGCGACTCAAAGGACAAAAAATATATAACGAAAAAAACTTTACTCGAAGGATTTAACCTTCAATTTTATAGATTATGTTTTAATGGATTCTATTATAAGACATTTTCGCTATGTAAAGTCCGAGTGTTGAATCAATCTCTGAATTTGAAAGCGATGAAAAAGTTCAAATTGCCTGGTATATTGGCCTTTAAGGATGTACGATATGCACCATTTATTTAGGATAACCTAGACAAATATATAAGCTGTTTGGTGAGTTCGCCATGTCAAAATGACTTTAGGAGTAACCATAACAGACTGACTTCATTGTGATCAATGTGACTTCCATAGATAGGACGAACGATTTGGACTATTTTGATTTAGTTTTAATCTAGAACCAACTAAGCTCATTGCAATATAAACACCAATTGAGGTGATGCTATATAATGTTTTGAGAATGGATCCCTGCGTAGCATTATAGAATGTCAGATTGGAAACAACAGACGCACATCACCGCCATTGTCATTCAGGAGCATCTCGACCTCATACAAAGCGTTATGACCTTCACACAATGTTTAAATGACTTTAAGATCAGAAAACAAATGTCACATTTAACATGACCAAGACTGCTGGCTTGGCGATCACATTCGGTATCATATCGACACAATTTTAGTTCGTGATGAACTAGAACTCATCTGAAGCATTATATTAAAATGATTATCCATCCTCGAGACCAGTGATGACAACTTGGTCAATAAAACAGCTATTTCGGCCATACTGGAAGCACAATCTGTACCTTTTTTATTTGATGCAATAAAACATTGATATATACATCTGGGACAAGAAACATGTGCTCATAGAAGACGAACGGCTGGCAATACAAAATCCTACGTTGTCCTTGTCTACGATAAATCGAGATATAACAAAAGATAGAGGCAATGGTCAGAAAATGTAAAGGTATAGGCATGGGACAGAAAATAAAAACCGTATAGGCAATGGTCGGAAAATGAACAGTTATAGGCAATGGTTAGAAAATAAAAAAGGTATAGGCAATTTTCTGAAAACAAGTTATTATTCCATTAACAAAACATACATATTCATATATGATACTAAACTCAACGACATTTAGAAAGGTGATAGACAAAAATAATGAACGTAACATGAAAAGGATCATATCGGCATCAAGGACTAATTTATATTTATTTATAAATTTTGAATAGACTGTGTGTGAGCAAAGACAACTTTGTCAGAAGACTACATTCAAGAGAATATAGGTGTTACAAATATATCTAATTTTAAGTGTAGCAAGATGACGATATACATATAAGCTATAAACAAAAATGTTAGGTGTGAAGTAGGAATAAACGAAATATTTATATCTGATTACCAAGCAAAGTCACGTTTACAGTACATTTTTAAATTTTATACACTTACAAGGTCAATCTACAACGATTGACCGGAAAAAGATTCTAAACAGAGTACAGTTTCACATCAGCTTGAAATTATGCAGACGTTGAAAAAAATTGAAACTACATTGTAATCTATTGACTATGATAGTTTAGGCGGCCCTCCTGTTGTTTTGGTGAGAGCGCCTAAACAAAATTTTCTAAAGGTTTAGTATTCTTCGAATACTGCTATCCTGTCGTAATTAACCACCGGTGTAAAATGAGTTTACAACGATCATAAAAGCCCAGTTGTTTTATACAATGGCAATTAAATATGGTAACATATGTAAAAAGAAAAGATAATTACAATGAGATGAATTGACAAAATGGTTACATGAGCACTGTACTTGCACGCTGAAAAATAAAAGAGAAAGAATTATCCTTTTAAAGAATGTTTCTGCTTATCATGTCAATGATCAAATGATTGGCAAACATACGACTGGTCCAGTCACCGTCACAAATATATCTGACGTCCTTACTTATTGTTTTCAAAAACAATATGGACCAAGAACCTAGGACATTATGTAAAAGAACGGCATA
Source organism: Unio pictorum (assembly GCA_030141615.1). NCBI lineage: Eukaryota > Metazoa > Mollusca > Bivalvia > Unionida > Unionidae > Unio > Unio pictorum. Next base: position 9,507,588 of record JARLTB010000020.1, on the reverse strand, counting down.
ACACCAACATACATACATACATACATGCATGCATGCATACATACATACATACATACATACATACATACATACATACATACATACATACATACATACATACATACATACATACATACATACATACATACATACATACATACATACATACATACATACATACATACATACATACATACATACATAAGCTAGATCTTCATCTCTCTCTCTCTCTCTCTCTCTCTCTCTCTCTCTCTCTCAAAAATAAAACAGCAAAGCTAAAAGTTCTAATTGAAATTAAAGTTTCGTCATACGTACAAAAAAATCGTCTTCATCTAAATTAAAATAGAAAAAAGTGACATCAAATGTAGTTCGGTCAAACAAATGCGTCATAAATATATATTTATATTGAATAATCATTAAGGGAAAATAAACAAATGATGCAGTTTCATATAGTATTACAATGTCAAAGCCGCCAATTTAAAACATTTCTATGCGAAAATTGAGAGTTTTAATATTGTTCCATCATCTTTCTTATTAGTCAAATTTGTCCAGTAGTGGTGCCACGTGGACGACGTAAACACCGATTTAGTTAAAGTACACACAAAACTATATCTTGCTTCTAACTCTTCGCTCTTCCACTCCAATGAAAAGAATAATTTGCTGTTTCCTCTATTAACCTATTACCTTTGGCAAGCTAAGAGGACATGCGAATATGATGTGGACTTATGAACACTCGATTACCAATTACATATATTTGTGTATTCACGTATGTATGTATGTATGTATGTATGTATATATGTATGTAAGTATGTATGTATGTATGTATGTATGTATGTATGTATGTATGTATGTATGTATGTATGTATGTATGTATGTATGTATGTATGTATGTATGTATGTATGTATGTATGTGTGTGTGTGTGTGTGTGTGTGTGTGTGTGTGTGTATGTATGTATGTATGCGTGTGTGTTTGTGTGTGTGTGTGTTTGTGTGTGTGTGTGTGTGTGTGAAAAGAGTTAGACCAGATAATTATCTAGGGTTACCGTTCCTGGGTGCTTCGAATACCCGGTTAAATGAACAGTTAGCAACCTCGATATTGAGTGTTCTAGTAACTATTTTAACCAGTGTATTTATTGGATTTTGGAGTAGTGTTTTTTTCTTTTTTTCTTTAAGGCTACACATCTAATACTACGACAGCACAAACAATATCATGATGGTGTATTGGTCCCAGCGACTCAAAGGACAAAAAATATATAACGAAAAAAACTTTACTCGAAGGATTTAACCTTCAATTTTATAGATTATGTTTTAATGGATTCTATTATAAGACATTTTCGCTATGTAAAGTCCGAGTGTTGAATCAATCTCTGATTTTGAAAGCGATGAAAAAGTTCAAATTGCCTGGTATGGTGGCCTTTAAGGATGTACGATATGCACCATTTATTTAGGATAACCTAGACAAATATATAAGCTGTTTGGTGAGTTCGCCATGTCAAAATGACTTTAGGAGTAACCATAACAGACTGACTTCATTGTGATCAATGTGACTTCCATAGATAGGACGAACGATTTGGACTATTTTGATTTAGTTTTAATCTAGAACCAACTAAGCTCATTGCAATATAAACACCAATTGAGGTGATGCTATATAATGTTTTGAGAATGGATCCCTGCGTAGCATTATAGAATGTCAGATTGGAAACAACAGACGCACATCACCGCCATTGTCATTCAGGAGCATCTCGACCTCATACAAAGCGTTATGACCTTCACACAATGTTTAAATGACTTTAGGATCAGAAAACAAATGTCACATTTAACATGACCAAGACTGCTGGCTTGGCGATCACATTCGGTATCATATCGACACAATTTTAGTTCGTGATGAACTAGAACTCATCTGAAGCATTATATTAAAATGATTATCCATCCTCGAGACCAGTGATGACAACTTGGTCAATAAAACAGCTATTTCGGCCATACTGGAAGCACAATCTGTACCTTTTTTATTTGATGCAATAAAACATTGATATATACATCTGGGACAAGAAACATGTGCTCACAGAAAACGAACGCCTGGCAATACAAAATCCTACGTTTCTCTTGTCTACGATCAATCGAGATATAACAAAAGATAATAGCAATGGTTAGAAAATGTAAAGGTATAGGCATTGGACAGAAAATAAAAACCGTATAGGGAATGGTCGGAAAATGAACAGTTATAGGCAATGGTTAGAAAATAAAAAGGTATAGGCAATTTTCTGAAAACAAGTTATTATTCCGTTAACAAAACATACATATTCATATATGATACTAAACTCAACGACATTTAGAAAGGTGATAGACAAAAATAATGAACGTAACATGAAAAGGATCATATCGGCATCAAGGACTAATTTATATTTATTTATAAATTTTGAATAGACTGTGTGTGAGCAAAGACAACTTTGTCAGAAGACTACATTCAAGAGAATATAGGTGTTACAAATATATCTAATTTTAAGTTTAGCAAGATGACGATATACATATAAGCTATAAACAAAAATGTTAGGTGTGAAGTAGGAATAAACGAAATATTTATATCTGATTACCAAGCAAAGTCACGTTTACAGTACATTTTTAAATTGTATACACTTACAAGGTCAATCTACAACGATTGACCGGAAAAAGATTCTATACAGAGTATAGTTTGACATCAGCTTGAAATTATGCAGACGTTGAAAAGAATTGAAACTACATTGTAATCTATTGACTATGATAGTTTAGGCGGCCCTCCTGTTGTTTTGGTGAGAGCGCCTAAACAAAATTTTCTAAAGGTTTAATATTCTTCGAATACTGCTATCCTGTCGTAATTAACCACCGGTGTAAAATGAGTTTACAACGATCATAAAAGCCCAGTTGTTTTATACAATGGCAAATAAATATGGTAACATATGTAAAAAGAAAAGATAATTACAATGAGATGAATTGACAAAATGGTTACATGAGCACTGTACTTGCACGCTGAAAAATCAATGAGAAAGAATTATCCTTTTAAAGAATGTTTCTGCTTATCATGTCAATGATCAAATGATTGGCAAACATACGACTGTTCCAGTCACCGTCACAAATATATCTGACGTCCTTACTTATTGTTTTCAAAAACAATATGGACCAAGAACCTAGGACATTATGTAAAAGAACGGCATAACACCAACATACATACATACATACATGCATGCATGCATGCATGCATACATACATACATACATACATACATACATACATACATACATACATACATACATACATACATACATACATACATACATACATACATACATAAGCTAGATCTTCATGCCTGTTTTGCCGCTTTTAATATGTATTTCCATTTTTATTTCATGTTAGGATTTAGAGCCTCTAACACCTGAGAGGAAAATATGTTGTTTCCAACTGAGTCTCCCTTGAGTCCCTTGCCTTTACATGTGTAGTCGGCGCTGTACAATCAATATTCCTTTTGTTCATTCTCTCTGTGATTATCTATGGTAAAACAAAAAACTCTCTCTCTCCCTCCTTCCACCCACCTCTCTATGTCTCTCTCTCTCTCTCTCTCTCTCTCTGTCTGTCTGTCTGTCTGTCTCTGTCTCTGTCTCTCTCTGTCTCTCTCTCTGTCTGTCTGTCTCTCTCTCTCTCTCTCTCTCTCAAAAATAAAACAGCAAAGCTAAAAGTTCTAATTGAAATTAAAGTTTCGTCATACGTAAAAAAAATCGTCTTCATCTAAATTAAAATAGACAAAAGTGACATCAAATGTAGTTCGGTCAAATAAATGCGTCATAAATATATATTTATATTGAATAATCATTAAGGGAAAATAAACAAATGAAGCAGTTTCATATAGTATTACAATGTCAAAGCCGCCAATTTTAAAACATTTCTATGCGAAAAAGGGGAGGTTTAATATTGTTCCATCATCTTTCTTATTAGTCAAATTTGTCCAGTAGTGGTGCCACGTGGACGACGTAAAAACCGATTTAGTTAAAGTACACACAAAACTATATCTAACTCTTCCCTCTTCCACTCCAATGAAAAGAATAATTTGCTGTTTCCTCTATTAACCTATTACCTTTGGCAAGCTAAGAGGACATGCGAATATAATGTGGACTTATGAACATTCGATTACCAATTACATATATTTGTGTATTCATGTATGTATGTATGTATGTACGTATGTATGTATGTATGTATGTATGTATGTATGTATGTATGTATGTATGTATGTATGTATGTATGTATGTATGTATGTATGTATGTATGTATGTATGTATGTGTGTGTGTGTGTGTGTGTGTGTGTGTGTGTGTGTGTGTGTGTGTGTGTGTGTATGTATGTATGTATGTATGTATGCGTGTGTGTTTGTGTGTGTGTGTATGTGTGTGTGTGTGTGAAAAGAGTTAGACCAGATAATTATCTAGGGTTACCGTTCCTGTGTGCTTCGAATACCCGGTTAAATGAACAGTTAGCAACCTCGATATTGAGTGTTCTAGTAACTATTTTAACCAGTGTATTTATTGGATTTTGGAGTAGTGTTTTTTTCTTTTTTTCTTTAAGGCTACACATCTAATACTACGACAGCACAAACAATATCATGATGGTGTATTGGTCCCAGCGACTCAAAGGACAAAAAATATATAACGAAAAAAACTTTACTCGAAGGATTTAACCTTCAATTTTATAGATTATGTTTTAATGGATTCTATTATAAGACATTTTCGCTATGTAAAGTCCGAGTGTTGAATCAATCTCTGATTTTGAAAGCGATGAAAAAGTTCAAATTGCCTGGTATGGTGGCCTTTAAGGATGTACGATATGCACCATTTATTTAGGATAACCTAGACAAATATATAAGCTGTTTGGTGAGTTCGCCATGTCAAAATGACTTTAGGAGTAACCATAACAGACTGACTTCATTGTGATCAATGTGACTTCCATAGATAGGACGAACGATTTGGACTATTTTGATTTAGTTTTAATCTAGAACCAACTAAGCTCATTGCAATATAAACACCAATTGAGGTGATGCTATATAATGTTTTGAGAATGGATCCCTGCGTAGCATTATAGAATGTCAGATTGGAAACAACAGACGCACATCACCGCCATTGTCATTCAGGAGCATCTCGACCTCATACAAAGCGTTATGACCTTCACACAATGTTTAAATGACTTTAGGATCAGAAAACAAATGTCACATTTAACATGACCAAGACTGCTGGCTTGGCGATCACATTCGGTATCATATCGACACAATTTTAGTTCGTGATGAACTAGAACTCATCTGAAGCATTATATTAAAATGATTATCCATCCTCGAGACCAGTGATGACAACTTGGTCAATAAAACAGCTATTTCGGCCATACTGGAAGCACAATCTGTACCTTTTTTATTTGATGCAATAAAACATTGATATATACATCTGGGACAAGAAACATGTGCTCACAGAAAACGAACGCCTGGCAATACAAAATCCTACGTTTCTCTTGTCTACGATCAATCGAGATATAACAAAAGATAATAGCAATGGTTAGAAAATGTAAAGGTAAGGCATTGGACAGAAAATAAAAACCGTATAGGGAATGGTCGGAAAATGAACAGTTATAGGCAATGGTTAGAAAATAAAAAGGTATAGGCAATTTTCTGAAAACAAGTTATTATTCCGTTAACAAAACATACATATTCATATATGATACTAAACTCAACGACATTTAGAAAGGTGATAGACAAAAATAATGAACGTAACATGAAAAGGATCATATCGGCATCAAGGACTAATTTATATTTATTTATAAATTTTGAATAGACTGTGTGTGAGCAAAGACAACTTTGTCAGAAGACTACATTCAAGAGAATATAGGTGTTACAAATATATCTAATTTTAAGTTTAGCAAGATGACGATATACATATAAGCTATAAACAAAAATGTTAGGTGTGAAGTAGGAATAAACGAAATATTTATATCTGATTACCAAGCAAAGTCACGTTTACAGTACATTTTTAAATTGTATACACTTACAAGGTCAATCTACAACGATTGACCGGAAAAAGATTCTATACAGAGTATAGTTTGACATCAGCTTGAAATTATGCAGACGTTGAAAAGAATTGAAACTACATTGTAATCTATTGACTATGATAGTTTAGGCGGCCCTCCTGTTGTTTTGGTGAGAGCGCCTAAACAAAATTTTCTAAAGGTTTAATATTCTTCGAATACTGCTATCCTGTCGTAATTAACCACCGGTGTAAAATGAGTTTACAACGATCATAAAAGCCCAGTTGTTTCATACAATGGCAATTAAATATGGTAACATATGTAAAAAGAAAAGATAATTACAATGAGATGAATTGACAAAATGGTTACATGAGCACTGTACTTGCACGCTGAAAAATCAATGAGAAAGAATTATCCTTTTAAAGAATGTTTCTGCTTATCATGTCAATGATCAAATGATTGGCAAACATACGACTGTTCCAGTCACCGTCACAAATATATCTGACGTCCTTACTTATTGTTTTCAAAAACAATATGGACCAAGAACCTAGGACATTATGTTAAAGAACGGCATAACACCAACATACATACATACATACATACATACATACATACATACATACATACATACATACATACATACATACATACATACATACATACATACATACATACATACATACATACATACATACTTTCATACATGCATACATGCATGCATGCATGGATGCATGCATGCATACATACATACATACATGCATACATACATACATACATACATACATACATACATACATACATACATACATACATACATACATACATACATACATACATACATACATACATACATACATACATACATACATACATACATACATACATACATACATACATACATACATACATACATACATACATACATACATACATACATAAGCTAGATCTTCATGCCTGTTCTGCCGCTTTTAATATGTATTTCCATTTTTTTTCATGTTAGGATTTAGAGCCTCTAACACCTGAGAGGAAAATATGTTGTTTCCATCTGAGTCTCCCTTGAGTCCCTTGCCTTTACATGTGTAGTCGGCGCTGTACAATCAATATTCCTTTTGTTCATTCTCTGTGATTATCTATGGTAAAACAAAAAACTCTCTCTCTCCCTCCTTCCACCCACCTCTCTATGTCTCTCTCTCTCTCTCTCTCTCTCTGTCTGTCTCTGTCTCTCTCTGTCTCTCTCTCTGTCTCTCTGTCTCTCTCTCTCTCTCTCTCTCTCTCTCTCTCTCTGTCAAAATAAAACAGCAAAGCTAAAAGTTCTAACTGCAATTAAAGTTTCGTCATACGTAAAAAAAATCGTCTTCATCTAAATTAAAATAGACAAAAGTGACATCAAATGTAGTTCGGTCAAACAAATGCGTCATAAATATATATTTATATTGAATAATCATTAAGGGAAAATAAACAAATGAAGCAGTTTCATATAGTATTACAATGTCAAAGCCGCCAATTTTAAAACATTTCTATGCGAAAAAGGAGAGTTTTAATATTGTTCCATCATCTTTCTTATTAGTCAAATTTGTCCAGTAG
>JARLTB010000020.1:9475000-9495000 GCA_030141615.1 Unio pictorum | reverse complement strand
TTTCTTTTTTTTCTTCAGTTTGTTCAATAATTACGTCAAGTACCCATGCCTAATAACCTTATTTTTCACGACCTGCTTTACTAATTGATTAGTGCTCACTTGCCATCAATCTCAAACTAACTCAATAACGGATCAACTCAATAAACACCGGACTCGCGTTTCTTTCGTAGAGATCATCAATAAACGAAAGCTATGAACATGCGGAGAACCTCCAAGCAATATTGGCGACTTTGTTCTCATTGGAAAGCAGGGGGACGCAGCTTTTTACGATTGTCCGGGTATAGACGTTTTCCGACACGACGTAACTCAGACGTGTCCAATCATCTACTGCCAAGACGACGGACACTACTCTACACCTGCATTTCAACCAGATATCACCATGTGTGACACTCGTAAGTACCCGTATATCCCCATGGACCAGATAAATCATAAATTGAAATCATCTGACCCATCTCTGGACTTCTAAACTGTAGAGGCATCTGATTTGCTTCCATTAGAAAGAAACATGTTCACGTTAGTTTACCCTCAGGTAAATTGGCCTGGAATATTTCTCTCTTCGACTTGTGGTTCGTCAAGATTTTTTTTCATATCGGTTTTACGAAAAGAGAATACATTATTATCGTCATAAGTGACAAGATTTCCTTTCTAGTTTTGTTGCCGTTATCTTGCAAATAACACACACCATCAATTTAAAGATTTATGAGATATTCTTACAGCCAAATGCTTCCACAAGCCGCGAGATTTGGTATAACTAAACGTCTACCAACAAGAAGAACAAGATATTTAAATCGCAAAGAATGAGACCCTTTCAAATGAAACATCGTTCAATCTAATGCAGACATCACAGAAAGAACAGTGTTGGAATTGGTGAACCAACGAAAGTTATTTAATTCTTCTGTTTTTCCGTGCTGACAAGGCAATGATAAGCAATGGTTTCCTGAACTTGCTGCAATGAATTACCTGCAGAAACTAAGAGTTGGAATTATTAGACGGGTCTATCACCGTAACCAAATCTTTCAATTTTTATTTCTTCATTTGTACTGCTGACCTTATTCAAAAAAAACTGGTTGCGGTGTGTAGCCACGTCCGCATTTAGAATAGTAGACAATGCTACTCACAACCTCAATCGTTTGTATTTGTACTCATGTTCCTTAGTATAGGAAAGTCGCCTAATTAATACAGCTTATCAACCTTTGTACAACTGTCGCGCAGTTTTAAACTTATGAAACTAAATGACAAGATGTGCTTCTTAGTAAATGTACTCATGTGTGCACTGAAAATGTTATGTTTTCAACCTTGCAGCGAGAACAACTTGACCGACTAAACCTTAATTCAACTCAAAATTGCCGATAAAACAAAAGGCAAGACATCTTTTGAATATTCTGTGTTGATGTGGAGAAAGGACGTTAATGACTGTAGTACTTAACATAATCTATGACTTAATCAATCATATATCCCTCAGTTAGATGTTTCTACGGTAAACAACAGTCAATATCATTCAGAATATTACAAAGAAATGGTTCGGTTTGAATATAACGAGTACTGCAGTTTTTTGCTGATATCAAAACTGTTCAGCTTATCACATCTGATGTTTCTTTTTCAACTCTGGAACCAAGCACCTTCTGTACTAAATGTATTATATGATTATTGATATGTTGTATAGAGTTAGTGCGTGTATATTTTAAAACACAAATCGAAAATGAATTTTGCTTAAGTTAAAAATAATTTCCATGTCACGAATTATAGCCATAAACGTCTACATTTTATATAAAGTAAATAAATATAAAATCAATAAAAAAAAAATAAATAACTAAACAAACGAAACTCACGAATCAAATAAAACAGATAATAAATACGAACGGGGTATGTACTGACTAATAACAAATGACCATATTACTACAATGGAAATACAAATTGGGTGAACATTTGTTCCTTATATCGGATATTTCATTCTCTACTCTTGAAGAACCGAACTCATTTTGGACAAAATGTATTATACTATGATTGAAATGTAATAAAGGAGTCTAACCGTATAGAATCAGTGCGTGTATATTTTGAAAACACAAATCAAAACTGTATTTTCCTTAAGTTAAAATAATTTCCTTGACACGAATTATTTCCCTGAACGTCTAAATTTTATATAAAATAAATAAATATTTAAATCAACAAAACAACTTAAATAAATAAATAAACTAAACTCACGAATCAAGTAAAAAAGATCATAAATACCAACGGGGTATGAACTGGCTAAGAACAAATGACCCTATTAGTACAATGAAAATAATAATTGGGTAGCCATTTTGAAAATATATCTCCAATGGAACATGAGAGTTTAACATTAGTCCTTGGCTTCAACAATAAAAGACAATGTTACAAATTGTATAGTTTGAACACGATGATGTTTTGTGTAAGAACATGGTAATCTTGCAATTGTCCACGTATTGCTAATGGTGGGACAGCCTTGGGTCAAATAAATCTGCAAATGTATGCACTTGCATGCAAATTTTGACTTCCACGCATGTTTACCGAACAGAACACAAAATCACAACGCCAAATAACCAACAAAACTTATGACAGCATCAACATATTTTGACCAAAGTGAAGCCTTACTAACTGACATAGACACTTACAACAACCTGACCCACATATATTAATAGATAACCTTAATAATCTATAATGTTGTTTATTTGTCCTTCGCCTTCAACGATTATCACATACTAATTATCTAGCGTAATTCATGTGAAAACGTGAATAGCTGATCAGGCAAATGTATTGTCTGAACTGTCTGTATCACATTTGACTCATAGCCAAACTCATAATTTTGCTTAATCAATAGAGGACATGCTGCACTAATGAGATTTACACATTTGCTTGTGAACTGCTTCTGGAATTCACTTCAGTTTAAAGTCTGCAGCTCAACCGTGGATGTGACATCGCCATGTAAAACAGTCCTCTAAAGGATATTGTCGAAGGATCTAGTGTCTGTTGACCCTTAACATGAATTACTTCATTTGGGTCGCCGTAGAAGTTATTTTCAAGTCACTTGTATAACATTATGGTCACAATGTCTACCTGTCTCATGTGTGACCTTATGTTATCACATCACCAGAACCCGGGTGCAATAATAATAATAATAATAATAATAATAATAATAATAATAATAATAATAATAATAATAATGAGGACTTTGTATAGAGCCTAATCATTCGAAGCTCTAAGCGCTTTACACCATCAATAATGATATGACTACACTACAGAACAACAAATGACAAAAACAATGAAATTAGAAAACATAACAAACATGATGAAAACATATAAGATACAAAACATGATTAGGTCGCTAAATTTGTCCGTGCAGTCGAAACAGGTGAGTCTTCAGAGCAATCTTAAAATGGACCACTGTGTCTTTGCGTCTAATTTCAATGGATAATTCGTTCCACATTGCCGGGCCCTGGTGTGCAATTGAACGTTGTCCATATGACTATGGTTTCACCTCGGGAACAATGAGTATACGATTATCAGAAAAAGAGCGTAAGTATCTAGCTGGTGTATACACATGGATGGATATGTATGTTGGTGTATACACATGGATGGATATGTATGTTGGATTGGAGTCTGTTGTTGAAACATAGCACAGAGAACAAATTTTGTGTTTGATTCTGTATCGAATCGATAGCCAGTGTAGGGTACAGAGCAGTGGTGAGGTGTTCTCTGATCGAGGTACTCTAAAGATGATCTGTGCAGCTGTGTTTTTAACTTTTTGAAGTTTCTGGAGTAAATATTGTGACGAACCAGACAGAATTGAGTTACAATAGTCCAGTCTTGAAAGTACTAATGAACACACAAGTGTTTTAGTGGCATCAACTGAAAGATATTTACGAATGGAGCTGATGCAGCTCAATTCAAGATATGCAGCCTTGCATATGTTCATGACATGTTGGTGCAATGTGAGAGTACTGTTTAGAGTAACGCCTATGTTCCGTACTGACTGTGAGAATTTAATGATGCCTGCGTGTTTGAAAAGCTAACTTTTTGTGACCCTTTTCTGCCATATTATCCTCGTCGGTATTTTGAGTCATTACATGTGAAAATGGAATCTTCGGAATGGTATACGTACACCGGTCATTCATTTTCATTATATCACAAAGGTAAGGCTTTCATGGTGGAGCTTTGTTTATCGCTCTGTCCTCTAGATATTTGTTTGAGGACCAAAATTGTCTCAAGCTGAAGAAGAATGGTTCATACTCTAATGCACATCATATTCAGTTACGGCATTGATGGAACAGTCGTCAGAAAATAGATCATAACCAGTCAATTCCTGTACCTACACCTTCACCAGTTGTCTATTGAGATTGATCAATCTGGTATTTGTCCGATATTTGAGGTTGACTACAGTCTTAAAAGGGCATCCGAAAACATTTAAACATCTTGCTGACGAGGGATTGGGCTAACACGCAGCATTCTGCAACGCCATGGTTCAAAGTCCTCAACAATATGAGCAAGCATGCCTTTAGGTGTGACACTGACTTGTTCATGCACACATGAGAATCCTAAAACGTGAATTTTGAAATAACAATCCGTTTGCGGTAATTCTTCTATTTACTCTTAGGAAAAGTAGCAAGATTATGTGCTTTTTCACTCGATGTAATTCCACTTGGTACACAATTGCATTATCATGGAAGTGTAAGTATATTACCACGATGGAATTATATCTTCAACATCAAGGTTATTTTGAATATTTACGTTTATCTGTTTTACTTTTACCTCCACATGGTAATGTTAGAGCCTTGCCAGATCAAGCAAAGAAATGTTTCTTAAAATTTAGCATTACAACCTGTGCTGTTGCGTAGTTGGGGTTCATATCTCGAATTTATGGGCATGGTATTTTTAATCACTGTTCATGGTAAAACATGGTATGGTTGAGATTAATGGAAGCTGCAACTTTACAATTAGTATATTGCATATAATACTGGTATTTGTTCATTCAAGTTCATAAGCAATGCCCTGTATGTTTAATTTAGCGTTCAAGCTATTCATTTATATCCGTTTAAATGAAGCTATTGAACTCATAATAAATATGTACTGCATATCACATTAAGGATATATTTTCAAGGTAATGGTCCCATGTTAATATTTCATCTATAAATCATAATTTCACAACTACAAACTAAATTGATGTGTTGCTGGAGAAATGGGTAAACCTTTGCATATATATGGGTGTATATGCTTATGTGTGTATGCTTTGACAGACTTTTACCCCCGTATGCTTGTTATGTTATACAATGATTTCACGTGAAGCTTTGAAGAATGTTTAAGTGGGTTGGAACATTTTAGTTTGCTACTTTGAGACAGTAATATATATATATATATATATATATATATATATATATATATATATATATATATATATATATATATATCCTTATTCCTTTTATTTACTTTTAGCGGATGTAATATATGAGGTAATTCAATCGACTTCTGGTGAAATTACATCCCCAAACTATCCATCGAATTACAATCCTTCATCGGACTCAACCTTAACTGTTTGGAACATCATGGTAGCAGGGAAGAACCTCAAGTTTAGAATAGAAGATTTTGGTATTGATGAAAACATCGAAGTTGAGCTGCTGTGCGGACTTGGGTAAGCATAATTAGAGAACAAAGTGACGTGACTAGTTTCGTTTGTAGGTTTGCATTATTATGTTTATCTTCCTATGAAATTTGTTTCTATTACGCGTATAACCATGACAACGTAACATGATTTGATGAAAGATGACAGTGTATCTATAGAACGGTTTAACTATGTTCATCATTGTGTGATGTGACTGCTGTTAGGTACGATTAATTTGCATCAGAAGTGTTTGGCTCTTTGCATACAATGAACACTCTAAATCCCAATCTTAGTCAATGCACTTTCTAAAATACATTTATATTTTAGAATATTAAATTACTTATATTTTATTTTTAAAATTATACTGTGAGCTATCAAGAATAATAAGTCTAGCCATCGAGATTTTAACATTTTGTTCTGTTTTGGTGCTTCATTTAACCGTTTTATTTTCTTGTAATGACGCAATTTTTTTGGACCGCTGTGATGTCAAAATCTCAATTAGGTGACATTTTCCAATATGAACAACCACAACAAAAACCTTTTCACTCACATCGCTCAGTTCGGGAGAAATCAAAGACATTTATAACCCGCTTTAAATCTCAAATTATTGTCAAGGTGTATTCAGGTATCATAAGGAAGGACAATGAGACTGTCCCAAACACGAGAGTGAGAACATATTAACTTGACATTAAATTTGGTCTCTGTTTTATTTATCGCAAACTGATAATGTAAGAATATGTACGGATATCATTCAGCCTAAAGTAGATCAGGTACGGGCAGTTGTCATGTTTATTTGCCAATGATACAATCATATATCTCTACAAGTGATGTTCCATGTGCAATCGTCTGTGAATATGCTTGAAAATACCAATTGGAAAAAGTGCATGATTTTGAACTAAAAAGCATAGGGTTTAATTCTGTGTATGCAAGATATTCATACATTTATGTCCGTTTCCATTTATCTTGCATTAGACCCGCATCGTTTTCTTGTGGTATTTTGGAGTAAATATAGAGACATAAGTTTGATACAGGGCACGAGGTATCAAAACGGGATATTAGGGTAACGTATATATGTTCAGCTTATGCTATACAATATATTAAATGAACACTAATACTGATGTAGAAATGTGTACCAGTATAATTATACCACAGGAAAAGTAAGATGGCGAATCCTTCCTTATACATATAGAACAAACGATAGAACATATTTAAAAACATGTCGACACTATATAAAGCCAAACTCATATGTTTCACGCTCAGTGTTTGTTTGGTTCACTTTAAACTATAAATGCTCGTTGTTGGTTTATTTTGGTTTTTGTCGTACTTATGTATACAAAATTAAAACGATTACAATAAGCACTGCACCGAATAAACATATCAATCTTTTTAACTGATTTAACTAATTAACATTTAACTAATTATCTTTCATTTTCAACTTTGGTTTGTCTTCAGACTTACTGTTTCTGCTTTCCTGTTTCAAAATTGCTATTATTATACCAAATCTTACTATACATGGATCTTTACTTTGCAAAATATTGGTTGGAAATTTGTTTTCAATCTAATTTACTTTTCACGCCTTAAATTTAGATTGTCCATCAGAATGCATCTTTACACTATGTTAAAAAAACGTTTGTCCCGTGGATTGAATAATACTTAACTAGTTTTAATTTTTGTAAACAAGTTGAAATCTAACGGTAGCAGAACATGTTTGATAATATTAAAGTTGAAAAGAAAGAAAGAAAACGTACTGCTAAAATAGTCTGCTGTACAAAAGGGAAAAGACTGAATGTCGCACACTATAATGAATAATTTTGATACAGCATTATTAAATTCTATAACATTTACAATAGTTAAGACAACGCAGAGACATAAGATGTTGAAAAACGCTAAAGGCAATATTGTTCGCGGCACTTAATAATTTTTGTAAAGAAGATTCTTGAATTATATATGTTACGTGTTCATTTTCTTTTAAACAGTTAAAAGGAAAGAATAAAGCCAACAAGCTTTGTAAAATTAAACAAATAATTTATTTCCCTAGAGGAACAAGGTAAGAATTTCAACACGAACACCAGGTGAAAATAATCTTTCAGAATTCGAATAATTTGAAGAAAAAGTACAAATAAACTCAAACTAGTCACAATAAAAAACCAATTAGACGTCTCAAGTGGTAAGGCAAAAATAAAAATTATTTCGCAATAGATCAAAATTAAATCTGGACACAGCGCAAAACCGATAAGGGTCAGTCCACTAGAAAAACTCAGTTTGAAACAATTGCTACATGTTATTTGTCACGTACTCTTAGAAGGGCCTCGATTTCACTTACGAATCTGCTCTAAAAAAGGATTTTTAAAATTAATACAAAGGCTGTGTACTTCAACTCATTAATCAAGGTCAGGAACTATATCAGCATTAGATATAAAGTTTCTTTATTAGTGTTTAAGAAAAACTGAACTGAAGTTCTGGAAAATGTCAAATCCAGTAAATACAATTTCATTAGAATAGCATGTAAATGAATTTTAAAATAAAGTACAACTAACAAACAAACAATTAAGTTAAATTATATATACATAACATACATAACATACATGAATGTGTTTGTCAACATGATTTATATATAGGTCATGCTTCTTTGCCTCGTTCTGCCCACAAACTCCAATGAAATTGTTTCGAATTCAAAAATACAAGATTCATGTATCTTTGTTATGGCCTATCATGGGGTGCTACAGTGTATTTGAGATAGAAAGAGAGAAGAAATGAGAACATCCTTTCACGTTTCGAATCCTTATTCTTTCGTTTAAAACTGGGTGATGACTATATATTCTCTATTTCTTAAATGAGTATCTTTTTCTGGATTTTTTCAAAGCAATAATGAATCAATAAGGAGGATTCACGGACGATTTATTCTCAAGGAATATTCCGAGTTTCTTTAACGTCAATCAAATGGATATATCTAAGTACTCAATTAGCAGAAAATAACGGAGGAAGAATTGGAAATGACACAAGGCCATTGATGTTAATAAGGGTATGATGTAAAATAAATTTCTTAGTTTTTGGCTCTTCTATTTTATCTATATTTGTAGAGAGGCACATATAGTTCATATGAAAGCAGACTAATTGGGCAGCCAATACCTCCGAATTATCGATCTGAAATCTTGTATAAAAGTGTTTAACAATATAAGAGATTGTGTCGTGTATTTCAGCAAGCAATTTAACAATAACCATACTATTATGTGTAATTGAAACATGTCCTCATTATGGTTGCTAATGATTGTTTCTACTTTAGAACTACTATATCCATGCAGGTCGTTTATTTTTATTTTTGCACTTGCTTTTGGTTTTTTTTCTCAATAAAACAAATTTATTCTGCAAATTGCGTATGCACCCTTTAAATTATTATCGTGGGACGATTGTTATGTGCATGGTTTTGATAAGCTCTATATAGACAATACCAATATATATTCCATGACGAAGAACAATTTCTTTACGAAACAACTGATGAGAATTTGGATGAAACAATTTATATAATGAGAGATTTGAATTTCGAATAAAGTCCAATGATAAACCATACAACAAAAGCATGACGGATATACTGGCAATACAAACTATTTAAAACAAGTCATTAAATATTAAAACATAAACTAATACAATACATTACCTGTTGACAAAGGAACAATACACAATGAGCTGGAGAAAAGCTAAAATGCCAGTCATGGCTTTCATTTTTATTATCAGATTTTTCTCCAACCAAATCTTCCTTTTTAGCTAACAAATAAAATTCAAGATAGAGTGAACCTATTCCAATTTTCAGGAGAAACACAAACTAAATAATCAAATGTTATACGATGACCAAGGTACATATCTCTGAGAATACAAATATGCTATGTATGGAAGATATTCAAACGAAGTAATTATTGCACCACCAAATGATGGCGTCATTTATTTGATTGAACACATTACGAAAGCCTGGACTCAATAGTATCAAGATGTCTTCTTATAAACAAATCTACGTGCGAAGAAATAAAGTAACGAGTTCCTCCAACAAATATACATAAGAAGAAGGGAGTAATCAAATAATATTTTGTTTGTAGCAAAGATGGTTAAATGTTTTTCAATGGGTGAAGGAAGAGCGAACTCTGAGCGAGGAGTAGTGGTGAAACAAATGCTACGAAAACCGGTATATGAATGGCGACCTCTCACAGATAATACCAACCGTTTATTCGATCTATCAATACTTACAAAAAAGCAGAGAAATACGATGTAGTGTACGTGTGTTTGAGTCTGTGTGTGTATATGTGTGTGATTTGGTTTCATAACGTACCTTTAATAATGTTCAGTCATATCGCATCGCTGTTTTTTTAATGATGTATATTACTAGGACATCGTTCAACAAACATGTGACACCATGTCCCACCCAGTCATATTATCTTGGTTTAATGTTTCTTCATGCTGACCGCCAAGCAAGGCAGCTGGTAGTATCATTTTTCATAATTCTTTGGTATGAATTGACCCTTTTTAGAAACGTCGACGTCTAGCATCTGAGGTTTAATAGGCGTCATATTAAATCCGAACCTTAGAACGAGCTGTTAGTTTCCAAGGTGATCATATCAGATGAGTTGTTTTTATTTAATTTGCTAATGTGTAATTTGACCCACATATTTGTTACACTTTTTGGCATGCATATATATATATATATATATATATATATATATATATATATATATATATATATATATATATGTATGTATGTATGTATGTATGTATGTATGTATGTATTTTTTAATCCCTTTCTGACGTTGGAATACAATTCTATTTTGTACGCTATCTTTTTTCATTCTCTTTTTCTCATTTTCTTTAATCAGGTATTATCCTGCTGGTAAAATGTGTTCATGGTTGTTCTCGTATAAATTTGTTCTTGGCTATCTTCTGTTTCTTACTGGTGATTTGATTTATATAATATATACTATTTTCTTTGAACAGATCTAAATTGGTTTTAATTACATTATCCTTTAATTCCTCAAGATTTGGTACAGCTTAATTCTCAAAAGTCACAAACGTTGTAGTAGGTCCAATTTTCTATATGTATACTTTGTGGGCTTTCTGTTCCGAGTCTCATTGTCAACCTTACATAGACATTTCAAACGTCAATATTAGTGCAAATATATGTCAGTGTTAAATCATCCTTTCCCCTTCCTTGTGTGACATATATTTGAACTAAAGTATTCCATAGACCATACATATATGCTGTTATTTCTGTAACTTTCGCAAATCCCCAACAAGATGAATTTCATTTGAATATTGTCCATGTCAGGTGTTAATGAAAATATATTAGATTTATTTAAACAAAATATAAACAAAGTATAATGTTAAACTTGTATCCAACTATAAGATACACCATACTGTTTATTTTAGCTGAAAGCTGCTACATAATCATTATAGCTAAATTCACCTGGAGGGGCATATACATCGTTAACATAAGAAGGTTATTCTTATCATGTATAAGCTAACATTTCTTCTTGGATCCAGCATTTTCGTTAAAAGAACCTCCTTTGTGTCCAAGACATGCACTTTGCTAAATACTTTGGAATATTCATGCTCTGAGCGGCAGGATAAGCGCGGGTGGTGTAATGAATCTTATGGGTGCTATCTCAAAGATACTTGGTATTGGGCATCATTGGTATGAGTATCATCCGCGGCAACATCACCATCAGATCATAAAAAGCAGCAATAACAACAACAAAAACAACAACAACAAACTCAAAGTACAAACGTTTCATAACATCTTAAAACATATTTAAGTTTAATCATATTTGTCCTTTCCTTATTCTTGTCTTGCTAGTGTATAGCTGTTACCGTTCAAATTATATCTTAAAACATATATACACCTATTATATGACCTAAACGTTAGCATTACAGCTTACCAAAACGTCTTCCTTATAGGATGATTTATGAAACACTTTTTATGACATTTAAAAGTTACTGACAAACTGATAAAACATTTATTTTGTGTCACGCTTTATAGAAGACTGTCAAGGACAGGACTCCTGGTTCAGTTTTTTGAAGAATCGTAGGATATGAATATTATATCTAAGATATGAAGTGAGGTACATTCGAATATAGAATGGACTATGAAAGATCGACACAGTAAATCATAAACGAATATATAATATATGTGTGTGTAAATATCTAAAAGATGTATGGCAATTAAAGAGTACAAAGAGTATAGATCGGATTAAAAAATAATAGCAATAATCCACATTTGAAATACTTCATATGGATTTAAAACAATAATTTGAAGTAGTATTTAAAATTTGTTAATGTTTGAGACGTTTGTTTTTCCTCGAAACGTCTTTTGTTTCAAGATTGCATGTGCAAGTGAACTTTACTTTTCCTTTACAGTGTTTTAAGAAACAAATCATGTTCCTGTGTATAAACGTTTTTGTGTCCAACGCTCGTAACCTCCGGCCACCGCCACTCACGATAAGATATCGGGCACCAATTTTGGAAGATTTCATGTTAGCCACAAAATACAGATTTAAAACTTCAATCGACAAAAATTATAATGTATGAACAATTTTGATCCTTCAGCAATTAACCCTATATATATATATATATATATATATATATATATATATATATATATATATATATATATATATATATATATATATATATGTGTATATTAAAGATATACACGACACCCAGTAATTGACAACAAAACAAGAACCCGATCAACCAGTTTGCTTAGGTACATATTTACACATAGGTTTATCGAATACCTTCAAGAGATGACAAAATCAGTGTATTAAAATTATTGATGGGCCCATGATCATTGGTAAGTGCTTAATGGTCCCAGGAGAATAAGATTTAGTTGCACTGACTAAAACATTAACCTTATTGTTATTCTCTTGCAGAACCATTTTATGGCATAAAGTGGACGAAGCAACTTTGATTTGATCGGAATTTACTTGTAACAAACCATGTGCACAGATAGTATTATTCCACGACGGTGGCACCTGTGGAAGGGGTTTCAAGATTTCATTCACGTCTGACGAATAGTCACCAATAATTACCAATGTAACAGCGATACAATTAAAGTGTCACCAATTGAAATCCCCAGTGTCTTCCTCAAATAATGACAGTCAGTACATTTCGCCACATCAACATTTTGCTTCTTTCTTGCCGAAATATATAAGTAATTCTCAAAGCGCAATAATTCTTAATACATCATGGTAGAGCCACGGTTATCACGCACATATTGAAGATATTATCATATATCGATACTGTTAAGATAATACTGAGAATAGTTCATATGGCATCCATGCTGGTTTATAAAAAAGGCATGTGTTACGTTTCAGAACGATAATACAAATGTGTACTATCCTTAACGGTGAACAGTTTTCTACTATAATACTCTGCTACGTTTCAGTTCTAAATTTACTTGCATCTATTTGCATTTATTGTGGGACACATCCGGTTCAAAAGATTGGGATCATAAGTATTTTCTTCATAAATAACAAAAATATTATAAAACGTTTTGATTGGTTGTCAAATAGAATAGAGAAACTAAAATAGTCATCATTGTCAAGAGCTGGAAATATGAGACTGGACCAATATCTGCAATATTTATCATACATTACTCAGGAAATAATAATCTATCACTTATTATAAATGCATCATATATCAAATTAACTGTTGACCAACATCTACAATATTTATCATACATTACTCAGGAAATAACAATCTATCACTTATTTTAAATGCGTCACATATCAAATTAGCTGCTGCGTTCTTTAGTTTCCTATTGTAAGGAGTCAATAGTTGAATGTACTTGTGCGTATACTCTTTATTACAGAAGTGTTTTTGAATTGAGTTTACACCCAATGATAGTAGGCACATGCCATTCTAAATGAAAATGATATTTCTCTTCCGTATCAGGAATGACATCAACTACAATTTCACCTTTATCTATCCTAATGTATTCATATCTCCCTTTTATATTTCTCAGCTTATTGGATGTTACATATACTGTACATATAAAACTGTTTTGACTATCTTTTTTCTGGCTATTACAACTGAATTAAAAATAATTATTTCGAAGAATAAAAGATGACCACCATACAAGCCTTTTACACTTGGGTTTGTCGGGTCGACACATACACACATAGACACACACACACACAGACATACACACACACACAGTAGGAGAGATATTATATGAATCGAAATATAAATCGAGAGGATCTCCAATCAAAATTATTGACCATAATGCACACGCGTGGACCACCAAGTTACCAATATTTTCGCTGGATAGAACCATAAAATATCTACCCGTGGAATTCTCTCTGGGAGAATTCTCTGATTAGAAATTGTTTGATTTTATTTACTAGTTAAGTAAAAACGATCCTGTGTCAGTGTGGTTATTTGAGAGTTTTGAAAACGACGAGGGTAAATTCAATCAATTTGTAAAACCAAATGGCGAATTATATCGTATTGTAGCCCTCCATGACGAGATGAGAAAACTAACAAGTGATTTTTCCACGGAACACGAAGAACAATTACTGAAAAACTGTTTTACAATATTGTCAGTTGCAGCTCATTTTACGCGAGAGTGAAATCTATGGAAACCAACAAGAAATCGAATCAAGCTGCGTGAAATATGGCCAAGGTGGATTATGGAATACCAAATATGACCCTGAAAGCGTTATTTCGGTCGATATGATTGCGTGTTATCCAGGGAGTTTTCTCTGGTATGGAGAATGCTCTGAGTACTTTAAAAGATTTGGACATCCCACACACGAAATGACCGGTGTTGCGATTAATGGACCACTGCCCGATTTTGTTCTAACCGGATTCGCTCGTATGATATCATTTGAATTTTCTAAAGGACTTCATCCGTGCTGTTATGTTTGGTTTGGTAGACACATCTCTGAAAAACACTGGATTCCAATAGTGTTATTACGGTATATGATTGATTCTAAAATATTAATATCGCTGATTGTCAGTGAAGCGATTTTATCATAAAAACAAACTGAAGTCTGGCTACCACAACCAGATTGTCTAGATAATATAATCAGCAAAACCAAAAACATTTTCCTTTGCTCGACGAAGAATATATCGTTAGGTGGTACAAATAGATCTTTGAACTTAGAAATAAACACGCAAAAGATCTCGGTAGAAGAACAATTTGCAAATTCACACAGGGTGGAAAATACGACCACAAACGGTATTCTTCAAGACTAGTTATAGATGATGTTGTATACGATTTTATTATCGCAGATGCAACATCTAAGGGTATATATATATATATATATATATATATATATATATATATATATATATATATATATATATATATATATATATATATATATATATATATATATATATATATATATATCAATCGTAAAGACTCTTTCTTGTCCATTGGAACAAAATTCGGTACAATTGTTACTTACAACGACGGAGATAATCCTCAATATACGTACTTAAGGACGTCTATGCTGGCTTATGCTTCTATTAATTTGCTTTCGATGATAAATAGATTTCCTGACACGGCGGTTAGAGTCGCCACTGATTCATTTTATATAGATGTAAAACATAATGAAGCAGTGGCTGAATTTACAAATTCCGACGAGACTTGGTGATCATGGAGAATTAAAAAATAAGTACTGCGTGATTATTCTAAATCAGCAGATGTTACAATTGAAAACAATTATTTGAAAAATAATCAAGTATCAGAACTATACAATGAACCTTCGATATCAGATCCAATATGTATATATAAAACCAGTTACTTAAACGGCTGTGGTGCGTCAGGGAAGACGACTCGTGCGATTTAATTATTTCGAGGGAAATCAAACATGGTTGTGCTAACACCAACACATAAACTTGAAAGAAAGATGAATCAGCAGGGGGGATTAATGCTTGCACTTATCATAGTTTATTTCGATGGAAAATGACGAATGAACTCCTGATCGAATGGTAGAATAATATATTATTGATTTTATTATATGGGATGAGATATGCACAGTGTTTTTAGATGTATTACAAACGTTTTTCGATTGGTTATTGCTCGAGAATACAAAAGTGATAATGTGTGGCGATCATGGTCAACCAACACCATTTGTCAGTTGTCTCCACATAATTGGCTGAATAATTTTGTAGACTATTATGAAGAAATTATTAGTGATCATAGATCAATTGATAATGAATTACGCGAGTTCAAGAAACTAATCAGATTACAACCGGATAGAATCCAGTGTGAAATAGCGCGTGAAATAATTTCAAAAACCCCATTAAATGATTTCAGGGTTTGGAGACCAAACAATTTGATAGTGGCAAATAGTACATACATCCTAACGCTTCCCTCTTCCGCTCCAATAAAACAAATAATTTGCTGTTTCCTCTATTAACCTATTACCTTTGGCAGGCTAAGAGGACATACAAATATATTGTGGACTTTGGTACATTCGATTACCAAGTACATATTTGTATGTATGTATGTATGTATGTATGTATGTATGTATGTATGTATGTATGTATGTATGTATGTATGTATGTATGTATGTATGTATGTATGTATGTATGTATGTATGTATGTATGTATGTATGTATGTATGTATGTATGTATGTATGTATGTATGTATGTATGCATGTATGTATGTATGTATGTATGAATGTATTTATGACTGCCTCACTGACTTTATTTCCTCTTCAACAGAGATTACATCAGATTAATCAAAATCAGGATAATTCAAAATCATTAAATATTAAAAAGAGGAAACAGCAAAAAAAGAGCATAAAGAACAATTTGAAACGTATACCAGTGTAATTATCAATTTAGTTCTTTCTACATGACATATGAGCTTATGCATTCATACACATACATACACATACGCTCATATATAAATGTACACACATACATATATATATATATATATATATATATACATATATATACACAAACACATATATCACATACACATATACACACACATACACACATATATACATATATATGTGGAACAACATGAAACCATTCGCAGATGAAAAAAGATAGCAAATGGTGACACTCTTATGCTATATGATCCAGAGAGCATCATATCTCCGTGTTATGTCAAACAACAAAATTGCGGAATTTGACAACAACAGGAAGGACTTTTGATTATGTTTTTTTTTTTAAATTAATTAAATTATTTAGCTTAACTACTTATCATTGTTATTATGTTATGACATGTTGGTTGAGAGTAAGGCATGCATTTTATTGTATAATGAGGTTATGCTTTTTTGCCGTCATAAACATGAGTTTATCCCATACATCATCGTCGATAGACGACAAGCAATCTACTGTGCTTCCATGAAGTGTCTCCATTTGTATATCGTCTTCTTGATTTAATAAATTAACCCCGTCTCTCACCTAAAATAAGATGTTTCGCTATGTCGTCAGTCTCTTTTCCACAGAGTTTGCATATCATAACGTTTCCAACAGGCATGACATATATTTTCACTGTTTCAGAGAGAAGCCATAACATAAATGGAACTTTACGCCCAAGAAACCATATACTGCTTGGTTGTAAGTCCAAATGAACATTTCTGAAGCGAATTAAATCGCTCCTTAGTTCAATACATGTATTCCAGGTAGATTCTTCGAGATTTTGAATATTATCAATAATATACCGATTCCAAACAAGTTTACCTCCGGTTTGTACTCTTACTGCATAGTCTAAGAAAACACTTCCCATACCATATTTCTTGAAAATTTTGTCAACATCTGCTATAAACCCAGTCTGTGTTAGTGGGTTGGTCAAGTACTGACATAATCTCAAAATGAAAATCTTTTTCCAGATAAGAGTCCAATCGCCCCTACACAGCCTGTTGAAACAACACAATTTCATCTTATCTATGTATACTTCCATTGACCAGAGTCCTAAGGTACTACGCGTTGCCTCTGTGGGCAAATATTTATCGAGCGCTTGCATACGTCGCGCTGCATATCTCTGACATAGCTCAAGTTCTTCTATATTGGTGTTACTCATATTCGACCATAATTGAAATCCATATAGGACTCAGGGTAGAATGATTCTTTTCCAGATTTTCATACTTGTTAGAGGGTTCATTCCCCCGTGTCTGATACCAATAAGATAAAAAGGGTTTAAAAAGCTTTTACATTTATCACATGCTTCTTTTATCGCGTATTTTGTTTTAAATTGTACTTTAGAGGTATGCCGGCATATTTTTTACTTTTGTCTTCTGGAATTGGCGATTTGCTCAATATAAAAGAAAGGATATCAGTTATTTTTTTGTTTGTAAAGAGGATGCTGCAACTTTTATCTGCGTTATATTTCAATCTCCATCTTTTCGCATAATTAGAGATTGTATCGAGCAGATGCTGCATCTAATGATGCGAATTAGCCATTACAGTTGTGCCATCCGCTAATAAGACACACGGCATTTGGAGATCGCCAAGTTTTAGGCCTCGCAAAGTGTGATCTAAATCAGTGATCAAATCGTCTATCATAATGAGAAAGAACAAAGCAGATAAAATACGACCCTGTCCTACACCCTGATTAATATTCAAATATTTGGACAATTTGCCCCCAAATAAAAAGAGATGGTTACTCCCTTAAACGAGTCTTTCATGATGCGCCACGTCTTCCCTTTCACGCCAAGTTTGTACAGCTTGTAAAATGACCCATTGTGCAAGCTGTATTGAATGACTTAGCATTATCAAGACATGCTGCATAGACAGGAGTATCTGTATCCATATAGAAGCATGTAGATTCTTTGATACAAAACGCTGCAGTGATACTACCACAATTATTCCTTAAACCTTGTTGCAATGGATTTGGAAAATAAATGTTCTTAGAAAAAATAGGTAGTAAATTATATATAATTTGCTCTAGGATTTTCTGAAGCAATGGAACTATAGTTATATCACGGTAATTATTCATATCTAATTTGCTTTTTTGCCCCTCCTTTAATTATTGGTATTACTAAACCTTGTTTAAAATGGCATAGGTACTTCTCGGCATCGTAGACTTTTTTGAAGACAGTTTCAAGTAACTGTACACTGCTTTTAGTGTCCGCAAACAGTAAATCCTCGGCAACAATACCGTCGTGACCAGATGCCTTATCTTTTTTTAGATAACCAACTGCAATACTGATTTCTTCTCTAGTGGGAATTTTGTCAACAACTTCATCAAAGTGGGAATGGGTTTATATACTCTGTTTTCTAACCTCTGCTAATACCATCTGGTAATGATTCTCATCCTACAGATAGGTATTGTCAGGTAATGACAAATTGGAAAAATGATTTGCCATAAGTATCTTATACAGTCGTGGTCGCGTACAATTTTTCCGTTAGATTCAATTTCATATATGTGATCACGTTTATGTCTTAACGTATATAAAGTGGAAATATCGAGCTCTGCAGCCTTTTCATGCTCGCTGACATGTTCTCTATCATACATTTCTTTTGCTCTCAGTAATTCTTTTCCAAACAGTTTCTTCGCTTTCTTATAGTTCGCGTATGACTGAAATCACCATCCTCTTGGCCTACCATTAGAGATTCATGCCCTACGTTTCAGCCTCATTTCTGTATGAAACATTTTTACGTTTAGTAGTTTCCAATAGGGGTTAGCGAACGGGCAAAACCTTTTTTATGGGCAGAAACCTAGAAGCTGCGTCATGTAAAATTTGTACCGTATCTTGAATAATAACTCCAAAATCGACATTTGTCACTAGTTCTGTCTTATTGAGTTGCGCTAAAAATTCATTGCGTATTGCTTCCTTATATCTATTTATTTGTTCTGCCGATGCTTTCTTCCAATTTATGGGGGGGGGATTATATGCTTGTGAGCCATGATTATATTATATGTAAAAGGAATGACCAACACTGTTTTTACAGGATGATGATCTGAAATGTTCAAAGGATGGTCATCAATTATTTCGGCCTTAACCACTAAATCGAATTTGCTGTTTTGCAATAGTATATGGTCTATCAACGATTTGAATATACCATTGATTAAAAAAATGTAAAGTCAGACCCTTCACAAATAGATTGATTATTCACGGATATTAAGTGCCTATCGGTCAGAAACGTTTCTAGAATAGCGCCTCTAGCGTTTGTTGTTAGACAGTTCGTTTTGGAGCTAAGCAGTGAACTTAACTGGCCATTGAAGTCTCAAACGAGTATGGGAATGCCTTCTTTACAGAACATATCAAACTGGTCCTTGAATTCCTCCATTGTTTCATAGCAACTTGCAATAGGAAAATTAGTTGATGGAAAAGGTGCTCCGAATACAAAATATTTCAATTTATCATTACATATTACCTCTATCACTAAGACTCTATCGCTGCCGACGCTCAACAAAGGATTCACGCAGAGTGA
>JARLTB010000020.1:9075000-9472500 GCA_030141615.1 Unio pictorum | reverse complement strand
ATTAAGCTGATATGATCACCTTGGTACGTAACAGCTCCTGCTTAACTAGCAGCTTTAATATGATGTCAATTAATGCTCAGATACTAGACGTGGACGTTTCTAATCCCGGCCGATTCATACCAAAGAATTATAAGAGACATGGAACCAAGATAATATGACTGGGTGGGACATGATGCAACATGCTTGTTCATCATGTCCTAGAAATACACATCATTAAATATGGCAACGATTCAGACATCGTAGCGACATTACCGAACAGTATTAAAGCTACGTTATGAAACCAAATTACACACGCATACACACAAAGGCACAAACACACGCACAATGCATCCATATTCCGCTGCTTTTGAATGTTGTGATAAATCGAATAAACGGTTGGTATTATCTGTATCTCAAGAGTTTATCCTAGCATTTGTTTCTCCACTACTCCTTGCTTACAGTTCCCTCTTCTTTCACCCGTTGAAAAACATTTAACCGTGTTTGCTACAAACACAATATTATTTGATTACTCCATTTTCTTATTTATATTTGTTGGATAATCTCGTTACTTTATTTCTTTGCCCGTATATTTATTATAGGAAAACATCTTGATACAATTGATTCTAGGTTTAGTAATGTGTTCAATCAAATAAGTGAAGCCATCTATTGGTGCAATAATTATTTCGTTTGAATATCTTTCATTAATAGCATAGTTGTATTATTGTAGATATGAACTGGGGTCATTTTATAACATTTTATTAATTAGTATATTTTTCTCCTGAATGTAAGAACAGATTCACTCTAACTTGAAATTAATTTGTTACCGAGAAAGGAAAGATTTGGTTGGAACAAAATATTATAATAAAAGTGAAATCCATGACTGGCATTTTAGCTTTTTACAGCTCATTGTGTATTGTTCCTTTGTCAGCAGGTAATGTATTGGGCTAGTTAATGTTTTAATATTTAATAAGGTCTTTTAATTCTTTTGTATTGCCAGTATCTCACTCATACTTTTGTTATATGGTTTATCATTGGACTTCCTTCGAAATTCAAAACTCTCAGATGATTTTTACACGCCAAATTCTCATTAGTTGTTTCGTTAAGAAATTGTTCTTCGTCATGGAATATATCTTGATATTGTCTATATGGAGTTTATCAAAACCATGAAAATAACAATGGACCCAACGACCATTATTTAAAGGGTAGGTACACATCCTGCAGAATAAATTTGTTTTATTGAGAGAAACAAATGCATTATCACAAGCCTCATACAATGAGAACCAATATTATAATCAAGGGTAAGCAAATATAACATACAAATAAATAACTGTTACAACCTTGACTTGCAAAAAGTTGCAAAAAATCCAAGTCGCATACAGGATGTAAATTCATTCAGAACAACGAGAAGGCACAAACACTTGAACCTTAAGCAAATTCCCTTTCAAACTTAAAAAGAAATGAACTGCAGGACTATTGTATTTCTGAAGTGAAAAAATCATTGGCAATCAGAATGACGACATGTTTCAATTGCACATATTAATATTTTTATTGTTATTTTGCTTGCTGAAATACATGTCACATTATCTTTGATTGTTGCAAATTGTATACAAGCTTTCAGTCATGTATGTGCATTCTGTTTTGAGAAAGATCCATAATTCGAAGGCATTGACTGCCCAATTAGTCTGATTTCCCATGATCTATTTGTGCATCTCTACAGATAAAACAGCAAAGCCCAAAACTATGGGATTGATTTTAAATCATGTCTTGTTTGACATCAATGGCCTCGGGTCGTTTGGAAATCTTCCACGGTTATTATCTGCTATTTGAATACTTAGATGTATCCGTGTGATTGACGTTAAAGAAAACACTCAAGCGTTCTTGAGAATAAATCGTCCTGGAAACCTTATTATCTATTCATTATTGTTTTGAAAATATCCAAAAAGAGTAACGTATTTAAGAAATAGAGAATCTATAGACATCACCCAACTTTAAACGTATGAATAATATTGACATTTTGACGTTAAGGATTGGAAACTTGAAGCTGTGTTCTCATATCTTTTCTCTCCTTCTCTCAATCTTACTTTCTCTCTATCTTCATCTCTATGATTACATTCTAACACCTCATGTTAGGCCATAAATAGGATGCATGAATCTTGTATTTTTGAACTGGGAACGATTTCATTGGTATTTTGGGGCATAACGAAGCAAAGAAGCAAGACCTGTACAGAAATCATGGTATCAAACACATTCATTGTGTAGCATATATGTTATGTGCATTTGATTTCACTTAATTATTTGTTTGTTAGTTTTATTTTTAAAAAATTCCTTTACATATTATTCTAATGTATTCTAGTGTAATTTTATTTACTGGATTTGACATTGTTCAGAACCTCAGTTCAGTTTTACATAGACACTAATAAAGAAACTTTCTAATGCTGACCTTGGTCCTGAACTTGATTCACGAGTTGAAGTAAGCCGTTGTTTAAATTTTTGTAAATCCTTTCTTAGAGTAGATTAGTAAATGAAGTCGCGGCCCTACTAGGAGTACGCGATACATAACATGTTGCACTTGTTTCAAACTCAGTTTGGCTAGTGGACTGACCCGCACCTGTTATGCGCAGTAGCCATATTTAATATTGATCTATTGCTAAATAATTATTATTTACGCCTTACCACTTGAGGCATCTAAGTGTTCATTTTATTGTGTCCAGTTTGATGTTTACTTTACTTTAAATTCTTCGGATTCTGAAAGTTTATTTTCCACTGGAAATACTTGTGCTCTTAACTAATTCTTGTACAATTACAGTTATCAAAATTCACAGACCAGAACATACGTCATCGTACTCCATTTTGGATTTAACCGTGATCTGACTTCAGGTTTATTAGAACATTTTGTTTCAAGACTTCTATTTCTTAATTCTTGGATTATTCTTGGATTAGGTTTGGATTTTATTCATAAGCCAATAACTTCCTATTTTCATTTTTATCTTGTTTTTCTAGGGAAATAAATTATATGTTATATTTCACAAAGCTTGTTGTCTTTACTCTTTCATTTTTACTGTTTAAAAGAGAATGAATACGTAATTCAATAACCTTCTTCAAAAAATCATTAGGTACCTCGACTATTATTAATTTTAACGTTTATCAACATCGTATGTCTCTGTATTGTCTTAACTCTGGTAAATGTTATAGAATTTGCTAATGCTGTATCAAAAGTCTTCATTATAATGTTTGACATTCTGTCTTTCCCATTTTTTAAAGTGGACTATTTTTAGTAGTACTTTTTCTTTATTTATTTTCATCTATGACCTTTTCAAACATTTTGTTCTACTGTTATTTTTCAACTTGTTTACAAAAAAATTGAAACTAGATAAGTATTATTCAATCTATGGGGCTTACATGTTAAATATAATGTAAAGAAGCATTCTGATGGACAATATAAATTTAAGGCGTGAAAAGGAAAGTAAGTCTGTAGACAAATCAAAGTTGAAAATGAAAACTAAAAATATGCATTGACCAAGATTGGGAATTCTAGCTAAAACGGAGTGTTTATTGTATGCAAAAGAGAAAAACACTTTTCATACCAATTAATTATAACTAACAGCAGTCACATGACACAATTATCAGCATAGTTAAACAGTTCAACAGATATACCGTTTGTCATCGTTCATCAAATCATGTCACACGCGTATTAGAAACAAAATTCCATATGAAAAGGAAACATGATAATACAAACTTACAAACTAATCTACTCACGTCACTTTCCTCTCTCATAATGCTTACCCAAATCCGCACAACAATTGAACTGCGCTGGTTGTATCAATATCTAAATCTTCTATTTTAAACTTGAGGTTCTTCACTAATATACTTACATTCCATTGATGATGCAAATGTGTAACAAGAGCAATTGCATCGATTGAGATAGCACATAACGTTGCTACGTTTCCTAAACGTAAATTCAAGAATTACCGCAAACGGATTGTTATTTCGAAATTCACGTTTTAGGATTCTCATACGTGTATGAACAAGTCAATGTCACAACAAAAGACATGCTTGCTCATATTGTTGACGAATTTGAACCATCCAAGTGGCTCCCAGTCATCCATGGAGTTACAGAATGTTGCGTGTTAGCCACATACATCTTCAGTAAGATGTTTAAGATGTTTTCGGACATGGTTCTGTTTACATCATGTTTTCATGCGAGAGGAATTAGCTCTGTTTCCCTATATTTTGCTAGAAACTTGTATGTATAACTTGCTTAACTTCGATTGATACTTTTCGAAGAAGTCATTCAGAGACTTTTACATCTGAAGTCCTGAAAGCCATGTTTAATCGTTTTAATTACTTTATCTGATAAACGTGGTCAAAGAATGTTAAGTAGAATTTAAAAATGTATTAATTTAAAATGTTGTTTCTTAATTTTGAATGGAAGATTAGCATACTTGTAAACAAGAATTGATTGGAAGGACTGATGGTCTACTTGGTGAAAAGAATATTACTTAAGTCTGTGTGTTCATATTAAGTGCCAAGGACTGAAATAATCTCTGATATACTTCCTAATCTCCAACAACGTTAATTCGGTATGTGTTCCCCCGATTC
Source organism: Unio pictorum (assembly GCA_030141615.1). Taxonomy (NCBI): domain Eukaryota; kingdom Metazoa; phylum Mollusca; class Bivalvia; order Unionida; family Unionidae; genus Unio; species Unio pictorum. Next base: position 9,467,922 of record JARLTB010000020.1, on the reverse strand, counting down.
ATTTAAGTGTTATACAAATATCTTTGTTGGTTTCTAATCTTGAACCCGATAACTTGGATGAAAGGTCTGTAGTGTTGTTTGATTAAGTATCTAAATATAACGGCTTAATAATGTTTGTTAAATCTGTAAATATTTTTTCTGTAGACCACTCACTGACATGACGTTCCATAATGTAGTTAATTTAAATACGATGAGGTATTTTTACACATATATCGTGTTTAGCATCAAATATCGGAATCTGGAAAATATGTAAAATAAATAATTTCAAGATATTAGTATCTGCGTAATACACATTCTTTGTAAAATGGAAAGGTTTTTAACAACAGTTGTTAAAATATGCGCTTTATACCGTGTGATGCAGATTAGTTTTTTTTTTCTAAATGACGAACTAAAACTACCCATCACACACAATTTGATACTTTAATTCAGTATTGTATTGATTATTCTCTTTGAACGTTAATATCTTGCAAGAATGATAAATTAATCCATCCTTACATTTCAGTACGGGTCTCGATGATTTTGGCATTAGTTATGAATGGGGTGAGTAGAGTGGCTAAATTCGTTTCGCCCCAGTGTCCCAAATAGAGCGAGCGAACTAATCTTATTTCCTTATGAATGATACTTAGGAATTACTGCATGAATCTTTCAGTTTTGTCTCTCCCAACATTTCTCTGAACTCCTCTGAATCTTAACTCTTTATCTTTTTATATCAGATTATGTATTTCTTTTCTTGTTGATCAGATGTGTATTATTATGGTTACGGTTTGAAATTATCCTTCATCTTCAAATCGTTTTCTTACGTTAATAGATGATAGTTCTTTGACTATATCTGCTCTCTCCGTTTCTTTGTTGTCATTGACATGCAAAGTAATTCCACCAACGAGCATGACGAGCCGACCAAAATTAAATACGTCGGGCACCTAAGATTGACAACCTAAAAGGTCATTAGTATAAAGTTATTTCCTGCTTACAAGTGAGTCGATGTATTTGATATTGTGTAGGTGTCCGCCTCTTTAAGTAGGACAGATGTATTCCATTTCTGCTGTAGTTACATTTATACAAATGACACGCTAAATATGCTCCACTGCGACAATGCACAAGCAAGGAGATGTAGAGATTAAGAAAAGGATACTGATAGATCGAGAAAATTAAATGAGACACAAAATATATAAGCATTGTCATATATACAACATTTATTGCTACGATAATTAGGCTTCCAGTCTTGAAGACAATCTTTAATTTGCTTGCAATTAGTCGGTGTACATCTAATACTGATGTGACTGAATTGTTTTAAAAGTTGCTAGCGTGACAAAATCGTAATTTGCTAAACATTTTTGTGTGATTAAAGCATCCTTTCCATCTTAATATCTCGATAATATCAGCAAATTCTTCGAAATAAACCGGCGACACTATGTATGTATGTATGTATGTATGTATGTATGTATATATGTATGTATGTATGTATGTATGTATGTATGTATGTATGTATGTATGTATGTATGTATGTATGTATGTATGTATGTATGTATGTTTGTATGTATGTATGTATGTATGTATGTATGTATGTATGTATGTATGTATGAATGCATGTTTGTATATATATATATATATATATATATATATATATATATATATATATATATATATATATATATATATATATATATATATCAGCAATTGGTAAACTCGCTAGCGCCGCAAAGGTGAAAAATGCTACAGCTAAGGATTGGTTATCCAAACAGGCGATATGGCAAATTTATCTACCACCGCCTAAACAAATTAACTTCTAAGATTTTGATGTCAGCGTCCCTAATGAAGTTAATCAAGCTGATATATTATTTCTGATGTATTATGGTGTTTACAAATACGCACTAACTGTAGTTGATGTTGCGAGTAGATACAAAAAAGCAGAACCATTAAAGACAAAATCATCAACTGAGGTGGCTCCTGCGTTTGAAATGATTTATCGACGAGGACCTCTGCAGTGGCCAAATCTATTACAAGTTGATCCTGGCAAAGAATTTCAGAGTGCAGTGTTATCAACAATGAAGCATCATAATGTCACCATCAGACGAGGACATACTGCACTACACCGCGATCTGGCAATTGTTGAACGATATAATCGGACACTTGCTGAGCGGTTATTTGGATATCAATACGCGAAGGAATTTATTCAGGATAAACAATCCCGTGAATGGGTCAAGAGATTACCGGGTGTAACTAGCGCGCTAAATATTGAGATTACTCGAACATTCAACATGAAACCTAACAACGCTATTAAAAAGAAGTATATACCCGTAAAACCATAAAATGTTTTTTCAAAACAACCAACATTCGGCAATGTCACCGTTAGATATTTATATGAACCAGGAGAGGTCGAAGGTGGTAAAAAGAGAGCTACTGATCCTATTTGGACTGTCACTAAAATATCTATAACGAGATCTACGGGTAGACCGCCAGTCAGTAGGTTGGATTCAACTGTTCCTCAGCGGAGATTTACTCGTGAACAATTACAAGCGATACCCAAGGCTACTCAATTAACGCCGCGTTGGCTTAACTAGCACCTCTGCGTCTGTTGCATTCAAGACATGTCAACATCGCATTATCTCTGGTATGACCTACGCTGCTATCTTTTCTGTCTGCGGTAAATTTGCGGGGATCTTTTTCCGACCAACACCAACGCATTATATAATTACAACTCGCGCAGTGATTATTCTGTTGTTGTTTCAGTGTAATTATAAACTCAGCATCAATGTCAGGTTTTCTATTATTTTTTTTGTCCTGTTGTTTATAACCATATGTTTGTTTTCATGGCTGACAATATCACTGATTGTTGTGTCATTATAATCTAAAACAACTCAACGAAGTTGAGTTATTCTTCCTACTCTGGACACCGCAAGATAAACTAAATTCGACCACTCGATGCGATTATCTACGATCCAAACAATTGTATCGGACATAGTCAACCCCTGCGAAGAATGTGTCGTCGCTGCCAATCATAGCTTCCATGGGGATTTTTCAGCGTACAATGCATCTCCGACAACACCGATATCAACCAACACAATATCATTATTCACGAGAATTTGTTTTCTTGACTCTGTCAAGCCAGGAATATCAACTTCGATTTTCCGTTTTCGTTTACCCTTGGGTCTATGACACAGCGGCACTGGAAGTGTTGCAAATATTTCTTGATGCGCGCTAAATAACTTCATCTGAAGTGTGTCTCTGACTTTCTTTCTACTTGCCACTATCAAATCGTTTGGTCTCCAAACCCAGAAATAATTCGGGAGTCCATTCGCCATTTTTCCATCGAAAGAAACTATAAGTGCATGCATTAACCCCCCGCTGTGTCATCTCTCTTTCAAGTTTATGTGTTTGTGTTAGCACAATCATATTTGATTTTCCTCGAAATAATTCAATCGCACGAGTCGTCTTCCCTGACCCACCAGCGCCATTTAAGTAACTGGTTTTATATCTACATATTAGATCTGACATCGAAGATGCATTAGATATTTGATTATTTTTCAAGTTATTGTTTTCAATTGTAACATCTGCTGATTTAGAATAATCACGCAGTATTTCCTTTTTTAATTTTCCATGATCCCCAGCTCTCGTCGGAATTTGTAAATTCAGTTACTGTTTCTGTATGTTTTACATCTGTATAAAATGAATCAGTGGCGGTGTCAGGAAATCTATTTATCATCGAAAGTAAATTAATAGAAGCAAAAGCCAGCATAGACGCCCTTTAGTACGTATACTGAGAATTATCTCCCTCGTTGTAAGTAACAATTGTGCCGAATTTTGTTCCATCGGACAAGAAAGCGTCTTTACGATTGATATATATACCCTTTGATGTTGCTTCTGCGATTATAAAATCGTATTTAACATCATCTATAATTTGTCGTGAAGAATACCGTTTGTGGTCGTAATTTCTGCCCTGGGTGAATTTACCAATTATTCTTCCTCCGTGATCTTTTGCGTGTTTATTCAAACTTCAAAGATCTCTTTGGACCACCTAACGATACATTCTTCGTCGGGCGAAGGAAACTGATTTTGTTTTCGTTGATTATACTCTCTAGATTATCAGGTTGTGGTAGCCAGACTTCAGTTTGTTTTCGATATGATATAATCGCTTCACTGATAATCTCATTGTATGGTTAAGGTACAAGAGTGACAAACACTAGCATTCGTAAGTCCCAGAGCATAAAAGTTCGATCCCGGATTTCGACAAGGATCTATTGTTATAGAAAACGCAGTCTGCTTGGGATCAGAAATATCATGCAGAACACAGATAAATAATATCATGCAGAATACATATAAATACACTCCACCTTGGATTTGTATGTTTCAAAAGTTAGTTGATAAATGTTACAAAATTGTTAGTCTTTAGATGTATTGACTGCATCGAAATGTTTTGAAACAGGTTGGATTGGATAGCAAAACGTCTGTTCAAAGAAGTAACACCGAAACAGGGAAAACCTTTGTCTTCCACAGAGAAAGTAATTGTGAATTGTTGATCAAGAGTAAAATCATTTTCATCTGGTTTTTGTCTAAACAGAGAATCACTAATACGTCTAATATATAACTCTAATGTTTGCTATTATCTACAAAACATACTTTTGAGAACATACTTTATAAGTAAAATCTCACTTAATTTTTTTATCTCTGATGCTGATATGGAAAAAAATAATGATAATAACTGAAATATTGTGTTATTTAATCTCTTCGATGAAAGCATATAAATGTTTAGGTTTTATAAACCAGCGAAGTGTACCCGAGTCAATGGATACTTATATGTAGTATAATGTTCTGGCTATTTAAATCCAGCAATGCGTCTGTGTAGTTGGTCATGTGTACCATGCAATTGTGACTCAGTGCAAGTTTAATGTTAGTGCTTGACCCATTCAAGGTCAAATGTTCTACATTGTTACCTCTGAAAGTCATTCCTGTTCATGCACATTTCAAGTAAGTACAAATAATTATGAATAAAAACAGTCATTGTGTATTTCTTGTCAATGATGCAGTTGAATATAGTATTTTAGTTCATCAGAAACATGGACACACTGGCAAAGTCTTGTCTCTCTAACTAAAGCTATAGCTTTTCGTTTCTTTGGTCCGCTGTTCAATATATTTCTTTCTCAGTTTGATCATAATGTGTTTGTTTTCTCCATTCATAATTATTTACCAGTTTCTGCTCTTTCTTGTCTTTAAAAATATCTTGCCTAACTGTTGCATCTTGTTTATCAGCAGAATGTTATTCTTTGCTCCGATCTTAGGGTATAACTCCAGTTTACACTAGCCTCGGAATTTCTGTAAATTATTGTAGCCAAAAATAGTTCCATTTCCATGACATTCGTACTCTATAATATAAGGATAACGTCGCTACTAACAGCACATTTCAATGTCATACTTGAAACTGTCGTAGGTTGATCTTTTTGATATAATTAATTCATATATTTCGTTATTCAAAATGACCTGTTCCAAATTTGCAGGCACTTTCGGCCTTATCATTGTTCATGCAGCCAGCATGCATATAGTGGAGAAAGAACTCGGAAAAATATCGAGAAGAACCAATGGCACACAGGTACTACATGCATAGTTTCTCAGATGCACATGCTGACCGAGTCTTAGACTCTAACCCAGGAAGACATAGGTAAGATGTTTGTGAAAGAAATCAACATTGACCACTGGGAGACTCGGGGACCCACTCAAATATTGTAATGACCATAGATCACTCGGAGACTCAGGGGCCCACTCAAATATTATAATGATCATAGATCACTGGGAGACTCAGGGGCCCCTCAAATATTGTAATGATCAGAGATCACTCGGAGACTCGGGGGCCCACTCAAATATTGTAATGACCATAGATCACTCGGAGACTCGGGGACCCACTCAAATATTGTAATGACCATAGATCACTCGGAGACTCAGGGGCCCACTCAAATATTGTAATGATCATAGATCACTGGGAGACTCAGGGGCCCCTCAAATATTGTAATGATCAGAGATCACTCGGAGACTCGGGGGCCCACTCAAATATTGTAATGACCATAGATCACTCGGAGACTCACTCAAATATTGTAATGACCATAGATCACTCGGAGACTCAGGGGCTAACTCAAATATTGTAATGACCATAGATCACTCGGAGACTCAGAGGCCCACTCAAATATTGTCATACTGTTCATCACATTTTAAACAGCAACACGTGTACGCTCATACAATTCATGATGTTACGTTTTATGGTACCATTATCAATCAGGTATTTGCTTTTCAATCAAAATGTCTCCAGTCATGTTGCAAACTTTTAAAACATTTTGGCGATCGATTTAAATTGTTTCATATAAATGCCATTTTTAAAAATTAGTTTAATGCGTCCTCGTCAGGTTAATGTATTAAGTCCATGAAAAATACATAATTAATTATGTTATTGAATTGGTAATACACCTTCTTTGTGACTTGAAAGTTTAAATGTAGCTTAAATATCTTGATATTTCATCAACAGTTATTATATTCAAGATCTCGGCTTGTAGTCTTTCAAGTTTTATTTGTTTTTCAGCTTTTTCAAATTGCGAAAATCAGCTTTATATCACTGAATGTCATATTTGGTCATTTCCTACGTGATATCATTCATTACATAACCAGTATATTGTCTGCATTGTAGAATCTGTATTACACGTTTTAATAAGAACCTTTCTTTTGCTTGAGGAAGATGTTTTTGTAATTATTTTCTTTTATATCTCTGGTTTTTGTATCGATACAAATTCGCAGTGTCTTTATGTCTTAACTTCTTCATTTTCCTATTGTGCTATTTTTTAAAAAATCTGCCATAGCCCAGACACTCCAAATATTTCAAAACTCGTGGCCTCAGGTGGCCGAGTGTTCAAAAGCATCACATCTACAGATCACTGCCATCTCACTTCTGTCTGTATAGATTCGAGTCAAATACCCAGCCAATATGGGTATGCGAAAGGTTTCCACTGGCCTCACGAACGTCAATGGTTCTTAACGGGGTTTCTCTGGTCTTTCCTCCAACAGTTTTACTGTCATGCATGTTTAGTCAGTAATACAATAAAAAAATAATGCTTAACCCTAAACAACAACAGGAATAATTAACAACTCAGATTTCATGCTCCTGTTAGGCTATTGCTTATTTAAATGTATTGTGCTTCTGTCGCCTCTGGAGGATGGTGAAGATTTAGGGACGTGAGTTGTATCTTGGAAATATACATTAGTTTTACGACATACTCGTTTTAGTTAGTTTTCAACTATTTACAGATTCATGGAATCGTTTCTGTTTTAGACAATTCATACATTTTAAGCGTTCATTATTCTGACCTTGGTAATTTTGTCACATTGTCATCTCGTTTATCGTGCTGAGATATTCGTATTCGTAAAATATACCTTATGTTCTCTCCCTTGAATAATTCTTTCAACTGGTAAACTATTAGAATACATAAAGTTAAGGAGCTGATTTCTTTGCTTCAAATTTCCGCCACCAGGTTACGAAAGTAGACCATTCTATACATTGTTTTACAATTTAAAATTATTTTTATAACATCTGTCTATTAGAAAGGCTACATTGAAAATAGTGGCTATGTGTACCGTATATATTAACAAAATACTTATTAATCAATATTACTGTTCTTTTACCAAATGTTTTATTAAAAATACATATCAAACTCTTATACATTCATTATTTTATAAATTTCCATTTCATATATATTCTCACACCAACCTTCGAGAAGTAAAACCAAATGAATAAAGAACCATAAAAATATAAGGCATTGAAAATTGGCTGGTTCTGGAAAATTACATAACAAATGCAGCGTTTATCAACTTCCACATTCAAATTAAAATTAGATATGACCTCAATCTTAAATGAAAAAATTCAGCAGACTATTCTTATGATCAATGCAGATTACACTAGATTTTGTAAACAAAAAAGAACCCTTTCGTTAGACATAAATTTCTTCTTTCTACTCCTGTAGTATAGTGGATAGAATGTCCGACTCGGATACGGGAAAACGCGGGGTTGGAACCTTTTATTCAAAAGACTGATAGTAATGATGCCAAAAGCTCCCTCACTATTTGCTCAGCAATACTAGGTTAGTGCTAGGACTGGTTGTCATGATAGGATGCCTGTGTTGGATATGATGATACATGTCGTCTGTACAATGTTTCAGTGATATACATCACTATACACATCCAAACTGCAAACGTCGTAGCGATATGAATTAGCAATTGTTAAGACTACGTTAAAAATACACACACACACAAACACACACATCGTGTATTACGTAAATAATGTTTCCACCTGTTTACCACACTCAGTTGTCCTTGATTTCTTCAACGTTTTTAAGGCCAGCATACATTTTAAAATCAACTGCATTTACAACCGGAATTACTGTCGATGACAGCGTTAATTACACATGATACAGTATTATAAAACAACAAGATTTACACACCGTGTCCGTTGCAGCAAGCACATATACAAACATATTCTTTCTCTAAAATCCAAGCAAACTACTGTATACGTATAACATGTACCACATTAAGAAATATAGAGGGTGTAGCAGAAAACGAACTGTATTTAATATAGACCTGTATACCTTCCATATGTATTACTTGTAAATTAGTATTGATCAGTATCTCTGAGTTGTTATTTCCATTCTTTCTTTGAACTGGAGTCGTTTTATTACTGTGTGATAAATTCTATTGGATTTAAAAATTAGCATTGGTAAACCGTCAACTCTTTCTATAATTTTATGTAAAATATTTCCATACTTTAATCATATTAATTATACTGCATCATTCTACTATACATGTTTTTTTTTCCTGAGGTTGGGGTTAAAATAAAGTTGCAAATTTCACTTTCCATAATTTCAAAAACGCTTGAGTTGCAAATTTCTTTCCCTTAGTGCCGGATTAAGGCGGGGGGTGGAGTGGGGGTGGGGGGCTCTAAGCACTGAAAATATTACGGTGCCACCATTTCAAATCAAAGTACTCTTACATGTAGATCAAAATGATCATATACATTCAATTTATCATCAAAATTAATTTAATTGTTTCCTGTTACTCTTGTTTTGTAGCTCTAATTACGTTCTTACTGTACATCATGTCTAATCCGGCACTGCGTCATCCATCTAGCCCTGTAAAAGAGGATCACAATATCATTATAGTTTATGCTAAAAACTGTTCACATTTTTTCGGACAACCTGTTGACTTTATCACGATATAGCTTTGTGTTTATATATATATATATATATATATATATATATATATATATATATATATATATATATATATATATATATATATATGTGTGTGTGTATGTGTGTGTAGTGTGTGTAGCTGGTGTATGAGATCAGCAGCTTTTTGGATGGGGGGTGGAATGGGGGAATGTGGTGTATGTATGTACTGTATGTGTGTGTGATTTAAGTTATGCTAAAAACTGTTCACATTTTTTCGGACAACCTGTTGACTTTATCACGATATAGCTTTGTGTTTATATATATATATATATATATATATATATATATATATATATATATATATATATGTGTGTGTGTGTGTGTGTGTGTAATTGGTGTATGAGCTCAGCAGCTTTTTGGTTGGGGGTAATGGGGGATAGTGGTGTATGTATGTACTGTATGTGTGTGTGATTTAAGTTATTAAGTGTGCGAAATCAGTAGCTGTGGTACAGAAGAGTCAACTTCGTACTAATTAAAATTAAATAAGGGCTTCTATTCTCTCATTTGTACACTATTAACAAATGTAAAATATGTATACATCTTCTTTCAGATGGATCCCAGCATGAAAACATTGATGTTGGTTATATTTATCCTCGGAGTATCTTTTTTTGTCCCATGCTCTTACGACGTCTGAAGCATGCTCGTTAAACTGCAGATTCAGTAGTAAGAATGTCCACTACGACGTTGTATGCCCAACATTCATTCCACAAATCCTGCCATCCAACACACATTTTGTAGAAGTTACAAATATCATAAATAAATCTACCATTTCAATTTAGCATTATGGATCGGTGTAAAGGAACTTCGTCTAAGTAGTAGTATAGATATAGAGGAAGTCGAGGAAAACGCTTTCGGTAATCTCACTGGACTTTCACGTCTCCACATCCATTTCACGTACTTTACAAAATTAAGTCCTTTTGCCTTCGGTGGTTTGCAAAATTTGAGTCCCTTAAATATGTCTGGAAACGGTGGTATCAGTTTTACTCAACTGAGAAAAGCTCTGTCCATTCCAAATTCATTACAGAACCTCAGGAGTTAATTCTAGTGGGCCTAAACAGAGACAACCAAGGAGAGAGAGCATTTATTATGCATTTCTTGAGGCCCTAGCAAAGAAACCGTTGAGATATCTCGTTCTTTTTTCACAGTCATAGACGTAGACTCGTTCTCGAACGCCCCTTCAGGTACAATTCAAGTAATTAATATGACCCATGCATTTAGTGTTTGGAATGTTATAACGTCGAGATATGAGAATCTTTTTCCAAACTTGGAAATATTTGACATTATTTACGCAATCATTCCATGGTTGAGGACATACGTTGGTGTAAAACCTGGTTTTGTCTTATTTCGATTGCTATTTTCCTTTCGAACTGTCCAATCAATTGAAACTAAATGCCATTTTAGACTCTAAAGAATTTGAAGTCAGATTGAATGGTGAAACGCGCGTCTCAGCAAGCTGTGTGCGTGAAATACGCAAAAGACTGGAGCTTAGCAATAACAACTTTGTTTGGCTGAATAGAAGTTTCAGCCCAAATTTTCTAACATATGAAGAGGTGGATATATCAAATAACGGTCTCATGTATTTAGGATATATTATTACCGGCCATTTATCCGAGCTCGTATGGGCCAATTTATCGACGAACAATCTTTCATATATGGAACAATATCCTGAATTTCAAACATTATTCCAAATAAACGTTCTTCTTGAGTGGCTGGACCTGTCAGCCAATGGTTTGACAATTATTCATCGAAATTTATTTCAAAAAAATACTAAACTGAAAACAGTTACTTTAGCAAATAGCAAGTTGCAAGGGATTTTCTTTGAAATAAAACATTTTCAGCATCTCGAGCTCTTGAATGTAAGCAAGATTGTTATTGCTTTCTTTGATAATTTTGCACAGTCAAGCTTTGAGAGCCTATCAAGTTCAAACGTCGGAGCAAACGGCACAGTTTTCAGTGTTCAATTCACGGACAACGATTTACTGTGTTCTTGTGAAACAGTGGGATTCGTGGGTTGGATTGTCACGACAGATGTAATGATTAAAATTATTTACGTATATGCATGTTCCTTAAACAAGGAGGTTGTTTTGATAGATACAAAAACATTATAAAAGTCTGAATATCAATGTGAGCAAACGAAGGTAATCATTATTGCAGGTTGCCTTGGCATATTGGCACTTACGATTGGTTTAATTAGACACGTATGAACTTTTACACGACTGTATCGTCAAATGGCAATGAACATAGAAACCAATGACCAAAACCATTATAATTTGAGATTAGACTAGAAAAAAAAATATCATTTGACAAGGTGGCTGAATGCAAACTCTGGATTATTAATGCTCTAGAACTCTAGAACCTAGATAGTGCCTGAATTTTATATCCATGCTTGTATAAAATTTAAATTACAATGATATTTTAAGTCAATGATGGAGAATGGCATAATGAATCCAATGGCATCATGGGGAAGAGAGTACGAACCGGACCTAGCGACACCATCAAAGAGGATTGACAGAAAAATGACTGTCTAAAGTAGATCCATTTTGATAATTTGTACAGGAACGAGGTCCGTGGGGTGTCACAATGAGTAACAGCATTGGGTGACACGAGAGAGAGAGAGAGAGAGAGAGAGAGAGAGAGAGAGAGAGAGAGAGAGAGAGAGAGAGAGAGATTACAACATAAATATTCAAACAATTTTCTGTCACAATATCATGTTATTAAGTTGGCAGTATATATGATTTCCTTTGTCCATCTATGTTTCTGCTCCATCTATCTTAATTATTCATGATCAAACTCTTCAAAAGCTTAATCTTTAAAATTAACCTTGCACTGTTTGAATTTGAGTATGTGTACCATATAACTAAAAGGATAAAGTGGTCAAACTTGCATTGTGTTATAAGAGAGCAAGACGGGTGTCAAAACGGAACTTTCAACCAGTGACACTTTGAGATGACCCAAATGACGCATCACACATCAGATTATTTTCTTGATCCATTGCTCTAAACCGGAAAATTAAAACCTCTATTCTTCATGGAGAGTATATTTTAATATATATTTTAAAAAAAATATAATTCTTCCCATTGGCGATACCAGTAATAATATTTTATCATGACATAAATTAATGTGAAAGCATCAACATCAACTCATGCTGTTTACGCTTTAGATTATTATTTTGATCTGACGAATGATCGTTTTACAAATATGACAGTCAGGCTCTATTTTTAGAAGTTGAAATCACTATGTATATTGAATTTTGATCATCATTAATTACGCATTTCCGCTTGAACATGAGCTTTACTTAATTGTTTTCTACTTTTCTAATCAAAAAGATAAATGAAAGCAAAGTTAATATTTTGAAACCTTATGCAGTAGAGCCCCATACATTTCAATGTTTACTTCCCTCTTCATATCACAGCTTCCGCTGAGTGTTTAGGTTGATGCCACTTTCATCTTGTCTTCAGCAACACCTAGAGATGCTTTCCATTGAAAAATCAATATTACCATTGACATGATCGAATTTCCTTCTTAATTACATATATCACTTTAAAATCATATATTTCCATCCACTGTAGTTTTGTGTCATTTGAATATTGAAATAATCTACACGACACAATAACATAATGTGTCACTACTAAACACCAAGTAATATTCAACCCATCCGACACATTACTGACATCCACATTCAGGCTGTGCCTTTATCATTTTTAACATTTAACTCTAAAATACAAACCCGTTAGTTGTTGGAACACTAAACATAAGACTGCTATATCATTTTACAGTTAAACAGATGAATTAATGTCTACTTGTGTATCACATTGATATTTTATTTTTAATTCAGGTGAGATTATAAAGTTATTTACATTGATGACATAAGGATTAATTATGAAATCATCGCAAATTCCATCGGACGGTATCTCAGCCTCCTAAATGTGCTTACTGGGTTCAGCAAAATCCGAGTTCGCTCCAGCTGTATCAAATGGTATAAAATTAATCCAATGATGGATTTAACAGATCCTCAAAAACATACTCTTCATGAGAAATAGTAGTCATATTGTTTTGGGCATATAAAACAGTCTGATCTGGTAGAAACTTGTCCTCGATTGTCTCCTTTTCGTTCAAGTTTCTTCTGTAAATTTGGTTTGACATTCATACTAAAGTGTACAATTTATTGTGTCACACAAATGTTGATGTTTAAATGATACTGCAAAAATATACATATGTAACTGATCTGATGTGTAACGCTATCGTAGAAGGGCAGTTGCGTCACGGTTTATGACATAATCAATAATACGCAAGGACAGATAACAAAGGAAAGCGTTGCTCAAAAGCGTTCAATATTCCAGCAAATTGACTGTGGGGTTAGAATGCTCAAGTTTTCATGGGACACAATTTAATAAATTTAAATGCAGGGACTCTTATTAAAAACGATATGATAACCCATGTTGTGGTTGAGTGTATAATTGGTGTATCCCAAAAAAGTTCTTTATCTTTCCAGTAAATGGTGCTTAACAGGGAGCTATGAATCAGGGTTGATAGATTATATTATCTGATAAGTAATAAGGACAGCGTCGTTATTTTCGTTTGGGCTGCGGTATTTGATTTTATATTAAGAGAATTAAAATACATTTATTCAAATAATAATAATAATATGGATATAGTATGGTATTAATTTGCTATGTACCAGAGAAATATATTTCTGCAGCTAATTAAAGACAGTAATGAAATAAAAAAATGGCAGCTTCTCCCTCAAAACACTAAATTGTAAGTCCCTAATATAACTGCGATATACTAAGGTACATATTGATGTGTTCAGATATACTGTGGTAAAATAGTGTTCGTGGTACCTAGCTCTAACAAATATTAAATGGACATGTCGACATAGAATATAATACAGTCCGATTCATTCAGCTACTATATGGCCATGTCTACTTGATATATGTCATATGGCCATGCTGATATAGATATCATATGGCCAGATTGATACAGATATCAAATAGCCGTGCTGATATAATTAACAGTCAGGTTGACACAAAAGTGCCTCTGACATAACTTTTTCTGTAAACAATTTCGCTGTTTGTCCAACTTGGTTTATCATTTATAACTAAACTTGTCCATTGTTGCAAGATTTCAGTGTGTATATGACTTCAAATAAAGATCACATGTCTTACCAATGATAATTCTATACACCTGGAAGTATTATGTACACGTACGTATATATCGTTAAGTTACTTACTAGTGCCTGTGTACTAGTAATGTTTGTAGAGAATTTATCTAATAATGTTGATCTTGATAAATTTGCACGTGAAGGAATATACTTTTGAGAATGTCACATAATTAGGCGAAAATTAAATTTATTTTCTTCTTGATTTACAAACTAATCTCACAATTTTTTTTGTTTCGTCGTTCATGCATTACCTGGGGTGAATAAGTGGGTTTCTCCAAGGTAAGCGTCGTGTAACGATTTGCATGTGCCTGACTTCGTATCACTTGAAGTCAGGGAACACCAAGAATCACGAGGTGCACGGTAATTTTGCCGTGATTTCTGCTCACCTATTTGAGAGTATATAAGGCAGAATATTTCTCATAATAATTACGGGACCAAAAGTATCTTATCGTAGGAAAGATAGCCTGGTTTCTTTATTGTAGCTGATAACGTCGGTTGTTAACATCTGATAACGTCGGCTGATAACATCACTGAGAACATCTCTGAATTATAGCTGTTTTATTGCGGAACATCTCTGATAACATCACTGAGAACATCTCTGAATTATAGCTGTTTTATTGCGGAACATCTCTGATAACATCTGTTATCGTAGCTGAAATTGTTGCTGATTTATTGTGCAATCGAATTGAAGTATCTGACTGTCTGTCTGTCGAACTGTCTGTTCGTCTACATCTGTCGTGACGTGTAAATATCCGGAAAGCTAGAAGTCCGAGTGTCGGTGCTGTCTAGAGTTATAAACATCCGGGGCGACATCTAGGGTATTGAGGAACGTTGGTTCTAGTAGATGTTGTATGCTGTCTGTACGTATAACTGTGGTGGATCCGTGAAGGGCAAACGGCCGACAAAAGTATTGGTCAACCCTAGATCTTCGGGGAAACTGGGCGGCGATTCAACTGTGGGTGAATCGTACGGTTATACAGGGTCGAGACACATATGTGTGTTGAAATTGTAGTACAATTTAATACATTGTTGTATTTACATGGTTATGTCAGATCACAATAATATTTCAAGGGATTGCATGATTCTCAATAAAAGCTAGCAACTTGATTGAATACCTGTATATGTTCGTGCTAGTTGTCGCAATCCATACGTGCGATAGTATAGTTTGATGTTTGTGTTTATTATCGTGATTTATACTTGCGTTAATATAACTTTCGTAAAGGGTCTTTGGATCTGTGTATAGTCCAAGAGATTCCTTTGTATCTGTGTTTTATTTTGTATTAATATTTCATTTATTCATGTATTATGAATGGTTGTGAGTGTAATTGTGGTTTGAACGCATGAGTTATTGTGTTGATACATCATTATTTTTCATTAATAATTTATTTCATAAATTTACATTATCTTTCACACTTGTGTTTGTGTTGTTCATTTAATCCACCATCCACTCGGTAACAATTCTGTTACAATGGTGTCAGAAGTGGGATCGCTGGATTAAGTGAACTGTCAATCATTTTTGTGAAGTATAAACATATTTAAAGCATTGGTTTGGTTACCTTCATCAGGAAGACAAGGTCAGCCTGTGGTATATATATATATATATATATATATATATATATATATTTATATTACAATTTGTCATGTCATCCCTTAAGGACTTGGTTGCCTTAGGCAAAGAATTTGGTTATGAAGGTGAAAGTCTAAGGAAATTTATTCAAGAAGAACAAGCCCGGGAAAGGGATGAAAGGGTAAAGGCAAGGGAATTAGAAAGGAAAGCCGATGAAAGGAAACGGGAATTAGAAAGGGAATCCGATGAAAGGAAATGGGCCAT
Organism: Unio pictorum; assembly: GCA_030141615.1. NCBI lineage: Eukaryota > Metazoa > Mollusca > Bivalvia > Unionida > Unionidae > Unio > Unio pictorum. The sequence goes on along the minus strand of JARLTB010000020.1, from coordinate 9,451,673 downwards.
TGAGAAGGAAAAGATAGAATTAGAGAAGCAGGCCGAAAAAGACAGGATAGGATGTGAAAGGGAAGCGGATGAAAGTCGAATAGGTTTAGAAGAAAAAGCAAAGCAACGGGATCATGAGCGTAAGGTAGAATTAGCAACAGCTGGAAGAGAACACGATTCTACCTTTAGCAAATTAAGGGGCCCCAAATTACCTCCCTTTGACGATGAAAAAGATAACATGGATAGTTATCTTCATCGGTTTGAGCGGTATGCCGAAAACCAGAAGTGGACTCAAAATGACTGGGCATTGCATCTTAGTGCTCTATTAAAAGGTAAAGCACTGGATGTATACTCACGACTTCCTAGGGACGATGTGTTTAAGTACGACGTCCTAAAGGAAGCACTTCTAAAAAGGTACGAGCTTACTGAACAGGGTTTTTGTAAAAAGTTCAGGTATAGCAAACCCGATAAGGGAGAAACCGTTGGTCAGTTCAACGTTAGAATTGCGAACTATTTTGAGCGGTGGATTGAATGCGGCAAAGCGGTGAAAACGTTTGAAGGGTTGACAGATTTCTTGCTCAGAGATCAATTATTTAATACAGTTGGGCGAGAATTAGATCAATTTCTGAAAGAGAAAGTCTTCACAAACGTAAAAGATATGGCTAAGCAAGCCGATTTCTTTGCCGAAGCTCATGGGGGAACCCAGAATGTGGTTTTAAAAGATTTTAAGTCTGGAAACCAGTCTGCAAGACCTATGCCTAGGGAGCTTGTAAAATCAGCTGAGGTAAAAAGGTCAGTTAGGAATCCAGTTATTCAGCGTGTGCAATGTTTCTTGTGTAATGCATGGGGTCATGTTCAAAAAGACTGTCCTAAAAGAAAGGGACTTGTACATAAGGTAGCAGTGGCTATACAAAGTAAAGGTATATCTGATAACATCGTACAGGTAGAACCTTGTATTCATTCGCTTGGCACGTGTCTATTTCCCGAAGCGCGTGTACCAACCGCGAGAGGGTTTGTCAACGGTCGAGAAGTCGTAGTATTACGTGACACTGGTTGCACGGGCGTAGTGATCAAACGGAGTCTCGTGCAGGATAACCAAATGCTCGGGTGGGAGTCCCCATGTATGCTACTTGATCAGACGATCGGTCGCATTCCCGTAGCAAGGATCACAGTAAAAACACCTTTCCTAACGGGAACTGTTGATGCCCTTTGTATGGAGAACCCTATTTACGATCTGACGATCGGTAATGTTGAAGGTTCCCGTCTTCCAACCATGGCCGATTTTAAAATACCTTTGGCTCAGGCAGTCGAAACGCGCGCGCAAACACGGCGAGAGAAAACATCGTTTCATAAATTAATAGTCCCTGAATCGATCTCCGGAATTTCGCGTGATGATTTCAAACAAGAACAAGAACATGATGAATCCATCAAATCAATTGTTGAGAAAATCACGTCCGGCGCGATTAAACACTGCAAGCGTGGGGGTAGCTCTAGATTCGTACGCAAGAACGGATTAATTCATAGGGAGTTTAGCGCTCGGGAGGGTAAGAAGTATTTCGTTCTCGAGACTGATCACCAACCCCTACTGTATATAAACAAGGCCAAGGTCGCTAACGCTCGGTTGATGCGTTGGGCGCTAACACTACAACCTTATCGTTTCCGTGTAGAAGCAATAAGGGGAGTTGAAAATATAGGCGCAGACTACTTGAGTAGGGCATGATAGGAAATTTGTATGAATTTGCCCAGTAATAAAATCCAGTTTGTAGTATAACCAGTGTAAATGTTGTAAGATATCATCAGTAGTTATTCTTCTTCCATTCTGTGTTAGTTTTAAAAATGTGTACATTTTTATTCTTAGGAGGGAGGTATTGCCACAGAATTAGGCGAAAATTAAATTTATTTTCTTCTTGATTTACAAACTAATCTCACAATTTTTTTTGTTTCGTCGTACATGCTTTACCTGGGGTGAATAAGTGGGTTTCTCCAAGGTAAGCGGCGTGTAACGATTTGCATGTGCCTGACTTCGTATCACTTGAAGTCAGGGAACACCAAGAATCACGAGGTGCACGGTAATTTTGACGTGATTTCTGCTCACCTATTTGAGAGTATATAAGGCAGAATATTTCTCATAATAATTACGGGACCAAAAGTATCTTATCGTAGGAAAGATAGCCTGTCATTAATCTCCAGCCAAAGGGGTGAGTGTTAAATTTATATTTCGTTTTATTGTGAATTTTATTCCGTTTATCATTTCATGTAATGATGCCTTTATTGCAATGCAGATTTTAAACGTGGAATATTTGGAATTACTAGTCACCATTAGACTTTCAATGCAATAGCGTGATCTAAGGTTTAGATTATTTTTTGAGACAACTGTTATTAGTCTGGTGTCTTTATTGTAGCTGATAACGTCGGTTGTTAACATCTGATAACATCACTGATAACGTCGGCTGATAACATCACTGAGAACATCTCTGAATTATAGCTGTTTTATTGCGGAACATCTCTGATAACATCTGTTATCGTAGCTGAAATTGTTGCTGATTTATTGTGCAATCGAATTGAAGTATCTGACTGTCTGTTTTGTCGAACTGTCTTTTCGTCTACATCTGTCGTGACGTGTAAATATCCGGAAAGCTAGAAGTCCGAGTGTCGGTGCTGTCTAGAGTTATAAACATCCGGGGCGACATCTAGGGTATTGAGGAACGTTGGTTCTAGTAGATGTTGTATGCTGTCTGTACGTATAACTGTGGTGGATCCGTGAAGGGCAAACGGCCGATAAAATTATTGGTCAACCCTAGGTCTTCGGGGAAACTGGGCGGCGATTCAACTGTGGGTGAATCGTACGGTTATACAGGGTCGAGACATATATGTGTGTTGAAATTGTAGTACAATTTAATACATTGTTGTATTTACATGGTTATGTCAGATCACAATGATATTTCAAGGGATTGCATGATTCTCAATAAAAGCTAGCAACTTGATTGAATACCTGTATATGTTCGTGCTAGTTGTCGCAATCCATACGTGCGATAGTATAGTTTGATGTTTGTGTTTATTATCGTGATTTATACTTGCGTTAATATAACTTTCGTAAAGGGTCTTTGGATCTGTGTATAGTCCAAAAGATTCCTTTGTATCTGTGTTTTATTTTGTATTAATATTTCATTTATTCATGTATTGTGAATGGTTGTGAGTGTAATTGTGGGTTGAACGCATGAGTTATTGTGTTGATACATCATTATTTTTCATTAATAATTTATTTCATAAATTTACATTATCTTTCACACTTGTGTTTGTGTTGTTCATTTAATCCACCATCCACTCGGTAACAATTCTGTTACAGAGAACATTATATTTGCTGTAAAAGAAAACATGATATACAGTATGCTGTAAACGAAAGACTGTATGAAATAGGGTGTCTACAGCGTCTTGTAGTGATGAATGTAGTATTATTTGCAGTCGGCCCAAAGCATCTTTTAGTGGTTAATGGATTAGGGTTTGCATTCGGCCAATATCGTCTTTTAGTGGTAAATGTATTAGGGGTTTGAATTCGGCATATAGCGTCATTTAATGGTGAATGTATTAATGTTTACAGTCGGCCTAAAACGTATTTTAGTGACGAATGTATTAGTCTTTGAAGTCGGCATATAGCGTCTTTTATTGGTTACTGTCTTAGATTATACAGTCGGCTTACGTTTTCTAGTGGTGGATGTACTAGAGTACGAAGTTGGTCTAGATTGTCTTTAAGTGGTGAATATATTAGGGTTTACAGTCGGCCTACAACGTCTTATAGTCGTGAATTCATTTTCGTTTGCAGTCGGCCTAAGGCGTATGATCGTTGTGAATGTATTAGGGTATAAAGGCGGCCTACAATTTGTGATAGCGATGAATGTATTAGGGTTTACAGTTGTTCTGCATCATGTAATAATGGTGAATTTATTAGGGTTTACAGACGCCCTACAAGGTCTTATCATCTTGAATGTATTAATGTTTACAGTCGGCCTACAGCGTGTGATAGTGGTGAATCTAGTTGGTTTCCATACATCCTACAGCGTTTGGTAGTGGTGAATGTATTAGGGTTTACAGTCGGACTAAAGCGTATGACAGTGCTGAATGCATTAGAGTTTACAGAAGGCTTAGGCGCACTTTTGGTGTGTATGAATTATATTGTCAATTTGAAACCAGAACTAATTTCAAGGACACTTTTTATATAGTGTTCGATGACGATTTATTAATACTGGTTAGATATTGATTAAGTGACAAAATTAGCGAGTTAGCAAGGTGTTCTAAGAGCTAAGAGCATTTTCTAAGAGCATTTTGACATGGCGAATTCACCAAAAAGCTTATATATTTGTCTAGGTTATCCTAAATAAATGGTGCAGATATGATTATCTTCGTTTGCTCACATTGATATGCAGACTTTTGTAATGTTTTTTGTATGTATCAAAACAACCTCCTTGTTTTAGGAACATGCATATACGTAAATAATTTTTATCATTACATCTGTCGTGACAAACCAACGAACGAATCCCTCTGTTTCACAAGAACACAGTAAATCGTTGTCCGTGAATTGAACACTGAAAACTGTGCCGTTTGCTCCGACTTTTGAACTTGATAGGCTCTCAAAACTTGACTGTGCAAAATTATCAAAGAGAGCAATCACAATTTTGCTTACATTCAAGAGCTCGAGATGCTGAAAATGTTTTATTTTAAAGAAAATTCCTTGCAACTTGTTATTTGCTAAAAACAGTGTTTTCCGTTTAGTATTTTTTTAAAATAAATTTCGAGGAATATTTGTCAAACCATTGGCTGACAGGTCCAGCCACTCAAGAAGAACGTTTATTTGGAATAATGTTTCAAATTCAGGATATTGTTCCGTATATGAAAGATTGTTCGTCGATAAATTGGCCCATACGAGCTCGGATAAATGGCCGGTAGAAAATTTGGGCTGAAACTTATATTCAGCCAAACAAATTTGTTATTGCTAAGCTCCAGTCTTTTACGTATTTCACGCACACAGCTTGCTGAGACGCGCGTTTCACCATTCAATCTGACCTCAAATTCTTTAGAGTCTAAAATGGCATTTAGTTTCAATTGATTGGACAGTACGAAAGGAAAATAGCAATCGAAATAAGACAAAACCAGGTTTACACCAACGGATGTCCTCAACCATGGAATGATTGAAAAAAGAACGAGTTAAATCAAGATATCTCAACGGTTTGTTTGCTAGGGCCTCAAGAAATGCATAATCAATGCTCTCTCTCCTTGGTTGTCTCTGTTTAGGTCCACTAGAATTAACTCCTGAGGTTCTGTAATGAATTTGGAATTCTGTTTAGGCCCACTAGAATTAACTCCTGAGGTTCTGTAATGAATTTGGAATGGACAGAGCTTTTCTCAGTTGAGTAAAACTGATACCACCGTTTCCAGACACATTTAAGAGACTCAAATTTTGCAAACCACCGAAGGCAAAAGGACTTAATTTTGTAAAGTACGTGAAATGGATGTGGAGACGTGAAAGTCCAGTGAGATTACCGAAAGCGCTTTCCTCGACTTCCTCTATATCTATACTACTACTTAGACGTAGTTCGTTTACACTGGTCCATGATGCTGAATTGAAATCTTGTTGATTGATGGTAGATTTATTTATGATATTTGTAACTTCTACAAAATGTGTGTTGGCTGGCAGGATTTGTGGAATGAATGTTGGGCATACAACGTCGTAGTGGACATTCTTACTACTGCATCTGCAGTTTAACGAGCATGCTTCAGACGTCGTAAGAGCATGGGGCAAAAAAGATACTCCGAGGATAAATATAACCAACATCACTGTTTTCATGCTGGGATCCATCTAAAAGAAGATGTTTACATATTTTACATTTGTTAATAGTGTACAAATGAGAGAAAAGAAGCCCTTATATAATTTTAATTAGTACGAAGCTGACTCTTCTGTACCACAGCTACTGATTTCGCACACTTGATAACTTAAATTACACACACATACAGTACATACATACACCACAATCCCCCATTCCACCCCCAACCAAAAAGCTGCTGAGCTCATACACCAGCTACACACACATACACACACACATATATATATATATATATATATATATATATATATATATATATATATATATATATATATATATATATATATATATATATATATATATAAACACAAAGCTATATCGTGATAAAGTCAACAGGTTGTCCGAAAAAATGTGAACAGTTTTTAGCATAAACTATAATGATATTGTGATCCTCTTTTACAGGGCTGGATGGATGACGCAGTGCCGGATTAGACATGATGTACACTAAGAACGTAATTAGAGCTACAAAACAAGAGTAACAGAAAACAATTAAATTAATTTTGATGATAAATTGAATGTATATGATCATTTTGATCTACATATCCGAGTACTTTGATTTGAAATGGTGGCACCGTAATATTTTCAGTGCTTAGAGCCCCCCCACCCCCGCCTTTATCCTTCACTAAGGGAAATAAATTTGCAACTCAAGCGTTTTTGAAATTATGGAGAGTGAAATTTGCAACTTTATTTTAACCCCAACCTCAGGAAAAAAAACAAACATGTATAGTAGATTGATGCAGTATAATTAATATGATTAAAGTATGGAAATATTTTACATAAAATTATAGAAAGAGTTGACAGTTTACCAATGCTAATTTTTAAATCAAATAGAATTTATCACACAGTAGTAAAACGACTCCAGTTCAAAGAAAGAATGGAAATACCAACTCAGAGATACTGATCAATACTAATTTACAAGTAATACATATGGAAGGTGTACAGGTCTATATTAAATACAGTTCGTTTTCTGCTACACCCTCTATATTTCTTAATGTGGTACATATTATACGTATACAGTAGTTTGCTTCGATTTTAGAGAAAGCAAATGTTTCTACATGTGCTTGCTGCAACGGACACGGAGCTCAGCGTGTGTAAATCTTGTTGTTTTATAATAATGTATCATGTATAATTAACTCAGTCATCGACAGTAATTCCGGTTGGACATGCAGTTGATTTTAAAATGTATCCAGGCCTTAAAAACGTTGAAGAAATCAAGGACAACTGAGTGAGGTAAACAGGTGGAAACATTATTTACGTAATACACGATGTGTGTGTTTGTGTGTGTGTGTATTTTTAACGTGGTCTTAACAATTGTTCATTCATATCGCTACGACGTTTGAAGTGTGGATGTGTATAGTGTTGTATATCAATGAAACATTGTACAGACGACATGTAGCATGATATCCAACCCAGGCATCCTATCATGACCACGGGCCGACCAGTCATATCACTAATTATTATTGCTGAGCAAATAGTGAGGGAGCTTCTGGCATCATTACTATCAGTCTTTTGAATAAAAGATTCCAACCCCGCGTTATCCCGTATCCGAGTCGGACATTCTAACCACTATACTACAGAGTAAAAAGAAGAAATTTATGTTTAACAAACGGTTATTTTTGGTTTACAAAATCTAGTGTAATGTGCATTGATCGTAATAATAGTCTACTGAAATTTCTCCTTTAAGATTGAGGTCATATCTAATTTTAATTTGAAGGTGGAAGTTAATAAACGCTGCATTTGTTATGTAATTTTCCAGAAGCAGCCAATTTTCAATGCCTTATATTTTTATGGTTCTTTATTCATTTGGTTTTACTTCTCGAAGGTTGGTGTGAGAATATATATGAAATGGAAATTTATAAAATAATGAATGTATAAGAGTTTGATATGTATTTTTAATAAAACATTTGGTAAAAGAGCAGTAATATTGATTAATAAGTATTTTGTTAATATATACGGTACAAATAGCCACTATTTTCAATGTAGCCTTTCTAATAGACAGAAGTTATAAATAAAATTTTAAATTGTAAAACAATGTATAGAATGGTCTACTTTCGTAACCTGGTGGCGGAAATTTGAAGCAAAAAAATCTGCTCCTTAACTTTATGTAATCTGATAGTTTACCAGTTGAAAGAATTATTCAAGGGAGATAACATATGGTATATTTTACGAATACGAATATCTCAGCACGATAAACGAGATGACAATGTGACAAAATTACCAAGGTCAGAATAATGAACGCTTAAAATGTATGAATTATTGTCTAAAACAGAAACGATTTCATGAATCCGTAAATAGTTGAAAACTAACTAAAACGAGTATATCGTAAAAATAATGTATATTTCCAAGATACAACTCTCGTCCCAAAATCTTCACCATCCTCCAGAGGCGACAGAAGCACAATACATTTAAATAAGCAATAGCCTAACAGGAGCATGAAATCTGAGTTGTTAATTTTGTTTATTTTGAAATATGTGTAGTGTCTGGGCTATGGCAGATTTAAAAGACACATAGCACATTAGGAAAAAGAAGATGTTAAGACATAAGGGCACTGCGAATTTGTATCGATAAAAAACCAGAGATATAAAAGAAAATAATTACAAAAACATCTTCGTCAAACAAGAGAAAGGTTCTTATTAAAACGTGTAATACAGATTCTACAATGCAGACAATATACTGGTTATGTAATGAATGATATCACTTAGGAAATGACCAAAGATGAAATTCAGTGATATAATGCTTATTTTCGCAATTTGAAAAAGCTGAAAAACAAATAAAACTTGAAAGACTATAAGCCGAGATCTTGAATAGAATAACTGTTTCAAGAAATATCAATATATTTAAACAATATTTAAACTTTCAAGTTACAAAGAAGGTGTATTACCAATTCACTAACATAATTAACTATGCATTTTGCATGGACTTAATACATTAACCTGACGAGGACGCATTAAACTAATTTTTAAAAATGGCATTTATATGAAACAATTAAAATCGATCGCCAAAATGTTTTAAAGGTTTGCTACATGACTGGAGACACTTTGATTGAAAAGCAAATACCTGATTAATAATGGTACCATAAAACGTAACATCATGAATTGTACGAGCTTACACGTGTTGCTGTTTAAACTGTGATGAACAGTATGACAATATTTGAGTGGGCCCCTGAGTCTCCGAGTGATCTATGGTCATTACAATATTTGAGTTAGCCCCTGAGTCTCCGAGTGATATATGGTCATTACAATATTTGAGTGGGCCCCCGCGTCTTCGAGTGATCTATGGTCATTACAATATTTGAGTGGGCCCCTTATTCTCCGAGTGATCTATGGTCATTACAATATTTGAGTGGGTCACCGAGTCTCCCAGTGGTCAATGGTGATTTCTTTCACAAACATCTTACCTATGTCTTCCTGGGTTAGAGTCTAAGACTCGGTCAGCATGTGCATCTGAGAAACTATGCATGTAGTACCTGTGTGTCATTGGTTCTTCTCAATATTTTTCCGAGTTCTTTCTCCACTATATGTATGCTGGCCGCATGAACAATGATAAGCCCGAAAGTGCAAGCAATTTTGGAACAGGTCCTTTTGAATAACGAAATATATGAATTAATTATATCAAAAAGATCAACATACTTGATAGGTATACTTATTTCTGCAAGATAGAGACGAGACTGGAACACAGTGAAAAAGGTCTATAGTTAAATTTTTAAGACGACAGTTTCAAGTATGACATTGGAATGTGCTGTTAGTAGCGACGTTATCCTTATATTATAGAGTACCAATGTCATGGAAATGGAACTTTTTTTTTGCTACAATAATTTACAGAAATTCCGAGGCTAGTGTAAACTGGAGTTATACCCTAAGATCGGAGCAAAGAATTACATTCTGCTAATAAACAAGATGCAACAGTTAGGCAAGATATTTTTAAAGACAAGAAAGAGCAGAAACTGGTAAATAATTATGAATGAAGAAAATAAACACATTATGATCAAACTGAGAAAGAAATATATTGAACAGCGGACCAAAGAAACGAAAAGCTATAGCTTTAATTAGAGAGACAAGACTTTGCCAGTGTGTCCATGTTTCCGATGAACTAAAATACTATATTCAACTACATCATTGACAAGAAGGACACAATGACTGTTTTTATTCATAATTAGTTGTACTTACTTGAAATGTGCATGAACAGAAATGACTTTCAGAGCTAACAATGTAGAACATTTGACCTTGAATGGGTCAAGTACTAACATTAAACTTGCACTGAGTCACAATTGCATGGTACACATGACCAACTACACTGACACTTTGCTAGATTTAAATAGCCAGGACATTATACTACATATAAGTATACATTGACTCGGGTACACTTCGCTGGTTTATAAAAATTAAACATTTATGTTTTCATCGAAGAGAATAAACAACACAATATTTCAATGACTATCATTCTTTTTTCTATATCAGCATCAGAGTTAAAAAAATTAAGTGAGATTTTACCCATAAAGTATGTTCTCAAAAGTATGTTTTGTAGATAATAGCAAACAGGAGAGTTATCTATTAGACTTATTAGTGATTCTCTGTTTAGACAAAAACAGATGAAAATGATGTCCCACTTTATCAACAATTCACAATTACTTTCTCTGTGGAAGACAAATGTTTTCCCTGTTTCGGTGTTACTTCTTTGAACAGACGTTTTGCAATGCAGTCAATACATCTAAAGACTATCGATTTGTAACATTTATCAACTAACTTTTGAAACATACAAATCCATGATGGAGTGTATTTATATGTATTCTGCATGATATTATTTATCTGTATTCTGCATGATATTTCTGATCCCAAGCAGACTGCATTTTCTATAACAATAGATCCTTGTCGAAATCAGGGATCGAAATTTTATGCTCTGGGAATGGCGAATGCTATTGTTGTCACTCTTGTACCTGAACCATACAATGAGATTCTCTTTTATTATTTGCACGACTGTTGTGTTAGCATCCTACTTACAGTGTGTTTATGATGGTGTCGTACTTTTGTGAGTTAGCCATATAATACAATTAGCGCTTTTTATTGGTATGTTTTCTTTTAAACCCTAACAGAACATCCACATAAGAAATTGAATTATATTTAAATTACTGATGTTTAAAACCATTTCGATTGCGTAGTTTATATCTGATATGCTTTATAGTGATTGATCTATGGATATCAACATGGTCATCGTTTATTCAGAAACAAACGCTCTGAGAGCAAGAGGAGATCTGAAACTTTCCGAGTTTGAAATATATACATGTATTTTTATTATCGTGCATAATGACGGTGCTTTTTTATGGTTTAACGCCATTTTTAAGCACAATATAGGCTATACATGGCGGCCAGTATTAATGGTGGAGGAAGAAACCAGACAAACCCCGGAAAGAACAACCGACCCACGAGTAGCTACTGGCAAGCTTTCTCACATAACTACATTTGCCGAATCTTAGACTCGAACACACGCAGACAGAGGTGAGATGGCAGTGGTCCGTAACGGACAGCGCTTTAGACCACTCGGCCACTCGGGACCCTTAAAGACAGTGCTGATAGAATTGTATCCCAGTATGGTGATTTTCATTTTCATTTATTATGCGTGAGAAAAAGGATGTACAACAATACGACATGCAGTCGTATTTAATATCTATTGACTATACATTTCGTGTTAGACTTTAAATAATGTGTCGTGACGCATCGCACAGCAATACATTGCTTCGTAATGCATCATTTACTGATGTTTGTTGGCTTTTATTTAGCATGGCGTATACAATATCGTGGATTATGTGCACATGCCACATAGCAAATGTATGTAGTGCTACAATTATAGAATTGTTAAGTGTGAGCAATTTGAAATATTGTATATACAAGGGAGATTTAGTAGTGAACACACACAGACAGAGTGACACACACACACAAATATATATATATATATATATATATATATATATATATATATATATATATATATAAAGATATATATATATATATATATATATGTATATATATATATATATATATATATATATATATATATATATATATATATATATATATATATATATATATACTGCATGCGAGTACAGACCATTTTGAAAAAGACACACAGAGGCAAAATCAACTTATAAATAACAATTATAGATACCAGTAGAAAGCTTGATTTGCGTCCAATGTATGGATGTATTTATGTAACGGTAACTTGAGATTCTATACATTTATTCGAACTTCCAAACACAAAATCAGTGGTAAAACTATCAGCATACCACAAATATGGCGGCTGGTGACGTCATTCTTGATCTTTATGTAGCACATTCATACTGCAACGAACATGCTCAAAATAGATTGAAAGTATTTAAACAAGAACATTTTTCTACGATGAGTTTAATCGTGCATAGTAATTACAAAAAATTCGGTTTTCGTCAATAATACAAAGTTATGTAGTTGTGTATATCTGGTCATTGTTGTTCTGGGTTTAACGCCATTTCTCAGTGTATGATAGGCTATAGCCCTACATGGCGGTGCGAATAACTGGTGGATAAAAATCTCTGGTTAGCCGTGGTAAGAACAATGGCATAGTTTCGCATATACCCACGTTGGTCAATCCATATACTCAAACACACGTTGACAGAGATAGCATAGCAGTGATCGATAAAGGCGAGCGTTTTAGACCACAATGCCACCCGGGGTCCCCCTATGCATTGTAGATATATGTGCGTATATGACTGTATGTAAACTTACCACCGTTGATTGACTTAAAGCTGGTATAAAATCATTCACTGAGACGTTCAATCCTGTTACAGATTTACTTTACTACTGCGAAGGAGCTTCAAACACAAGTAGATGTCATACTGACTGAACTTATAGTAAAGTCGTGTTCACCTGTTTGGCTTTTAAAAAACTAAGCTGTCATTGTATGACATAATGGTTTCCATGCGCATGGTGTTTCTTTCGGTGTTAGGTTACACATTGCTGAATGTTCGTGTCTACACAGATAATACATACTCTTTTGTTCCTAACTTAATGGAGACCAAGCATATTTGCCTTTGTACGTTAAAACAATAAGTAACATATTGAAGGCAAACTATTACACGGGTTCATTTACCCTACATTTTACAAGTGTCGTTTAAACAAACACTGAACACTCAATAACATGTTAGTAAGTTTAGATTCTCTTGTTTACACTTTACGAATAAAGGCATCGTTATAAAAGTTCAGTGAAATATAAGGTGAGTTATTTCGCTCTTTTTTACCTCCAGGTTTGGTTTTACTGCTGTTACGTTTTGGGATTTCTTGTTAAAACAGGTAGATCGGTACATAAACATATTGCAGGTCGTTTTTAGATGGGTCAATACGTATTTAAATATATATGTGAGTATAATTAATTACTGTAGCAGCAGAGGGGGCGAACCCACCTCATAATAGAGGCGTCCATTTGCTCAACTAAGGCTTCGTACAAAAATGGAAAAACTAACGTCAAAAAACGCAGACCGAAGCCTCTAACTGACTGAGAGTTTCTCTAAATTAGTTGGTTCATTTTTCTACTTTTGTATGAGTCGTTAGTGTTTTTGACAAAACGTTTAAGGTATTTTTTTATATACCATCCATTCATTTAGGTAACGCCCTCTCTGTTGCTATTAATTAAAAAATATTGTTATAATTATAATGGCTGGTGAAGCATTAACCACGCGGCTAGAGTGAGAGCGACTAAAAGCAATTAAGAAATTTCTACCAGTCCGTGATTTTATCAGGAAAAAAATACAGGCGTCAAGAATCACAGGTGGAATTCGCAGAAGGTTCAGAACAATTATTCAGAACTGTCACACAAGTTACTGAGATAGGTGCAGAAGCTACTGGAGGTCTTCTTCCATCAGTAAAACATCAGTAAAACAAACTGCTGAAGAAAAGGAACAAAAAGCATATACAAGAAAAATAAACAATATTTTATAACAACATCCATTTGAAATATTCGCTGCACAATTACAACCACTATCTGAAAAAGTTACTACTGAGACTATTCATTCGATTTAAAAATACAATAATCCGACTGATCTAGCTGGTTTTGCGTTAGCAGGTTTTAGTCATAAAGAAAGATACTTAAAATCCGAAAAAATATAGACCTTTAGGCAGAGCCGCCTGATATAGGTGGAGATATTTGCATAAAATATGACAAAGATGAGTTTCAAATGAAGATCCAATAATTATCATTTGACTAATTGTCACCATGATAAGATATATAAATAACAAATAAAATGATCATACATCAACGACACCCTGGATCTGTAATGGTCCGAGTAACAAATTCACGCTTACCAGTCTCTAAAGCATTTTACTGTATGGTCCTTGTAATGTTATTCAAGGGTTATTGGCAAGAATGGCTCCCAGAAGAGCTTCAATAGCAAAAGAATTATCATTGAAGGTTATTTGTGCTATTTATTTAAAAAAGATACTGGTTGTATTGGTAGTATTGCCGGAAATGCGTTTTCTGCAGCCAAGGACAGACTAGCACAATTAATACGACAAAACCCACAGTCTGTAAAATTACCATTTACTAATAATAAACCAAGTAGCGGACTAAAATCTAGCAGCCTTGATGAATAAAGAAGCAGAACAAAGTATAATTACTACCTTTACAGAAAATAGACTTCGTAAGCGACCTTAATTTAGATCAAGAAATATATCATAAAATGTTTACACGTGTATACGACCCAACAATCGACATAGACGCACCGGTTCTCAAGGATTAATCCGTACGCGATTATCAATTTTATTCTTATGACGCAAGACAGTCAAATCAACGATGTAGAATTAAACTACAAGTTCAGGATACAAGTAGATAGTTTCTACTCGCTGAAGCATTCAATGAAGTAAAAGGTGAAATTATAAAAACAGATGATACATAATATGGGGTTGCTGTAAAAGTCAGTTTTGCTAACAATTGGATTATAGCACTGTGTGATAGTGCTACAAATATGATTGATGGAAGAAATATATAATCGATTCTAAAAGATGTTGATGTTGCTACAAATATAATTGGCATAACAAGATATTGTATTATTATCAAGATCCGCTGCTCCGACAATGATGTCTTACAAGGATGGTTATAATAATCCTGATGACAGTCAACATGCTGTGAGACGACTAAACGATGGGCTAATCCGACTGCTGATGTTAATATCGAGGATATGATTATTAATGTTAATTCGGAGTACAATTTATGATTTAAAACACGCCGACCATAGTTGTCAGGTTATCGTAAAAAAAATAATCATGTGCAATTGCACTATCTCACATTTTCGGTTTTGTAGAAATGTTAGGGTATTTTCGGAGCCAAGCTTATAGATGTGCTCGTACGAAAAGGTGATGATCATGATGCTATATGGCGACATGGGGAAGATGCTGGCAAAGTAGTATTATCAAAACTCTCGTTGTGTATGCAAGTAATAACCATATCAATCCTGAATAAAATAAATTATTATCATTTATGGATACAGGTGGTAAAGCATTACTATCATAGATAACAATAACAACAGATAGTATATTAACGGTATGTTTACATGACATTTAACATCACAACAAGGTGTTTTTGAGCCACTACATATATTTGTTGCGCTACAATATTATACAGCATTAAATTCTCAGGAGAGGTGTCATATGATATTTGACAAGCGGCCAACAAGAACCATTTGAAGATATTTTACAATTTTGTACAAAACAAAGTAGCACGTGAACATCAAAGTCTCGAGACGGGCCCGAGGGTGTGCAGTTAACAGGAGTCGACTGTATGTCAGTCCTCACAAAGTAAGAACATGGTATTCAACATTACCAACGCAGAAAATAACTCATTAACCAATTAGTGGCTGAGTCTATATCAAAATCAACTAAACCAGCTTATAACGTCGTACATTAGTCCAAGAAACAGATCTTAAAGTGTAATGGTAGAGAGTTACGGGAGAACTCTCTCGAAATAACCCCCACTGATTGAAGATCAAAAGAAAGTGTAAAGAATCATTAACGACGATTTATCCGAATTCGTAAATCTTGCAAATGTAGATCCAACCGAAATGGTTTTATTTCAGGATAAGCAAAGAAAATTAAAAAAGTAGTAATCTTTCATTGCAGGATATTATGGAGTAACGGAAAACAGTATAGCCCTGTGTTGATAATAACGGAATAATTAAACCTGATATTACTATATCACGATATCGGATATTATTGACAAGCGAGTAGAAAACTCCGTTGATACAATAACAGGCCAACTCAACATGAAGGGGAATGAAATATCCGTACATGGAGATCCATCATCTGTCGACGTTAACTGCAGCATCATAGACAATAAACTGTCAACGTTGTGGGCCGATTATAACGTTCATGTAACCTTATTTGCAAATCTCCGTAGAAAGTTTAGAAAAAAATATGAAATCGCAGACAATATCCTAGGTACTCCGTTGAACGTTGTCATGAAACCTTCTGATATCAAGACGAAGATTGACACGATTAAACGAACACAGAATAATATTGTTAGTGATTTTCCTGCTATCGCTGAAAGGCTCGATAAGGTTAAAATACCGCATAAACAAAATGTATACTCAATAGTAGGAATTTTCACATGGACACTTTAAAATAACACCTTTCAAGTCACCGAATCTGTTCGAGGCATATACAGATCAATGGTGATTTAATGTATCAGGAGATATATCAGCTGCGTTAATAATGCCTGTGTAATAATATAACATGGATCAACTGAAACATATTAGAATAGCCCCCATCAGTGATAATTTAGCATCAGCGTCAATCACATGGTATGCATAATTTGTAATTAATTAATCTACTAATATAATGAGCTGTCCAATCAACGTGTCACAGTATAGATACCATCAAGTGCGTGAATTACAAACTAAACTAAAACATTTCCTTGATATGTTCACTGTACGATGAATTACACACGAGTGGTAAATATCATTAATTATCTCGATAATTGAAAATATATTTTTTTCAGATTTGTTTTTATCGATTTATTGTACTTTCAGAAACAGATAATTGAATTATTCGCGACAAAATCGATTCTGTTCTTCATAACGAAAAAAGGTCATACTGAGTACAATTTACAAATCGGGAATGTTGACCGGTATTTGCAAACCGTATTATGAAAGAGCGTATCATGTAACCAGGTTATTTATTGAATTTATCAATACATGAAAACCCCAGTGTTGATAATCTGAAACCAATGCAATTGTCAAGACTAACCTTTACGGAATGTGTATTCGAACATTTTACAAATGCGATAAGTGGAAACTGGTTAACTGATCTAAGACTTAAAATGATAAACGAGTGGGCTGAATTAGTAAAAATAAAAGATATCGGAGCTACAATTATAATGATGTATCCGGGTAAGACAAAATACTACAATTCCAATAATAGTAGAAACTATAACAGGGGAGACTTTCTACGATTCTACACATTATAAAAATTGAGAAGCTCCAATAAATATCATTGTTCACATTGTCAACACTATTTCCACGAGATGGAATCGTAAGATTTTACCACGAGAAAGACTGAAAGAAACATGTTTGATTGTATTCAAGAAATAAGTAAAAACACTTCCGTGTCAGTATGGCTATTTCAGAGTTCTAAAAAGAATGACGAACTTATTAGATCAAATGGAAGTATTTGTATCAATGAAGAATGTAAGTTTGATCAATTGTAACGGCAAATTATATTGTAAAGAATCTCTTCACGAAGAAATGAAAATTCTTGCGGTGACATTTTCAACAGAGAATATTGAGCAACTACTAACAAATTGTTTACAGTTCCGTCAGTTGCAGCTCACTTTGCAAAAGAGAAATTTCGTGGAAGCCAACGCGATTTGAACTCTCGATGACGTACAATTAAGTGGCCGTGAATAAGGACACGGTCGATTGTGGAATACTAAATATGACCACAACAACGTCATTTCAGTGGATATGGTGGCGTGTTATCCGGGAAATTTTCTTGCCTACCTAGAATGTTCTGGATATTTTTAAAGATTTGTACACCCTTGTCTAGCAATGACTACAGTATCGTTAAATGGACCACTAATCAAGTTTGATCTAATCGAATTCGCTCATATTATATCATTAGAGTTTGCTAAGTGGCTCCATCCGATCTGTTATATTTGGTTTGGTCGGCATTTCTCTAAACATATATTAGGCACCAATATTTTTAATACGATATGTGATTGATTGTACTGATATCGCTGATTGTAAGTGAGACAATAATATCATATCAGAAGCAGACTGAAGTTTGGTTACCACACGATGATAATAAAACCGGAAAGGATCTCGGTAGAAGAATAATTGGTAAATTTACTCAAGGTGGGCATATAATCACAAACGATATTATGCACGACTAATTCTATATGACTGTGAGTATGATTTTATAATCGCAGATGCAGCAATGAAGAATATATTTGTAAGTCAAGAAAATGCTTACATGTCTAACGGAACACGATTGGGTACAAGTATATCGATTATATATTGCCTCAGTATATGCGTCTAAGATCGTCTATGCTCGTTCATGTTCCCATAAACCTGCTATCGATGATAAATAGATTCTCTATCACCGAAGTGATAGTTTTAATGGATTCATTTTATATCGAAACAAATATACAGAATTAGTGACAAGTAAGAATGTATCGCGGTGTTTGTGGAGAATAAAACAAGAACTGTTAAATAATTATTATGAATTCGCAGATGTTGAAATCACGGATACTTACATGATAGAATCAGAATAAAATAATCATATATCAAAATTATTGTCTGCGCCATCTATATCCAATCAAGTATCCAGTCATAAGACTGTTTATTTAAATGCACCTAGTGGTTGAGCTAAACAAATTCGTGCAATTGACCTATTTAGACAGAGTTCAGATGTTATGGATGTTGTTAAACATACACACAGACTCTCAAGATAAATAAAACAATGAAGAGTGCACTCGTGTAATGATCACAGCTTCTTTCGGTACAAGGGTGACGAATGGACTCGGGAACGAATGGGCGAGAAATATATACCCTGAATAAAAATTGGTGAAGAAAAATGCAACGTTTCATTATATGTGTTAAACATGTTTCTTGATTGGATAATTGTTACAGCTTACTGTGATAATGTGTGGCGATCACGTTCAATCACCGCCATTTGTTGGATTGTCACTGCACAAATGGAAAAAGATGTTAGATATCTATAGATCACATAAAACTTGATCCAAAATTAAGAGAGTTTAATAGGTTAATCAGATTTCAGACAAATAAAATTCAATGTAAAATAATGCGTGAAATAATCTCTGAAACTTCCAAAACTAACTTTAGGAATTTGTGGAGACCAAACGATGTGATATTGGTAGGTAGAAAGATAAATAGTTCGTGATACACTTCAGCAACAATTTTGGCAATTGTGTATCCGCTGGTATTAGATGTAATTGCTCATGTACAAATCAACGTTGAGGAGCAGTTGGATCTAATCTATGAATTGCAGGTCTACCCGTAGATCTTACCACACTGGAAATCTAAATATTATGTCTCTCTTTTTTTACCACCTTCAAGTTCACCCGGCTCATACATGTATCTTACGATAACATTACCTAATACTGGTTGTTTGAAACTTCACGTCTTATATATCTTTGGCATATACTATTTGTTGTAATTGCATTAATATGTTTTATGTTGGTTGTTCGAGTAATTTCATTAATTAATGCATTTGTCACAATTGGTAATCTTGCAACCCATTCTCGACATCTCTTCACCTGAATTATTTACTTTGCGTATAGATATCCAAATAACCGCCAAGCAAGAGTTCGATTAAATCGTTCTACGAGTGCATGATCACGATGAATTGCAGTATGTCCTCGTCTGTTTGTCTTTTCATTAGAGATGATACTACACCAAAAGCTTCCCTGCCAGGATCGACCGGTAATAGCTGTGGCTATCTTAATATCCTTGTGGTCTATATCTTCGTTAATAAATTCAATTAAAAGCTAAGAAAACTTTTGTTGCTGTGTTTATTGATAACGGCCCTTTTTTTATTTATATCTACTTTCAACTTCAACGACAGTCTATGCGAATTTTGACGTTATTTGATGTCTGCCACTTTTGATAGTAGCATGTGGCATAACTGAAATATCTGTCTTATTAACTTCGTTATTAATGCTGACATCGAAATGTGCGTACTGAATTTGTTTTTGGCGGTGGTAGATGCAGTCGCCATATCGCTTGTCGTGCTAACCACGCTGCAGCATTACAACTTTTGCAACCTGCCGCATCAGCGAGTTTATCAATTACAGACTTTCCCTTGCAGTATCCCATTGGGCTATAATACATTGATTCCTTTAGAACAAATGATTAATTAATTATCATCTCCGAACGTTAGTTTACCTTTCAGCGCGGATCTTACCAATCAATTAGCTAATTATTCTCTGTTCTTTCATGGAATTAAATGAATGAATCATTTTTAGATCTACAATATGTTTATCCTGTAGATTCTTACTTTTATAAGCTACATCATAATATGAAATGCTTTATCAATTTCATTTATTGGATATTCGTCATTTTTGGTTGATTTTGGTTATCAAGTTGACAAAAAAGTCGAGTTCCAGTACCGCAATAATTATGTCTTGGAAGATGTTTTATCTTGGGTATTTATCCCACGCAGCTCCTGGAAATGTTATCATTAATTTTGCAATATCACCATCATCTTTATTCTAGGTAAGAAATACATTTTTTTTCCAGACACATATCAGTTTACACCATATGCTGTTTTTCTATTTCTTGTTGTAACAGTAAATAAATCTACAACGTAAACAGTATGAATCCATATAATTGTAATATGGATGTAATTGATTTTTAAGAGAGACGAAAGGAAGAACCAGTGAAACCTACTCCAGTCCTACCAAATTCTATCATAATGATAATAGTAGGTTGATATGGAAGGGTTAAGACACAATTACTGCTGAATCTAATAATGAGATGGCTGAAATAGTATGGATTACATTTGGTAGCACCATCTGTAGATGATCAGATGTGCTACGAAGTCCTTAAAGATTGCAGTGAAAAACACAAGATCAGTAAATTAAGAAAATAAAGATATCATTGCTTTTATAACCTATATTAATGAAGCGCCGAGTGTTGATGAACTCGATGGATTAACTAATATACTAGTTATCTATGATGATGTGATGCTGGACAAACAATTAAAACTAGCACGAATATTTTCCCGAGGTAGACATAATAATACAGATTTTATTTAAGTTACTCAACGATACAAACAACTTCCAAACGTGATCAGAGATAACTGTTATATCCCAGATGAATTTAATGGAGTTGATATCCAAACACTTAGAAATATTCATCAAACATAGTATAGACATGGAGTTAATTAAATTTTAAAAGAAATATTTTTAAAAGTGCAAGCTACCCCACACGGATTATAACGATAATTTTACATGACTCCAGATCACGATATCGAGTGAGTCTTGGTCAAATATTCATTTGAAAGAATGATTTAATTCACAGTAGGAGAGAGGGCGTGACCTCAATGTAATTTACGGGTGGTAAACAAAAAATACTTTTTAAAAAAATACTAATGCCGCATAAAGAACAAAATTAACTAACCCATTTAGAGGAACTCTCGGTTAGTTAGCGGCTTCGGTTTGCATTTTTTGACGTTTTTTTTATTTATTACTTTCATTTTTGTAAGACGCCTACGTTTAGCAAAAATAGACGCCATTATGATAAGGTGGGCTCACCCTCTCTACTGCTATTGTTTCAAATGACTACAGAAAAATAATCACATTTTTCAAAACATATACCCATACCAAAGACTTGCAATAACGGTTATAAAAGATGCCTCGCTTGGCCCTGAACATTAAGAGGTTAGTGTTTGGACTGGTCGACCTAGTATCAGGATAACGTGACTGGGTATAACATCAAGTTATATGTCTGCGGCATGATGCCCCAGTGCTAAACACCACTATAAACTGCCATAATGCACACATCCTAGCGATATGACTGAAAATTGTTTTTTTAGCTACGTTAAATTTGCAAATCAGACACACAAACACATACACACAATACCAGTTAATGTTAAGCACAGACAAGGATGAAAACACCTGGTTTTTAATGTGAGATCTTTTTAACGGAATTCAATATTTGGTGAAGTCTGATATCAACCGAATTAAGTCCACAGATCTTTCATATTGTCGAAAAGAGATAATAAATACCATTAAATGGAAGGCATAGAATGTCCGCAATGCTTACCGGGTATGTTATTCTTGCAAATAATGAAATAATTGCTTTGATAAACTGGAACGAATTATGTATATAATGAAAGGATGGAGTTTCAATTTCAATGAAGTGTTAACACAAAATGGTCATATTTGGTAACAGGTTAATTTAAATTTTTCTCTCGGGTTTGGAGCGCAATACTGTGAAATAGTAAATTAGTTTTTATGCTTATGTTTTCGTCTTAAGTACAACGGTTCATTGTATTTGGCGCAAATGAGAATAACAAAATATGCTTAAAGTACAAACAATTTATAAACCATTAAAAAGAAAGAAATTGCTCTGTATTTAGAGTCAGTTTCAGATAATACTTTGCCATTATTGTTACATGGATCTATTATCTGGATTTTTACGGATTATCCTGTTAGTTATCATGTACTCACTGATTCTGACTTTGACGAAACAGTAACCACTATAAATGTTGTGTACGGAAACTGATTGGTTTTACTCATGTTAGTTATCATGTACACACTGATTCTGACTTTGACGAAACAGTAACCACTATACATGTTGTGTACGGAAACTGATTGGTTTTACTCATGTTAGTTATCATGTACACACAGATTCTGACTTTGACGAAACAGTAACCACTATAAATGTTGTGTACGGAAACTGATTGGTTTTACTCATGTTAGTTATCATGTACGCACTGATTCTGACTTTGACGAAACAGTAACCACTACAAATGTTGTGTACGGAAACTGATTGGTTTTACTCATGTTAGTTATCATGTACGCACTGATTCTGACTTTGACGAAACAGTAACCACTACAAATGTTGTGTACGGAAACTGGTTGGTTTTACTCATGTTAGTTATCATGTACACACTGATTCTGACTTTGACGAAACAGTAACCACTATAAATGTTGTGTACGAAACAGGTTGGTTTTACTCATGCGTATTAATCCTAATTAAAGCTGTTGCATTTAGGTCTGGGCATGTTGCTGAAAAAACTAATGAAGGTCTGGACATGTTACTCAAAAAACTAATGAAGGTCTGGACATGTTACTCAAAAAACTAATGAAGGTCTGGACATGTTACTCAAAAAACTAATGAAGGTCTGGATATGTTGCTCAAAAAACTAATGAAGGTCTGGACATGTTACTCAAAAAACTAATGAAGGTCTGGACATGTTACTCAAAAAACTAATGAAGGTCTGGACATGTTACTCAAAAAACTAATGAAGGTCTGGACATGTTACTCAAAAAACTAATGAAGGTATGGACATGTTACTCAAAAAACTAATGAAGGTCTGGACATGTTACTCAAAAAACTAATGAAGGTCTGGATATGTTACTCAAAAAACTAACGAAGGTCTGGACATGTTACTCAAAAAACTAACGAAGGTCTGGACATGTTACTCAAAAAACTAATGAAGGTCTGGACATGTTACTCAAAAAACTAATGAAGGTTCAAAGAGATTTTGTATGATTTAGAACTGAATAAGTCACGAAACTTTGCTGATGGGCTGAAATATAAAACTGTACAACTGTGGCATTCGTTTTGTTTTCTCTTTCTGTATTCCTTTAAGGCAGAACAGATTTGTTTCTTTTTCACTTGCAAACATTTTGCCAAAGAATTGTAGAATAAGTTATAGTTTCGTACCACGAAACATAGGTTTTCAAATGAAACTGTTAGTTGGCAAAATGTTTGAATATATCTGAATGAAAATGCGAAGTATGTGTCTTATAAGATATCGGCGATGAACTTTAATTTTTTATATTAATAATTTGCTGAAATAAACAAAAAATACAAGTAAAAAATATATAAAACAAGTATATACATCCAAATTAAGTCGGATTTTATTAACGCAAATGTGAAGGCGGAAATTGGATGAAGTACATTTAACGAATTGTCATTTAATTCATTCTGTTCATATGCAAACTCTGAATAGTTACGTGCATTGTGGTTTTATTCCGTTTTGCAATGCGTTTCCATATCGGGGAGTTACTCTTGATTGAACAACCTGGTCTACAAAGAACATATGTTTTATTCCTTAGTTGTGCAATACATAGGTTATACTTTACTGCAACGGATAAACATGTCTATTTAACAAAATAGGTTTTCTTTCTCTTCAGGAGAGAGAGAGAGAGAGAGAGAGAGAGAGAGAGAGAGAGAGAGAGAGAGAGAGAGAGAGAGAGAGAGAGAGAGAGAGAGAGAGAGAGAGAAGTCAATTGTTAAAGGACCTCGTCTAAGCACGGTGAAAAAATCTCGGACATAAATCGGATTCAGAAAAGTGCCGTGGTGCGATCTGCTTGTGGTTACAATCAATGAAGGATGTGCTATTTGGTCCTGGACAAACGATGAAGCACTTGTGATTTATGCTGTTTATAAATAAATATCAGGCAAGATCTCCTCGACAAATGCCAAAATGTTGTACATCCAGACTTTCATATGTTATGCTATTATGGTGAATTCCCTCCCCTCCCGTGGCATACAGCCCCAACAGAATAAGATTCATAACGCTTATGAATAATTATTTCATGCAATGAATGAAATCCTTTGGGGTGTTCAAAACTGATAACAGTTTTTAGTGGTAATGTTAAAACAATGGTTGTCATAAATGTGTCTGGAAATAAGAATGCTATTTTGTTCTTGTTTTGGGGTATTTTTTATGGGGTGGGATTGTTTTGTTTTTGTTTAAAACAGCTATTTTATATAGCTTTATTGCCGTTTA
Source organism: Unio pictorum (assembly GCA_030141615.1). Classification (NCBI taxonomy): domain Eukaryota; kingdom Metazoa; phylum Mollusca; class Bivalvia; order Unionida; family Unionidae; genus Unio; species Unio pictorum. The sequence continues at coordinate 9,426,820 of JARLTB010000020.1, read as the reverse complement.
TTAAGAATATTTGGATCGTTTTATTGGCTTTTCTCTCGCTGAATTTGTTTCCCCACAACTCAACGTTACAAATCAAGTTTATAGATGAGTAGAAACTGGAACTCTTTGTTCCCATTCCTGAAAAGAGCATTTACAATAAGGTTTCCTATTATAGACATGTCTCCTCTTACCTGTACTGCAAAAGAGGATGTAATTATTTTCATTAAAACGTTCTTCTTTTACAAGTATCAATCAGGATTCCTTCAAGGTAACTCCACTATTATTCTTCGTAACTTATGGTAGTTTAAAATATTATATGTATGTCACTGCAACAATCAAAACAGTCTTGCGTCTTAGTTTGTGTTCAACCAAAATCATTTGATCGTTTCTAGCAGATATTCTTTTATTTTAAACAGAGCCTATATGGCTATATGGTGTTTCAGGTAATCTGCTGTTATAGCTGGAAAACTAAGCTATTAATATAAAACAGATGGTCAATTTGCACGAAACATATTCACAAGAAATCATTATTTTTTTTAATGCGGTAGCAGCGTATGTCTCTATGTTCGTGTTAGTCTTGTTTTAAACTACTTAAAATTTAATGTCCATGGTATGATTTTCATGACTTCGAAACACGGGTAAACAATTTCTCTTTTTATAACTGTTACTGTTTGAGAAACTTTGTTATATAAATAAAAAATATAACAATTATTAACATTATATAAAATTAAAATCAGGCAAACTCCAAACTATCTCACAAAATTATTTCCCTTCTGTTGTGTCTAAACAAACAAACAAACAAACAAAATATATAACCTTTGATGTTAATAAAAGATGATATTTTATTGTGACACATCATGTTACGGTTGGTTTGCATGCAATCACTTGATAAAGCTGACATGTCTTATTGTCTGTGTATGATATGTGAAAGGCAAGCAGATCTTACAGATGGGGCAGTGAGTGATAGTCTGGTTCACTGTTTAGTATGCTCTATGCGTCGCGCTCCGCTATACAAGTCAGGCGAACGCCGACGCCACATTGACGCGTGATCAAAACATATGGCCTCATACGGAGAGATCAAGTTAATCTAACAACGGCACATTTATTCTTTTAATATTCTCATTTATGATGACAGAACGTGAACTTTACTAATACGTTTGATTTGAACTATAACAGTCGTTATGTTGTTTCGAACTTAACCACTAATTCGTCATATAATAATTTTTACGAATATTTATACTAGTAGACGAATATGAAGGAAAAGCGTACGCTCAACAATATTTTGGTAATATTGCACGTTTTACACTGCGTCATCTCCGAAATTCATTTTCTAATCGATTCCTTGATAAATTTCACATCGAAATTGATATGAGGTGATGATATGACAGCCTAAAAATAGCCACAGATTAATACGAAAATATCACACTTCCTTGATCAAGTGTACATTAATATATTGTTCATGACAATCTACATTCTGATAATCATTAAACGCAAACCATCTTCATAACAAATTCTTAAAAGAAAAAGGGTACTAACGGCTGCCTCGCTAGACACCCAACATTAAGAGGCTAGTGTTAGAACTCATCGCCTTGGTGTCATTATAATGTGACTGAGTGAGACATCATGCTACGTGGTTGCGGCATGATGCCCAAATGCTAGACATCACTTTAAACTGCCACGCTGCAGACATCATAGCGATATGACTTTAAAGTTGTTACAGCTACGTTAAACATCTAAATAACACACGCACACGCACACGCACAGACACATCCCAAACATCTTATATGAAGACGTGAGGCTGATAATTTGTACAATATTTGACATTTCCGACTGCCACCTAAAAACATTTGCAATTGAAACCTTCAACAAAATGGTTTAGTAGCCGCCAAACAAACCCTCAAAAACTGAGAGCTGGAGCTAAAATTACCATCAAACAACTTTTTTTGGGGAGGGGGTCCCTAGACTTAGGTTTGGGTGGAAAATTTTTAGAATTTCTGGGTAAGCCCACTACTTATATTTATTTTATATTGATACTGATATATTGTACATAAATTACATTCATTGTGTGTTATTAGAAAAGACACATTACTTGTCTCATCATGACAAAATTGTATTGTGCTGCTGTGGCTTTTTGTTTTTAATCAATATAAAATTAATTAAATTTAATTAATCAATTAAACATTTAATAATATTAAAATTTTCATTCTTACAATTGAATACTTTTTTTTATAACTTAATACCATGAAGTATGGATCCCAGATTTGGTATGCAAATTGTAGTTTTATTTAATCATTATGGTTTTGCCCAGACAACCTACTCAAGGCCCCTCACTCAAACTACCCGCCTTTATTGAAGAGAAAGTATTTTGGTCTTAATTTTTGGCAAGTGAAAGCTGCTATATGTCGCCTTAAATCGATGTTGATCTAAAATATATCAAGGGATTGATTGCAAATGGAATCTTTAACAAATTATGTGATTGTGATGAAGCTGGAATCTACAATATAGGACCAAATAGCGTCACATTCACCCTATCGTAGAATAGGGTATGTATGTATGTATGTATGTATGTATGTATGTATGTATGTATGTATGTATGTATGTATGTATGTATGTATGTATGTATGTATGTATGTATGTATGTATGTATGTATGTATGTATGTATGTATGTATGCATGCATGCATGCATGCATGCATGTATGTATGTAGAGAAACGACCAAATAGACGAATAATAAAACTTGAATAATCCCAACAGTAATTTACTTTCCACGTGCACCAGTGTTATCCGGAGATGCATCTCCACTAAAAAACTGTACAAATTCATCTCTACCGTGATTTCTCTACGTGCTCTCCATAACCCCGTCTCCACTTATGCAATTGCAAACACGTGTCTAGTGCTGAACGTGGAATAAATGATATACTGTATTTAGGGTTATTTCTGTGGCACCAAATGACCCACCTCCATTTTCTAGATATTTTCGTGGTATTTCATTATGGCTATATCATCCATCAAACACCGTTATCCTTCTGGCTTTAGCATTATTGAAGTGTAAATGGAAGTTTTATTTGCTCGTGAAAGACTATCTGAAGATTTAACCAAAAGAATCAACCGCTCAGGTGGCCTAGTGGTTAGAGCGTCCGCCCCGGAAGCGGGAGGTCGTAGGTTCGATCCCCGGCCGAGTCATACCAAAAATTTACAAAAATGGTACTAACAGCTGCCTCGCTTGACGCTCAGCATTAAGAGGTTAGTGTTAGGACTGGTCGGCCTGGTGTCAGGATAATGTGATTGGGTTAGATATCATGCTACATGTCTGCAGCATGATGTCTCAATGCCAGACATCACTATAAACTGCCTCACTGCAGACATCGATGCGATATGACTGAAAAATTGTTAAAGCTACGTTAAAAAATCCTAATCAAACAAAAAATCCAAAAGAATCCCCATGTATGCTGTTAATTGGAGATCTTCGTGTAATGTAAGCTGCGGTCGTGTTTATTGATATCTGAGATAAATGCACTTATTCGTAACAAATATTATGTGTTTCAACGTAAGTACAATAAAAAAGGTATCGAGAGGCTTACAAGCCAGCGTATTCATGTAAGTTATTCATCGAAGTTCTTAAAACTAATTGAAGAAGGACAGGAATATATATATATATATATATATATATATATATATATATATATATATATATATATATATATATATATAATATTAACGATTAAGTACGCAAATACCCACAATGCAACACGAGCGCAACTTTTGCCGCCATTATGCTTCCCTAACAAACCGGTGTCATCATTAATCATCATGTATATCCAAGATAATAATCTGATTTAACTATCGATACGGATATTTACTTTGATCGAAACGATACATAGATCATACTTGCAATTATGTGCCCTATAGCACAAAACTAAAAAATAAAGCTGGAAGTTCTCTTGATTATATCGAAAGACAGAATTGAAAAGTTGTTCCGTAATCGTGGTTATTGATATCTGAGATAAATGCACTTATTTTGTTTTAGAAACAGACAATATTAACAATTTTATTTTAAAGTCATTCGTATCATATCCCCAAGCTTCTCATCTTTAAAGAGTATTTCATAAAATTTCATACCATGTATTTTATGCTAGAACTTTTATGTACAAATACTTTTCGCGACAACATTTGTTTGTACAAATGAGTATTTGACAAATCATTTTAATTAGTATGGTCAAATATTGTATTTGTGGTGGAGATGGTGGACGTAGGTTTATACTGAATGAAAGCGATAACTGGTCAAAGAAGTGTCATCAATAGTGTATTCTAACGAAACTCGTGTCTAACGGAACACGACTTTGTGTCGAATATTAAAACTATGTATTACTGAAATACTTTTAGAAATATGAAATTATATATTTACAATTAGCTTTTTAACTTGAACAAAAAGACCAAAGTATTGACTTATACCCATGACAATTGAAAATCATTACATGTTTGTACTTGGTTGTGTATCCAGTTGTTTATACGTTTGTTTATTGATCGATCTTTTTGTTTATGAAAGAATAGCAAAGATGGTTGAAATTTAAATATTTTACTTGGAGAAAACATGAAGAAAAGTCACTCATTTTATCTCGTGTGGTTGACATTCACAACATAATATGATGCCTTATTATATTTTTACTCACAAAATGAAACGTGCCTTCGTAATTATGCGGTTAGAACAATGATATTAGGTGCGGCCGTCACGTGAAAACAACCCATATATATATATATATATATATATATATATATATATATATATATATATATATATATATATATATATATATATTCTTTCATAAACAAATGAAGATATGAATGATTGGTCGGAATGTATCTATTAAGGAAGTCGATAAGGAAAACATATACCATGTTGAGCAAGTTGAAATTTCATTTCCACGATCAAGGCGTCTCGAGGAACGAGGTGAATTGAGTGCGATGTCCCAATACAATATCGCACTCAACTCAGCTCTTTCCTCTGACATTTTAACTGCTCAGTGTAGACACTTATTTGCTCACTTGAGCAGGGTCGACACTTATCGTTATTGGATTCAGTGCATACTCAAATAGAGACTTTTAACGCGTCTGTCCATTTTTTGTACAAATGGATACATCAATTCTCGTAAGAAATTTTAAGCGTATTTTTTAAACAAGCAAATGCATGTATGTATGTATGTATGTATGTATGTATGTATGTATGTATGTATGTATGTATGTATGTATGTATGTATGTATGTATGTATGTATGTATGTATGTATGTACGTCATAACGCTTCGCATGAGGTCGAGCTGCTCCTAAATGACAATGGCGGTGCTGTGCTGATGTTGTCTCCAATATGCCAGCTATCAAACCCATCTTGAAATAATTGTCACCAATTCTTCTAGAAGAATGATCATATGTACATGAACTTTTCATGGAAAAAAAATTCTTCTGATGCCAAGCTTTGCCCAGATGAAATTGGTGCCTAACTGACATCCTATATGGCTACCCAGAGATCCATTCTCAAAACATTGTATAGCATCACCTCAGTTGGTATCGCAACTCCTCAATGGATGGTTATATTGTCATGGACTTAGTTGGTTCTAGATTAAAACTAAATGAAAATAGTCCAAATCGTTCGTCCTATCTAACATGGAAGTCACACTGATAATCCTGAAGTCAGTTTTGTTATGGATATTCCTGAAGTCTTTTTGTCATGGTGAATTCACAAAAAAGCTTATATATTTGTCTAGTTTATCCTAAATAAATGGTGCAGATCTCACATTCTTAAAAGCCATTATAGCAGACAATTTTAAAATTTTTGTCGCTTTCATACTGGAACCACAACCAGTACCAATTTTATTTGATGCAATAAAACACATGGCATTTAAAATGCCGTTATAAAGGAAATTGATATACCAGTACTATTGGTATATCAAATTGTGATCCGTCCATGGCGCAATAATATGAATATATAAACATTCTTTTGACCGCCGGCTTATAGATCAATGATATATATCTCCTCATTAATTAATCATAAATGCCATCTAAAAGAAACTATACAAAGTAATATTAGTTCATGTTTTCAAAATGATATTTTAATCGTACACCATGTCATTAGAATCTATTTTATTTTCCACTCCCCTCTCGTGCGTAAATGACAAAAATGCACAGATCTGGATTGATAGGGAAAACTTGATGCGCTGGACAAAATCATTAAAGCTGAACTAGTACCACATAACCACATTAATCTGGTCCTTGGTAACGGTATTTTTACGCTTCCCTTGGGATCTATAAACAGTGTTAATTATATCAATGATACATAGTTGAAACAGCCAGTGACAGTAGGCATATATCTTCAATTTGTCGCTTACGAGAGAGAGAGAGAGAGAGAGAGAGAGAGAGAGAGAGAGAGAGAGAGAGAGTCTGTAGAAATGTTAATTAAAGCATAATAAGGAATAACATACACTTTCCTTTTATTAAAATATTTTAGTTACCTTTGGTCGGTTCGTCATTTCACTTTCTTTCCATTCCACGCCAATTTCTATACGCCAGTACGTTAATGCCTTACATTATGTATGTATGTACGTGTAACAGAATTGTTACCGAGAGGAGGGTGGATTAAATGAACAATACAAACACAATTTGTGAAAGAAAATATAAATTTATGTAATAAATTATAAATGAAAAAAAATACAGATGTAACAACACAATAATTCATACGCTCAACCCATAATTACACTCACAACCATTCACAATACATGAACAAATTAAATAACAATACAAAAGGAATCACAGATGTAAAGGGATCTCTTGGATTATACACAGATCCAAGAATCCTTTACGAAAGTTAAATAAATGCAAGAATGATTTACGAAAAAAAATAAACACAAACGACAAACTATCTATCGCACGATGGATTGCGATAACTAGCACGATCATATACTTGTATTGAATCAAGTTGCTAGCTTTTATTGATATCTATGTGATCACTTGAAATATTATTGCGATCTGACATAAGCATGCAAATACAACAATGTATTAAATTATATTACAATTTCAATACACCTATGTGTCTCCCCTGTATAACCGCACGATTCAGCAACAGTTGAATCGTCTCCCAGTTTCCCCGAGAACCGAGGGTTGACCAATACTATTATCGGACGTTTCCCTACACGGATCCACCACAGTTATACGTTCAGACAGCATACAACATCTACCCGAACCAACGGTTCCTCACTCCCCTAGATGTCTACCCGGACGTTTTACAACTCTAAGACAGCTCCGACACTCGGACTTCTAGCTTTCCGGATATTTACACGTTACGCAGATGTTGACGAACAGACAGTTCGACACACAGACAGATACTTCAATTCCGTTTGCACAAATTAACGGCACAAGCACATTCAGATATTTATACAGAGATGTTCCAGAACAAACAATAGATGTCCCACAACAAATCAGACGATATCAAAGACGTTTATCAAAAGATGGTATCAGATGTGTTAACAGCTACGGTATCAACGATGTTATTAGCAGCTACGGTATCAACGATGTTATTAGCAGCTACGGTATCAACGATGTTATTAGCAGCTACGGTACCAGAAACAATGTAACAACTATGTTAGCAGCTACGGTATCAGAGACGGTATCAACGATGTTATTAGATGCGCTATCAGTGATGAACTTCTACGGTATCAACGACGGAATCAGCTGGAATCAGACTGAATCAACGATGGAATCAGCTGGAATCAGACTGAATCAGTGATTGTCAGATGTTATCAGATCTACGGAATCAACGATGTTATTAGATCTCCGGAATCAACTATAATAAACAAAACCAGACTAATAATAGTGGTCTCAAAAATAATCTAAGCCGTAGATTACGATATTTCATTTAAAGTCTAAAAGTGACTAGTAATTCCAAATATTCCACGTTCATTGCAATAAAGGCATCATTATACGAAATGATAATCTGAATAAAATTCACAATAAAACGAAATGTAAATTTAACACTCACCCCTTTGGCTGGAGATTTGCAAGACGAGGTTATCTATCCTTCGATTAGATATTTGGGTTCCCGTAAATAATAATGAGAAATCCTTAGCCTTATATACTCTCAATAGGTGAACATAAATCACATCGAGCTTGACGTGCACCACGTACAACGAGTATTTCGGATTTCATGTAAATTACAAATTGGCACATGCAAATCGTTACACGCCACTTAATCACCCCAGGTAATGCGTGTACGACGAAATCAAGAAAATGGTGAGTTTCGTTTGCAATTCAAGAACAACAAAAATCAGTTCAATTTTCGCCTAATTCTGTGACAATACCTCCCCCCTAAGAATAAAAATGTACACATTTTTAAAACTAACACAGAATAGAAGAAAAATTACTACTGATGATATCTTACAACATTTACACTGGTTATACTACAAACTGGATTTTATTACTGGGCAAATTCATACAAATTTCCCCATCATGCCCTACTCAAGTACTCTGCGCCTATATTTTCAACTCCCCTTATTGACATTGTCGCTCTGTCTCTTGATGTATAACTTGAGCATGTTCGCATGGAATGTTTTTACATTACCGTCCATGTCAATTTTATAGTCCATGTCTCCTTTTACTTCTTTAACTTCATATGGACCTTTCCACTGGACTAATAACTTATTCGAACTCGTTGGAAGAAGCAATAGCACCTGATCTCCCACAATAAATTTCCTATTACGCGCTCTGCGGTTGTAATACTTGGCATATCTGCGCCCCGATTTAATCAATTCGTCACGTGCCATCTGGCATGTACTCTCAAGTTTATTTCTTAGATCTAACACGTACTGGTAAGTCGTTTTTATTTCCTCGTTCGCGACGTCACCAGTCCATAGTTCGCGTAGTATCCGCATTGGGCCTCGAACTGTTCTACCATACAACAGTTCAAAGGGTGAGAACCCTAAACTTTCCTGCGGTACTTCACGGTACGCGAACAGAACAGCGTTTAAATAACGGTCCCAGTCTTGCGGACGTTCCGCGCACATCTTTCTCAGCATGCTTTTCAGGGTACCATTAAACTTCTCTACCAGTCCATTGCACATCGGATGGTATGGGGTAGTGTTTAGCTGTTTGATGGATAACAGCCTACTTATTTCACCCATGAGGTCAGAGGTGAATTGGGCACCACAATCAGTGAGGATTTCCTCTGGCACCCCTACCCTACTGAAGATATCAACTAATGCTTCAGCTACCCTTTCCGTTTCAATAGTTGGTAACGCTACGGCTTCGGGGTATCTGGTTGCGTAGTCAACCAGAGTAAGTATATACCGATTCTTTCTTTCGGTAACCGGGTGTATTGGTCCTACAATATCTACTGCCACTCTTTTAAACGGTGTATCTATTAATGGCATCTGTCCCAAGGGCACCCTTGTGACCCTTCCCTTACAGACGGTTTTCTGACATACGTCGCACGACCTACAGAACCGTGTGACATCGCCATTAACACCTGGCCAGTAGAATTCAGCGACTACCCTGCTAGTGGTCTTAGCCCTACCTAGGTGTCCTGCCATGCTTGACTCATGCGCCACCCTAAGTACTTGAGATCTATATCTCTGGGGTACGACCACTTGCCAATACTTCTTACCCTCCCGAGCGCTAAACTCCCTATGAATTAATCCGTTCTTGCGTACGAATCTCGAGCTACCCCCACGCTTGCAATGTTTAATCGCGCCGGACGTGATTTTCTCAACAATTGTTCTGATGGATTCATCATGTTCTTGCTCTTGTTTGAAATCATCACGCGAAATTCCGGAGATCGATTCAGGGACTATTAATTTATGAAACGCGGTTTTCTCTCGCCGTGTTTGCGCTCGCGTTTCGACTGCCTGGGCCAAAGGTATTTTAAAATCGGCCATGGTTGGAAGACGGGAACCTTCAACATTACCGATCGTCAGATCGTAAATAGGATTGTCCATACAAAGGGCATCAACAGTTCCCGTTAAGAAAGGTGTTTTTACTGTGATCCTTGCTACGGGAATGCGACCCATCGTCTGATCAAGTAACATACATGGGGATTCCCACCCGAGCATTTGGTTATCCTGCACGAGACTACGTTTGATCACTACTCCCGTACAACCAGTGTCACGCAATACCACGACTTCTCGACCGTTGACAAACCCTCTCGCGGTTGGTACACGCGCTTCAGGAAATAAACACGTGCCAAGCGAATGAATACAAGGTTCTACCTGTACGATGTTATCAGTTATACCTTTACTTTGTATAGCCACTGCTACCTTATGTATAAGTGCCTTTCTTTTAGGACAGTCTTTTTGAACATGACCCAATGCATTACACAAGAAACACCGCACACGCTGAAAAACTGGATTCCCAACTGACCTTTTTACCTCAGCTGATTTTACAGGCTCCCTAGGCATAGGTCTTACAGACTGGTTTCCAGACTTAAAATCTTTTAAAACCACGTTCTGGGTTCCCCCATGAGCTTCGGCAAATAAATCGGCTTGCTTAGCCATATCTTTTACGTTCGTGAAGACTTTCTCCTTCAGAAATTGATCTAATTCTCGCCCAACTATATTAAATAATTGATCTCTGAGCAAGAAATCAGTCAACCCTTCAAACGTTTTCACCGCTTTGCCGCATTCAATCCACCGCTCAAAATAGTTCGCAATTCTGACGGTGAACTGACCAAAGGTTTCTCCCTTATCGGGCTTGCTATACCTGAACTTTTTCCGAAAACCCTGTTCAGTAAGCTCGTACCTTTTGAGAAGTGCTTCCTTTAGGACGTCGTACTTAAACACATCGTCCCTAGGAAGTCGCGAGTATACATCCAGTGCTTTACCTTTTAATAAAGCACTCAGATGCAGCGCCCAGTCATTTTGACTCCACTTCTGGTTTTCGGCATACCGCTCAAACCGATGAAGATAACTATCTATGTTATCTTTTTCATCGTCAAAGGGAGGTAATTTGGGGCCCCTTAATTTGTTAGTGGCAGAATCGTGTTCTCTTCCAGATGTCGCTAATTCTACCTTACGCTCATGATCCCGTTGCTTTGCTTTTTCATCTAACTCTATTCGCTTTTGCTCCGCTTCCATTTCCCATCCTATCCTGTCCTTTTCGGCCTGCTTCTCTAATTCTATCTTTTCCCTTTCGGCCTGCTTCTCTAATTCTATCTTTTCCCTTTCGAATTCTATCTTTTCCCTTTGGGCCTGCTTCTCTAATTCTATCTTATCCTTCTCAAATGCCCATTTCCTATCTTCGGATTCCCTTTCTAATTCCCGTTTCCTTACATCGGCTTCCCTTTCTAATTCCCTTGCTCTTACCCTTTCGTCCCTTTCCCGGGCTTGTTCTTCTTGAATAAATTTCCTTAAGCTTTCACCTTCATATCCAAATTCTTTGCCTAAGGCAACCAAGTCCTTAAGGGATGACATGACAATTGTAATATGAATATAGATATATAACCAAACCAATACTTTAAACACGTTTATACTGGACACACGGACCTAGGTAAACTAAACAAAAATAAACTCCAACTAGAGTATTATCTTAACAGAAGGTCACGCTCGAATATAAACATTAAATGTATACCTTCACAAAAATGATTGACAGTTCACTTAATCCAACGATCCCACTTCTGACACCATTGTAACAGAATTGTTACCGAGAGGAGGGTGGATTAAATGAACAATACAAACACAATTTGTGAAAGAAAATATAAATTTATGTAATAAATTATAAATGAAAAAAAATACAGATGTAACAACACAATAATTCATACGCTCAACCCATAATTACACTCACAACCATTCACAATACATGAACAAATTAAATAACAATACAAAAGGAATCACAGATGTAAAGGGATCTCTTGGATTATACACAGATCCAAGAATCCTTTACGAAAGTTAAATAAATGCAAGAATGATTTACGAAAAAAAATAAACACAAACGACAAACTATCTATCGCACGATGGATTGCGATAACTAGCACGATCATATACTTGTATTGAATCAAGTTGCTAGCTTTTATTGATATCTATGTGATCACTTGAAATATTATTGCGATCTGACATAAGCATGCAAATACAACAATGTATTAAATTATATTACAATTTCAATACACCTATGTGTCTCCCCTGTATAACCGCACGATTCAGCAACAGTTGAATCGTCTCCCAGTTTCCCCGAGAACCGAGGGTTGACCAATACTATTATCGGACGTTTCCCTACACGGATCCACCACAGTTATACGTTCAGACAGCATACAACATCTACCCGAACCAACGGTTCCTCACTCCCCTAGATGTCTACCCGGACGTTTTACAACTCTAAGACAGCTCCGACACTCGGACTTCTAGCTTTCCGGATATTTACACGTTACGCAGATGTTGACGAACAGACAGTTCGACACACAGACAGATACTTCAATTCCGTTTGCACAAATTAACGGCACAAGCACATTCAGATATTTATACAGAGATGTTCCAGAACAAACAATAGATGTCCCACAACAAATCAGACGATATCAAAGACGTTTATCAAAAGATGGTATCAGATGTGTTAACAGCTACGGTATCAACGATGTTATTAGCAGCTACGGTATCAACGATGTTATTAGCAGCTACGGTATCAACGATGTTATTAGCAGCTACGGTACCAGAAACAATGTAACAACTATGTTAGCAGCTACGGTATCAGAGACGGTATCAACGATGTTATTAGATGCGCTATCAGTGATGAACTTCTACGGTATCAACGACGGAATCAGCTGGAATCAGACTGAATCAACGATGGAATCAGCTGGAATCAGACTGAATCAGTGATTGTCAGATGTTATCAGATCTACGGAATCAACGATGTTATTAGATCTCCGGAATCAACTATAATAAACAAAACCAGACTAATAATAGTGGTCTCAAAAATAATCTAAGCCGTAGATTACGATATTTCATTTAAAGTCTAAAAGTGACTAGTAATTCCAAATATTCCACGTTCATTGCAATAAAGGCATCATTATACGAAATGATAATCTGAATAAAATTCACAATAAAACGAAATGTAAATTTAACACTCACCCCTTTGGCTGGAGATTTGCAAGACGAGGTTATCTATCCTTCGATTAGATATTTGGGTTCCCGTAAATAATAATGAGAAATCCTTAGCCTTATATACTCTCAATAGGTGAACATAAATCACATCGAGCTTGACGTGCACCACGTACAACGAGTATTTCGGATTTCATGTAAATTACAAATTGGCACATGCAAATCGTTACACGCCACTTAATCACCCCAGGTAATGCGTGTACGACGAAATCAAGAAAATGGTGAGTTTCGTTTGCAATTCAAGAACAACAAAAATCAGTTCAATTTTCGCCTAATTCTGTGACAGTACGCATGTACGTATGTACGTATGTATGTATGTATGTATGTATGTATGTATGTATGTATGTATGTATGTATGTATGTATGTATGTATGATGTATGTATGTATGTATGTATGTATGGTATGTAGGTAGGTAGGTAGGTAGGTGTGTATGTATGTATGTATGTATGTATTTGTTTATATTATCCATGCGGCAGCATTCTGTGTTGTGACACGATTTCAGTCTATTTCCTTGTTACTGCAAGAGAAAATGCGTTTTGATGAGGTACATATATATTGTTACCTTTGATAATTATGAGGGTTCTTTTAAAAACGAAATCCACCACTTTACCATAATTAAGATAATTAAAACGAGGATAAAACTAATTAATGTTACAGTTTAAATATTTGTTAACTTAATTTAAATTAACAAAGATTGTTATCATTGGCATAAATGAGTTAGTTCAGACATAAAGAGATAAATAAACTACTCAAGTAAACATTGGTAAGAACTGTAACAGTTACCTTAAATTTCAAAGTTTTAACGGGCAACACGATTTTAAAACAACATTCAGTCGAAAGAACTCTATAAATGCTAAAGAATTTGAAAATTATTTGCTAACTTTTACAAAACTTGCCATTTCCGATTCTTTTTAGTACGTAGTTTATGACCTTAGAGTTGTGACACATCTCTAGCAACATTATTTCACCCAGACGTTGCAGCAAGGTAGAAGCAGCAGAGGAGGTGAATCGGACAACGTTTTTAAACAAGTTTTCAATGGATTACGGCTTAAAACCCAATCAAATCAATGAAACAGGCAAAAAATCAATGAAATCAGTCCAAAAAAAAATAATGAAAAAATCAATGAAATCAAAAAAAAGAAAGCCTCCATTTGCCAAATGGAGACTAAGTCATTTTTGTCCGAAAAAATGATCCTGCAGGGTTTTCAAAATGAGTAAAAACTCTTCAACCGAATATTTTATCAAGTCCGATACGATATCGTGTCCTAGGGTCTGCTAAATTTATCGTTACAAATCCGTGTGGTTTTGACTGAGCGTGACTAAAGAAATTTCTAAATTGATTATGATTCATATCACCGCTGCACCAAGTCTGATGAATATTTCGTAGTGTATGAATATCAACGCCGTTAAATACACACAATACATTGCAGTTATCGCGAATCACTTTTGGTATTTGTTTGTACCGTTGAGTGACATATATCACATCCGTGTTTTTATGCCTGCCTCGGGAAAATATTCTAGCAGGATTTTTTTGATTATCTAACATGATATCGTCATACACGACTAAATTGATAATACTTCCATCGATGTCTTCCACGGAAGGGGCTTCATCAATATCAGTAATAAATTCAATAAAATCATCGTCGATTTCAAATTCTTTTGCTTTCTCGTTAAAATCTTTTAACACTTCATAGCATCGCTGATCGTCTACACTCGGGGCTATTAAATACAATTTGTCCCATTTCATCCATCTTGTTATCAAATTAAGTAACAATTGTGTTTTGCCACATCCGGATCGTCCGATTATAATCATTCTAATTGAATTCGGTAACATTTCATGGTGTTTAATAGGTTCCCGTCATCGGGTAGCTGAATAATCAATTACATTCATGCTGTTATATATAAATTATGGATCTATATTGTGTGAAGTGTAAAATACGTACTGGCACAGATGACTTGACGACGATTACAACAAAAAATAACCGATCAGCGCTTTCTGGTAAATGCGTACAATGTAGTACAAAGAAATTTAGATTTGTTTCTAAACCCAAGGAACCTTTAAAAAAAACGAGGGGGGGGGATATCGCAGCCAAATTGGCAAAATTCCCTGGAACCCCATGGGCAAAATACCCTGGAGAAAAGCACCTTCCAGGATATAGCTACTGTGGCCCCGGAACACGATTAGATATCAGACTCAATAATCATAACCAACCCAACCCCGGTGAAGAACCAATAAACGCCATTGATAAGGCGTGTCACCTTCATGATGTTTCTTATAAAAGCAGCAATTTGCAACACAGGCATCTAGCAGATGTGAAATTAATTCATGCGTTGAATGCCATTGCTGATAAATCCTTCAAAGAAAAATTGTCTTCCTTTTTGATAAAATCGGCTATGAAAGGCAAATTGATGTTAGGTGCCGGTAATTAATAACAACATGGAATCTATTTATTATTCTCCAAAAGGATACTGGCGGGGTAAAGCAGCAATCAATAAACTCGCTAGCGCTGCAAAAGTGAAAAAAACCACTGTGGCTAATTGGTTATCCAAACAGGCGATATGGCAAATTTATCTACCACCGCCTAAACAAATCAATTTCTCGCATTTTGATGTGACTGTTCCTAATGAAGTTCATCAGGCTGATATATTATTTTTACCTCATGACAACGGTTACAAATATGCGTTAACTGTAGTTGATATTATTTGGATATCAATACGCAAAAGAATTCATCCAAGAAAAAAGATCCCGTGAATGGGTTAAAAGGTTACTAGCTGTGATTACTGCGCTGAATAACGAGATTACTAGAACCATCAACATGAAACCTATCAACGCGATTAAAAAGAAGTCAATACCTGAAAAACCTCAAAAAGATTTCAAAGAACCAATTCTTGGTAGTAATGTCATTGTGAGGTATTTATACGAACCAGGAGAGCTTGAAGGGGGCAGAAAAAGGGCTACTGATCCTATATGGAGTGTTACTGCACACAATATATCTAGTATAACACGATCTACGGGTAGACCTCCAGTCTATAAACTGGATTCAACTGCCCCTCAGCGGGGTTTTACTAGACAACAATTACAAGTGATACCTGAGGATACTCAACTACCACCACGGGTTCTTAACTAGCACCGTTGCGTCTATTGCACTCAAGACAAGTCAACATCACATTATTTCTGACATGACCGAGATTGTTATTTTTTCTGTCAACGGTAAATTGGCGAGGATCTTTATCCGAATACTGCCAACGCATTATACAATTGCAACTTGCGCAGTGATTATTCTGTTGTTTCTTCAAAGTGATTATTAATTTAGCATCAATATCAAATTCTCGTTGTTTTTTTGTCCTGTTGATTGTAACCGGAAAGTTTTTTATCAATAATTTTAGCATCAACGATGCTAGCATCATCTATTGTGGTGTCATCATCGCCTGACTCTGTCAGGACAATTCTTCGAAGTTGATTTATTTTTCGTACTCTGGATACTGCAAGATAGACTAAATTCGACCATTCTATGCGATTATCTACCATCCAAACAATTGTATCCGATATAGTCAATCCCTGTGAAGAATGTATTGTTGCTGCGTATCCTAGCGTCCACAGGGATTTATTAGCACGCAATGCATCTTCAACGACATTGATATCAACCAGCACAATATCATTTAATACGAGAATTTGTTTTTCACGCTGTCCTAGAATATCAACTTCAATGTTCTGTTTTCGTGTATCCGATGGCCTATAACAAAGAGGCACTGGAAGTGTTGCAAATTTTTGTTTATGCAATTCAAATAATTTCATCTGAAGTGTGTCTCTGACTATTTTTCTACTTGCAATTATCAAATCATTTGGTCTCCATGCTTCCCAGAAATCATTCATTGGAGTTTCCGAAATTATTTCACGGGCTATTTCACACTGGATTCTATCCGGTTGTAATCTAATTAGTTTCTTAAATTCTTTTAATTCATTATCAAGTGATCTATGATCGGTATCAATTTCTTCATAATAGTCTACAAAACCCTTTAGCCATTCATGGGGGGATGCACCGACAAATGGTGGTGGTTGGCCGTGATCACCGCACATGACGATAGTTGTATTTTTCAATAACAACCACTCAAGAAATATTTTTAATACATCTTCTGACACTGTGTCTATTTCATCCCAAATGATAATTTCAGGAATAAATTTCTCTCCCATACACTGAGGAGTCCATTTATCTCCCTTCCATCGGAAAAAGCTGTGATAGGTACAGGCATTTACCCCTCTCTGTATCATTTCTCTTGCAAGTCTGTGTGTTGGTGTTAGTACAATCATATTTGGATTGGAAACGCTAGCGTTTCTACGGAATAACTCAATTGCCCGAGTTGTTTTTCCTGACCTACCACAACCGTTTAAATAAACTGGTTTATATCTACAAATCGGATCAGAACACGGTGGTGCATTAGAAAATTCTGATTGAATCTCTTTGAGATTCCGACAATTATTTTCAATTGTAACATCTGCTGATTGAATATAATCATGAAGCATTTCCTTCTTAATTCTCCATGACCCCCAATTCTCGTTGCCAGTAGCCTTGCTACCGTTTATAAAATCAGCCATTTTGCTGTTTATGTAAAATGAATCAGTGGCAACTCTAACTGCGGTGTTAGGAAATCTATTTATCATTGAAAACAGATTAATGGAAGCATAACCGAGCATAGAAGCTCTTAAGTGTGTGTACTGCGGATTGTACCCATCGTTGTAGGTAACAATTGTACCCAATTTGGTTCCATCGGACAGAAATGCGTCCTTACGATTGACATATATCCCCTTATTCGTTAGATCCGCGATTACAAAATCGTATTCAGCGTTGTCTATATTCAATCGTGAAGAATATCTTGTATTATCGTATTTACCACCCTGGGTAAATTTACCGATTATTCTTCTACTGAGATCTTTTGCTTCGTTGTTTCTGATTTCAAATAACTGTTTGGACCAATCCATGATTTGTTGTTCATTAAAATCAGGAAATAGTTTTCGCTGTTCACTTATTAATTTTTCTAGATCAGGTTGGGGTAACCAGACTGATTTCTGTGCTAGATAGGATATAATTGCTTCACTGACAATTAATGATTTTAACATCTTACAATCAAGCATATACCGTAATAACACTATTGGCATCCAGTGTTTTTCAGACATGTGTTTACCAATCCAAAGATACTTACACGGATGAAGTCCTTCAGCCAATTCAAATGATAATACACGAGCGAATCCTGTTAAATCAAAATCAGGCAGTGGTCCATTAATCGCAACACGGGTCATTTCGTGTGTGGGGTGTCCAAATCGTTTGAAATATTTCTCGCATTCTCCATACCCGAGAAAACTTCCTGGATAACACGCAATCATATCAACTGAAATAACGGTTTCAGGGTCATATTTTGTATTCCATAACCCTCCATGGCTGTATTCAAGACAGGACAATCTGCCATCTGATAAAAACTCACTTCGTGTTGGTTTCCACGCGTTTTTCTTTCTAGCAAAATGTGCTGCAATTGATGGTAGTGTAAAACAGTTTGCTAATAATTGATCGTTGTCTTCCCCCTCCAGTGAAAACTCACTAGCTAGTTTTTTTATTTGATTATGTAGTTCTTCAGTACGGTACAATTCTCCGTTGGGTCTTACAAACTGATCAAATCTACATTCCTCGTCTGAAGTACTATGAAATAGCCACATCGACACAGGATCCTTTTTACTCAGATTGTAAATAGCATCAAAAAATTTCTGCTCTGAAAAAAACTCTTCGGTTTGGGGGATATATTTTACAGTTCTATCCCGTGGAAATATTGTTACTGCAGATGACCACGCGTGTTCGTTATGATCAATAATTTGTATTGGAGTTCCTTTTGATTGATATTTCGATTCGTATTATACTTCACCGGTCAATGTCCTTACCGATATTGGAAATCTCAATGATGTTTCTAATTTGGTTATATCCTGAATTGTTGCCCCATTCTCTTTTACCGTTAATTCCCACTCGGTTATTTTTTTCGTCTTAGATCAGTTAGTTTATTTCCCCGGGACGCATTTGTGAAGTGTTCCATTATTCGTTCTGCTACACAATTTAGCCCTGTCGAATATTTCATGGGTGCTAGTTTTGCAATATCAGGTTTTTCATTGAGCGTATATATCCCGTAAACAACTGCTGTTACAGGATAAGATCTTTCGTAGTATGGTTTGTCAATTCCAGTCAAAATTCCTGGTTTGGAATCTTGATTCACGGTGACAGTTTTTTTGTCCCTGAGAATGGGTTCAAATTTATCCCTAATGATCCATTTTCCATCATCACGGATAAGGAATTTGATTCGAAAAAAAATACCTTTTTTCCCCAAGACGTGAAATTATCACTGCTGCTTTTTCATCATTCATGGTAGCATCAACAACACCATCAATTCGAAATGTTGACCAACAATAAGATGCTCCATCACGCTTGAATTCATTAAAACAGTCTCTGATTTTACTAAGCATGGTTCTATCAGGAATTTTATTCTTGGGTGTATTAGAAACTTTATCAAGATCGAATTCCGATCTGTCTATTGGACGTTTGTTTGGTCTATCGAGATTAAATCTAGGATTAATTTTCAATAATCTCTTAAACTCCTTCATGTTTCCGTCTCTTGGACGTTTTTTTGGTTTATCGAGATTAATTTTCAATAATCTCTTGTTACCGTCTAGTGGACTTTTTTGGTTTATCGAGATTAAATCTAGGATTAATTTTCAATAATCTCTTAAACTCCTTCATATTTCCGTCTATTGGACGTTTTTTTTTTGGTCTATCGAGATTAAATCTAGGATTAATTTTCAATAATCTCTTAAATTCCTTATCAGGATTGAATTGAGCATTTTTCCAAGTCGTTATTTTAGGTAATCTCCTTAACTCCTTCATGCTATATTTAAAACAAGCATTTAAATGAAAGATTTATACATAATGAATCACTGCAAATGGCTCATGATTGGATCAGTAACTCCATGTAACAAATCATGCAGAAATGAGTTCTGTAGGTATCATATGCAAAGTTTTCGACGTGGAAGCCTTGGTCTGTTACCCTACATTCGATGTGGGGTTGGGGTCAGGGGAAAATCACAGTTATGTCTCAGTTGTGGTGGAAAGCGATTCAGGGAATTGAAGCGTTATTATGATAACAGAATAAAAAATGGACAATCAATCAGAAATTATGACCCTGAAAAAGTCCCTGACCCTGACAGAATTAAGGATAAAATCATAAGAACTCCCCAAGACTACATTGAAAGATTCTCCAGTGATGTAATCATTAAACCAAACAATGAATTAGACAAACAATAGTATAGTATATAATGAACCAAGAATTCAGACCACATCCCTTGATTAAAAATTATGAAGCATCCAGTGATGGTGTTGTAAGACACTGTAGACTGAAGAAACCAGTTGGGAGGGATAATGGTATGGGGTATTTGATGTTTACTGTTGGGGGAAGAAGAGATATCTCAATGACAGAATAGTATTCGAATGTTTCAATGGATTGATCGAGGATGATTTTGTTATCGATCACAAGGATTCTAATCCAAGGAACAATTCTTTATCAAATCTGCAAGCTATCACACAGAGTGAGAATGCCAAACGGGGGGAGACTGAAAAATCTTTGAATACAATAACTAATGAAGAAAAAATATTTCAATCATTATATGAAGCCGGTAGGCATTTCGATATTTGTAGTGCCTCAGTACGATATGTTGCAGAGGGGATAACCAAGACGGCTATTTCAAAAAAGACCGGACAGAAAGTTCAATTTAGTTATGTCTAATACGTCATATTTTTCAATTAGAGATATGTCATTGTTATAGAATAATGAACTCCGAAAATATGAATAGCATTATTGATGAAATTTCGAAATTGAAAAGTCATGATATTGAACTATCAGATGGGTTAAATCCTGATCAAATCAAGTCAGATTTTCAGTATATAGAATACGGGGTAAACAACAATAAATATATGCTACCAAAGAAGTATGCACTCATCAAAAGAATTCAGAATTCTATTAGGGACTCTCTTGCATTTTCCAGTGACATCAGTGTGTTTGTTCCGTTGTATACTATCGTAGAGGGGATACGAAAAGAATTAGGCAACGAATACGAATTGAAAAAAGAAGTCAATTCTAAAATTAGAAACCTACGGGCGTTAATTCAGGAAAAGGAACGATTTTGATTGACCGACCCCTTTATCATTTTTTGATTTTGACTGACCCTCAAAGAGATTTTCAATTTTTAACCGACCCTCAAGGGGGTGTCAAAAATCAGTGAATAAAAAATTGATTGATCAAAAAAAAAATGAATGAAGTCACAGTATTATATATTTTTATAGCAAATATGTGACTTCGTTCATCACTGATAAAAGCTGTTATAGGATGAAATAACACTTCCATGACTGTCAAAATCAGTGAATAAAAATCGATCATCAATGGAAGAGTGAGGGAAGTCACAGTATTATTTATTTTATATACAATAATGTGACTTCCCTCAAACCCGATAGAAGCTGTTTCACGATGAAATAACACTTCCATGACCGTGTTAAAAATCATCCGACATGTCATTGATGTAAAAAAAATGAGGGAAGTGTGATAATAATTATTTTTATAAGGATTTCCACACTTCCTTCATCACTGATAACACCCTTAAAATGTCGAAATAACACTTCCATGACCGTATCAAAAATCATCCGACATGTCAAAAAAATGAAGGAAGTCACAGTATTATATATTTTATATACAAATTATGTGACTTCCTTCATCACTGATAACAACCTTAAAACACTTCCACGATGGTGTTAGGTCGGGATTGAAAAATTGTTTTGCAATTGAAAAATCGTTTGCGATTTCAAATAATGGTCAATGAAGCATTAACGATCCGATTGGCTCGTGAACGACTAGATGCAATTAAGAGATTTGTAATAATTCGCGACTCTGTAAGAAATAAACTGCAACAACGACAGAGTTTACAAACTGATTTTGCTGCGGGATCTGAAGATTTGTTTAAACCAGTAACCACAGCAACGTACGGGGTAGAGCGTGCTATACGGGGAGATGTTCCCGAGACGGGGAAATCTGTTATTGGTGAACTTGAAAAAATAGCAGCGAAAACTGAACAAACAAAACAGGCTATACAAAAAATGGAATCAAAAAGAACAGTAGATGATTTAAGCGAGAGATTTAACGAGGAAATGTTGGCAGAAATTGATAAGACTGATCCAGCAGAAATTCCTGCGCTTGTTGTTACGTCTTATGAAAACAGAAAAAAATGGTTGAAACCAGAACATCATAAATATGATAGAAGTATAACCCACTGGGCTGATATATTTTGCAAAATCAAAACTAAAACAAGTCAAATTAAGACAGATAGTGCATCATACATTGAATATATCAAGATGGTGGGTACAGTGTATAATCAATACGAAGAGTTTAAACAACAACAATATACGCCAAAATTGCAAAGAAAGCGACAGCAACCTGCAAAGAAAATATCTTTCTCTCCTAAAAAAGTACCACCTGATGAGGATGCTTTTGATTATTTACAACCCATGGATACAGACAAACTGGATGAAGCAACTGGTTATACAAGATTGCAAGATTCCAGTGAAAACGCTAGCGTTGGAAACTCAAAGAGTGAAAATCCAAGGATTTCATGTCCTGATAGTGTTATCAATGATATCTCACGATTAGAAGTTCTTGTAGGAGGGTTCCGAGCTGGAAATAACTCTCCAGAAATAATTAATGAAGCAGCTGATATCTGTAGACGGTTATTTCAAGGCGGTATCATGGAAATCAGCACATATCGAGATTTCATTGACGAGTTAGCAAATGGGTATCACAGTGATTAATCACCGGGACTGAATAAAACGCTAGCGTTTCCAATTGAAAAATTGTTTTACAATTGAATGTTTAAAGTTATCTACGGGGCGAAGCATACAGTATCGATTGTACGAAAGAGTGATGATAATGACGCAATTTGGAGGATTCCAGCAAACCCAGCTGCAGATCATGTAAATGATGATGCCGGTAAAGTCAATTTAACAAAAATATCATTGTGGATGCCAGTGTTGACTCCATCAATCACCGCAGAAGAACGATTACTATCATTTATGGACCATGGAGGAAAATCATTACTAAGTTGGCTAACGGTAAGTACAGATGTTAAACAATCAAATATCAACGGGGTATTCACGTGGAATCTAGCATCAAAACAAGGCGTTTCTGCCCCACGTCATATATTTATTGCGTTACAGGATACCACACGAGTTGGCAATCAACTCTCCAGCCATATGATATTTGATCAGTTAGGTGTTAAAGACGTCTCACTGAGAATAAACGGCCAACAGGAACCATCTGAAGATGTACAACTTGATTACGGTCAAAATCATATTGCACGCGTGTATCATAGGTTGTTGTCGTTTATGGCACGTGATCAAAATGTCGATACTGGTCTACAAATATCACAGTTGGATTTTAAAAATCTATATCCAATCTATTACTTTTCACTGGAACATCTTGATTTAACAAGACAGTCTGTCGTTGATATACATTTTAGAGCTAATGTGCTTCGTGGTGCTATTGCTAATTATAGAGCAGTTGCTGTCATTCTCAGCGACAAATCAATGCTACTCGAAGGTGTTGGAGGAAGAATGAGAATCATTGATGCACCAGTGAAAAATCTTTGAACGATTTTTCATTGAATCGCTTTTCAATTTAGAATTAATCTATTATGTATAATATGTCATATAGTGTTATTAGTGTTGCGTTAACTCCCGGTCAAATCAAACAATTGCAATCAGAATCGGCTAAAAAATGTGGAACCACAATCACGCTGAAACCTAATCAAATGCCTGATGGTGCAAATAAATTATCACTGATAACTCGTCAAATAAAACATTTCAATGATGCACTTGTAGCCAAAAAAGGTGTTCAGATTACTCTTTCTGCGGCTGCTATAAAAAATATGATTAAAACCGGTGGTATATTCCCGTTATTTGCTGCGTTACCAGGATTGATTGCAGCAGCAGCCCCAGCAGTTGCAAAAGCAGTCGCATTGGGGGCAGCTGGAGGCTTGGGGGCAAAAGCGGTACAGGGCATTGCTGAATCATATGAACCGAAGAAGGGAAAGGGTTTTAGACTAGCTGCGTTACCAGGATTAATTGCAGGTGCTGTAAAAGCTGTCGCAACGGGGCAAAAGCGAAGACGGGACGAGGGTATAAAAAAAAGGGAAAGGGTCTGAGACTACCAGGAACCCCGTATTCATGGTACAGTGGGAGATCCGTTCACGGATCAGGCCTGAGGATCCCAGGAACGGTTTATTAATTGAGGAACCGATGGTTCCAATGTCCAATTTTGATTTAATGGATGCTGCTAAAAAACTCGCCATAAAAAAACTTTAGAGGTGTTTTTATGAAGGATCAATTACCAGCACAACCTAATTACGTTGAAACCGGTATCATTAATCTCGATAACAGCACCGGACCTGGAACTCACTGGGTTGCATACGCTATTGATCCACGGGCAATCGTCTATTTTAATTCATATGGATTAGCACCGCCTAAAGAATTTATGCGTTACATGAAAAAATTTCCAATGAAGACTTGGTATTCTACGCTACCAACACAACAAATGAATGATCCACCAATATGCGGCAGTGAAGTATTAAATGTCCTTGACGCTATTTCTAACTCCTTGGGTAACCCAAGGGGGAAACCACCTCATATTGTCGTAAATGAATACTCTAGTAATCGCTTTTTAGAGAGAGATGTATAAAATAGCATGATTGATATTTGGGGAAGACCTCTATCAGCGCTGAAGAAACCTTCCGCTGATGGCACTGCAACGGGTGATATAAAAAAACTAATCGAAGATGAAATAGCTGAGACGTTGAATCTTGCAAGTGTTGATCCTAATGAAATAGTTGTATTTCAAGACAAACAGGGTAAATTGAAAACTAGTAATATATCGTTGGATGATATTTTGGTTAAACAACGAGACGCAATCGAGAACACCGTTGCGTTATTTTCCGATCAGGGTAAACTCAAACCGGGTGTACTTTTTTCGACGATTACAGATAGATTAAAAACTCTCAACGATGAGTTGAAAAATTCTGTGTTGGAACTAACAACACTTCAATCTAAAACTGAAGAAAACGGAAAACAGTTTACCTCATTCCGTAGAAATATCATTGAAAAATTTATTGGAAGCCCGTTGGATAAAATTGAACTAAAACTTCCGGATATAAAAAAATCCATCGATGAGACGAAAATCTTCACCGAGGCCATCAAAAATGATTTTTCGAGAATGATAACAATCATTGAAAAAACAAGAATTCCTCATGACAGAACCAACAATATAGTATACACGATCCAATACGGATCATTTGCGTGGACACCTACAAACAACAAATTAGATATCACTGCAACCGTTAAGGGTATTTATCGATTGACACTAGTGACAACGACACAATTTAATATTTCATCGTCCAGTTCATCCGGGGTCAATAATACGATTTCAACGATCATCGACAAGGATACAACTGAAAAGTTCACTATAACATCTACTGATAAAAATTTGGTAAGGGTTTCAACAACATGGTATGTGGAATTCGTAGCGGATTTAAGTAAATAACGGTTTCAATTGAAATCGTAAACTGATTTAAGGATAAAATGATTTCATCATCGCAATATCGTTATGATCAGGTCAGAGAATTTCAAAATAGACTCAAAACCCTGTCTGAGGAGTATCAAATAAAAATAAAAAAATACCAACGAAGAATTACCGCAATTGATGTTACTGTGTACGCTGTGAGTGGTGTAATCACCGGAGCTGGTATTATACTATCCTCGGTAACAATGATGGCCCCGATAGCTGTTCCAATTTGCATTTCTGCGGCAACAACAATCGCGGGAATAATTTCAATTATAACAAAAAAAATATCATCATGCAGCCAGCGTAAAGTGCAAGACTACATAATTCGATTTCATGTTGTATCCACTGCATACACGCAATTATCCTCATTGATATCGTCATCTCTCGATGATACAATTATATCAGAGAGTGAGTTTTCAGCAATGGTCAGTATTTATGATTCCGCGGTGTCAAAATTAGAGCGACAACAACAGTATAATAACAATGACAACACAGATGGAATTACTTCAACAAATAGTGGAGAACACAAACCCAGTACAAACAAGCATGATCTCAATAACATCAACGAATCCAGAATTCAGTGTGAATTTCCCCTCCCCGGTCCCTGTGAAGGAAATCGCACTAGCAAAATTACGAGTATACCACAGTTGGCCAAATATTAGGTCAAAATCATTTGGTGGACAACAACCGAATAATTCACTGGTATTTGCAAATAAGAATAAAGACGACGGTACCCCAGACTGGAACGTTGTTTCCATACCAACCGGATCATACCAAATTGAACAAATCAATAACGAATTGCAACGTAGAATAAAATCGATTACTGGAGCAGAATCAAAAATAGCTATAACAGTTAATGAGCCAACACTGTCATCTGCCATTGAAATAAACTCGCCTGGTTATGTCGTAGATATCTATCAGAGTTCTATTAGAACCGTACTAGGATGGCCTGAATTACCACCAAGGGGGAAAACCGTTGATTTACCAGAACCACAAAAACCGATTATATCACAGACAGAATAAAACCTTATAATCCAATAAAGAGTTATGAAGATCACCAAATCACTATAGATTTTTTTGGTCTCGGATACGAACATAGAGTTGGGGGTGGACTATTGCAAGGGTATCATTTTATTGACGAACCTAAAATCGTTAAAAATTTCACAGCAATGAATAACGATTTTTCACTGTTGTTAATATCTCTTAAATCCGGCTCTCTCACCCGAAATGAATTTATCAGCGTCGTAGAAATATGCAACAAAATTATCGACGATATGGAAACATTTAATTTGAAAATTATTCAGGATATATTAGATGACGATAATCCCACATCGAGAACAAAATTTGCAACAGACTATAAAATCCCCGTCAAAGATATCCCCACATTCAAACTACCGGGATATAACGTACCAGAACTCAAAAAACTTCTCAATGATGCCATCGATGTTGGTTTTAAAATAATTCAAGATACGTGGAAAAAAACAACATCACCGGAAATAAAAATCCTCAAACACAATAATGACCCAAATTTGGTGGCAGGCATATTGCTCCTCAAAGTGTAAATATTTCATCGGTGATAGCGATCAATTTAGTATGCGATGTTATCGAAGGAAGCTATCAAATAAATCTCGAACGATCAAATCAAGCTCAGCAAGGATATAGTTTGTATTCATTTGCACCAACAGCCCCTCCAGGGTTTCTAATTATTGAATCCCCGGTGAATCCAGTCTATATGCGATGTCATAATAATCATTAACCAGAATTAATTTCAAACTCACTGACAAGTCTAATAATCTGATTGATCTACAAGGTGAAGTTTTACAAATAAGTCTGTTTGTGAAATCTTGAAAGGATTTTCGTCCTAGGACACGATATCGTATCGGACTTGATAAAATATTCGGTTGAAGAGTTTTTACTCCTGCAGGATCATGTTTTCGGACAAAAATGACTAAGTCTCCATTTGGCAAATGGAGGCTTTCTTTCTTTGATTTCATTGATTTTTTCATTATTTTTTTGGACTGATTTCATTGATTGTTTGCCTGTTTCATTGATTTGATTGGGTTTTAAGCCGTAATGCATTGAAAACTTGTTTTAAAACGTTGTCTGATTCACCTCCTCTGCTGCTGTAGATCCTCACCTATTTTTGTGGATCTGGATACAAAATGTTCCACCGTGCCCCTTGCAAAACATGCTGATTATATGACCAGCATACATTGATGAGGACTAGAAGCCAACGTTTTCTGGATATAATGTTTGCAATGGGTCCATAAACAATTGACATTTAAAAGTATTTTATTGTGATCAGTTTTGAGATGAAATGTTATTTTAAGGAATACAAGTGATTTTTTTTCTTTTGAAATGTATTAGTGCTCATACAGAGTTTTTGAATAAAGACATTCATTGAAATTTATTCGGAATTCAAAATTGGGAAATACTTTTTTCTGTAATTAAAAAAGAAAATGATGACACAACAGCACTTTCAAGGTTAGAACAGACGTCATCGCCTTCTTTTTTGCATTTCATCTAGGTTCGAACTCAGGTTTATTTAGGAAAGTTTAACAACAACGCTGCTATTTCTTTGTTCTTTTCTTATATTAACTTTGGATTTGATTTGTAAACTCGTGAATTAATTCTTTCTTTGTTTATACCTTGTTGTTCTAGTAAAATAAATTATTTTGTACATTTGGCAAAGCTTTTGGCAAAGCATTTGTTTTCATTCTTTACACTTACCTTTTGTACAAGCATGGACATCTAGCAAGAAAACTGGAGGCTTGTCTGGAATATATAAATGTTTCGCTAAAATATATCGGAAAGAGGACAAACAAATGCAATTAGATCAGGTGAAGAGGGAGAAACAAATGATGTTTCAATCAGAAAAAGAGGAGAGAAATATACAGATGAAAATGCAAATAGAGACGAAACGGATGGTACATAAATTTATAATGAAAGAGCCGGTAATTGAAAAGCACAATTCCAGTTTAGACACTGTCAAAGGATGCAGCCGGGTTGGGGCCGGATTAGTGAAGACACCGAAAGCACCTGCATTAATAAGATGTTTATTTATGAACGCAATTTAAACAAACAAATCTGACAACATTATAAACAAAATAAGGAAAATTATAAAGTTCTTAACATGGAACTATCAACAACAAGTAACTCAATGAAAACAACTAAAAGGATGATTTTAACGAAAGGGATTTAAAACTAACGTGAATAACGTCTTATCACTCGATCAGCAAATACAAGTATATGTATGAATTTACGAATATATAGCTCGTATAATGAGACATATGTAAATGCCTTTAATTTTGGTTATATCGTTCATATAACGATTTTACAAGGTAAAGGCATGTAAATTATGATTTTTATCGTTCATGTACCGATTTAGCAATGTAAAGGTGAAATTATGAATTTATGAATTTATCGTTCAAATAACGATGTTGATACGTAAATGTGAAATTGTTGCTCAGATGGCAATAACAATAATATGGCACACGTATTTTTTAACTATCGTGGCTCCCATTTGACGTCTCCGGTTCCACCAGCTCTAGTCAATGGTGAAGGAGTCGCCACGCATGGTCCACTCCTCCCTGTATGTTTGAAGGATCCATCGAGAGCCTTTACATTCAACACAGACAATTAAATTCAATTTGTCTGTTCGGTTACAACAAATAGCTATCTCGAAGCAGAATATAGTAATTCTAATATCATGGAGCTGTATATCCTAAGTATGTAGAATTTAGATAAATACTAAAACATCTGATATATGCAACACATATGTCATATAAAACGAATAGCGATACGAATACAATTTTAAAACTATATTACCTCTTTAGCTGAAGGTTTAACTTCCGTAAAGTGGAAAGCTTTCAGACAAGACTGGCTGTAATGTGATGTTTACAGAGAATATGCTCTATAATATACACTAGCTGTGACTGATATGTGCAGCTAGATACTTAGATTTTTAAACTGCATGCAATTTGCACATGCAGCATGGGTTGAGTTGCGCTCAGTATTTCGAAATAACTAGAACCGATAATTAATGAACCACCCTCGGTGACGCTGTATGCGGCATCGAAACCCGAGTACATTTTTGATGACATATACATATTGAAACCAGTCATACACAATTCCGTGACAGACACAATTTCAGGTTATGATGTTACTAAGAATATTAGGTTAGTGCCTCATTTTACAGAACAAGAAGGAGACAAATATAGTCCATGTTTTGAGAAGAAGTAAAACAAATGCTGACAATTTGAAATCGCCAACCAGCATTGGACTGGTAAAGCTAATAATATTTAACATTCACTATCAGCATAGCAAAATGCTGACTATGATCTAGTTGATAAATGCATCTTCTGAGTTAGTCCCTTAGGCCTAAAGGGCATACTTCAGGAACTATAAGAATGAAGCTGGACAGATTCTTGTCGCATTTGCAAGAGACAAAAAGAACAGTTAATTGATAGATGGAACTTATCCATGACAATTAAAATTGCGAAAATCTCAGACAACGCCTAGTACTGGAATGGTTGAAGAACTGTGTCCATAGTGACATTGTGATTTATCTTGATGGGAATAAGGGTCTAACCTTGGTAAATGCTACTCGTGCTGCTGATGAGTATTGATTAGCTCATAAAGATTATTGTGTAGGTACGTCTTCCACTCAGGTGTTTTCTGGAGAATAGTATTTCAGCTAATACAAGACCTTTTAAATCTCAATATGGCACAACGTTAAGAAATTAGGCTTCCATTAAAGTTGATAAAATAAACTTGAAGCGTCGTACGTGTACAAGTTGCAAGAAGAAAATGCACGCTATTTCTGATTGCAGCAAGTTGAAAAAAAGCATCAGAATGAATAGGAACTACCTATTTCAAATGGTTTTATTCCTTTAAGGTCTTTCCTCAGTCATGTATCAATACATTTGCTGGATCTTATAAACCTCATTCTGATTTTGTTCTGGAGCATTACGAACCATTCATGTCGAGATGCTCTATGTCACTCTTGTGTAATTGGGTCATTATCATCCCTAATACAATTTTAAGTGATACGGGGATTCTCATAGTCTTCTGTTATTAGATACTTTGCCTTTTTCTGATAATACTCTGCTAATGAGAGTAGTTTAGTTCACAGAGTAGTGTGCGGCTTTTTGAATATTCTTCTCCATTGTGTAAATTGCTCAACAGACTAAGTCTTGTAACCCGTGAGAGTCGGTACAGTATGTGCCTTACCTGTTGAGAACATTCTTCCATTATTAGGCAACGACCTAGCTTGAGATAACCGTGTGGTTAATCCACTTGTAACTGACAAACCATGTTTGGAACATAAAGGAGGTCCTATTAAAATATAAATCCCTGATTTATACCTAGCTTGTGCAGTTACTAGACCTACAACAAAGAAATTTCTAAGACTGATGTTAATAAGGAAAATATTAATTTAGCTGACACATGTATTTGTCAGGCGTTTGATGAGGTCTGCAACCTATTCCTACATTTTACAAACCATTTAGTAGAATAATGGTATATTGTGTTGGTCCCTTTCTTATGACCAAGTCAGGTAACCAATACATTTTGATCCTACTGTGTGCATCACCAAGAGTCCCAGAGGTATTTCATTCGAGGAATATTTAATAAAAAACAATAGTAAAAGCATAATAAGGTTTTTGCAAAACTCTATTTTAGCTTTCCCAAATCTGTCCAATGTGATCAAGGGACACATTGTAGGTCTGGACCTTTCCAGCTAATAATGCTTGATTTTGACATCCAGCAATTTAAATCGAATGTGAAATTATGGTTTGACAGAAATACAACGGATAGAACGTTTAAGTCTGGTAATAGAGTTCTGTCTTACTTGCTCGTTCATCAAATTTTCTTCAGATTAGATAGTACGGCTCTTACGAGGTTATGAATACAAAGAATGAGTTAAATTATAATGATATTACTCCTGGGTTGCAAACAACATTAAGTACCAGCATGTTCATATAGATAGCAAGCTTAATTATGCAATTATTATAGTTGTACCTGTTCCACTCAGTGCGGATGTAAGTGAAGGAATATCATCAGCCTCTATTAGTTTTGGAGTTATACATTTTCGTAATTCAGACTTTATAAATAATCTGGACCAGACACTTTCACATTTGCAACAACAAGAAAGAAATGAACTTAAACAGTTTATTTTTTAATATGAGCACTTAATTCCAGGTGTTCCTACAAGAACAAACACTATTTTTATGACAATAAAATTGTACAATCCAAACCTGTCAAACGACACCCTTACAGGATGACCCCACTCAAACAGGAATACTTAAAAAATGAAATTTGGTATTTGATGGAGGATGATTTCATAGAGCCTAGAAAATATGATAGGAGCTCACACTGTATAATTGTTTTGAAACCAGATGAAACTTTCAAAATGTTCACTAACTGTAGGAAGGTGAACAGTGGGATTAAAACCGATTAATTTTCAATACCAAGAATCGATGATTGCACTGATGCAATCGAAGATGCCAAGTATTCACAAAATAAAACATTCCTTAAAGATGTTTGGCAATCTTCACTGACGGAAAGGGTAAGGGAAAACTCGGCATTCGTGACTCCAGATAAACTTTATCAACATAAAGTGATGCCGTTTTGAATAAAAGGTTCGCTAAGTATTTTTCAACTGAAAATGAATTTGATTACCTCTGGTATATATATGTGTGATCGTTATATAGATGCTGTCATCATCTACAGTGACAGCTCGAAAGAACATTTAGCGACAATTCGGTATTATTTGTTTTACAGATTCCTTGATGCAACTTTGACAATTAATTTATCGAAACTTGAGTTATGGCGTGCATGTATAACATTTTTAGGACATATTTCATTTTTCAATACATTAACGACGATATATAATCTGTATTTGTAGAAATAGTAGATATCTAATACTACCCCTTTATGATGCTACATACAAGTTGTCAATGAAACCGGAACATTCTGACTTTCTGCACTTTGCCCGGAGGCTTTTATTTCAGCGTTAGATAGACTGAATGACAGAATAGTAAACAGATCACGTTTGGAGGCGTTGGGAGGTGGAGGGAAACACGTCGTAGCAAGCGCACAATATGACTTTACTCTGTAAAATTCTCAAGATAATGTATGTTTGGCTCTTATTGCAGACACTAGGCGCTGCTAATTCCGATACCCAGGCAGGAAGGAGAATATATCTGCAATCACAAACAAAATGGCTAGAAATTATTTATGGTGCGGACGATACATTGGAAAACTGTTCCATAGAAACAAATGAGTATGTTGAATCTCTCTCTCTCTCTCTCTCTCTCTCTCTCTCTCTCTCTCTCTCTCTCTCTCTCTCTCTCTCTCTCTCTCTCTCTCTCTCTGTGTACCTCCACAGAAGTACAGAAGTGTTCTATAAAACTCGGTCTCCTCGAAATAATGTACATAACCTGTCACTCCAAGGAGAATATCTCTCTAGTGACCTAGCTTCTACTCTGCTTTGTTTGCCTTCTTGAGATTGCTTGATCATTGTAGTGTGAGATATTCATTTCTTCTGTTGTTTCGTTTTGATTTGTTAAATTTGAAATTTCCATTTTTTGTAAACGATTTAAAACTAAGTGACGAAGGAAAGGATAATATATATATATATATATATATATATATATATATATATATATATATATATATATATATATATATATATATATATATATATATATATATATATATATATACATACATACATATATATATACGACTTCCTTGTTAGTGGTAAGTAGAACATATGATTGGTCGGAATGTATTTATTAAGGAAGTCTATAAGGAAGACATGCACCATGTTGATCAAGTTTAAATTTAATTTCCACAATCAAACCGCTCTTAGGAACGAAATGACCCGAAATACCAAATACATTGCTTCTACTGGAATATATACTAACATACATTGTACTACGAAGCTTTAATTTTTAATGTTTATATATTTTCTTTCTTTTAACATGTGATAAATACATCCTAATAAGCATACAAGAAGTTATCCAATTCCACAATTTAATTCGAATTAGGACTTCCAAGCATGAAGAATGAAAAATAATGTAGAAAGTATGTTTGAGTTTTGAGAGAGAGAGAGAGAGAGTTCCTTACTCACTCCTTGCGAGGACTTGCTTTTGGTTATTTTTGTTTGTATATTCGATTGGTTAATCACAAGCGAATTTTGAAAGAAAATGACAAAACTAAAATGATGAAATACAAAAATTAAAACGACAGTGCAAATCTATTATCGCAGGAGGTACTCGGTACTGTTTCAAAGTAACAGACTGTATTGTACCCAACCATGAGCAAGCACACACACATTTCAAGCCGTATAAAGAGGGTGTATTATTAAACAACGCCATAGGCAATGAAGTGATTGTCTAGATTACCAGTCATATTTAATGGAAAGTATCCAGTGCAAATCAATAGGCGCAAACTGTCAGGTTGTGGTATGAATTCTCAATGTGTGTCTTATGTGTTGGGCTGTTACTGACGGAACCTGGTGCCTGCGTTAGTGTTGGGTAGTAACTGAAATTAGTGTCCTCTAAACTCAGCCTAGAACACCTATTTATCTTCATATCATAAAATGTTCGTAATTGATCGAGTGGACCAATAGAGCAAACTAAGAAATTTGTTATTTTAAATTAAAAGTTATATTAAATAACTCCATCTAACAATTTTATTTATACAAGAATATATATATATATATATATATATATATATATATATATATATATATATATATATATATATATATATTACTATAACTTCGTTTTGTTTTGCGAGAAACAATAAGTAAATTATATCAAAATAATCCCGACTTTATTTCTACACAAAACATCTAAACTAATTATTTTGATTGGTCCAAATTTTATTTTTTTAAAGAAAAAAATATGCATTATATCTAACAATTTTGACTTTATTTCCATTAAATAATGAACAATATTATCAACATTTAGTTTCAGATCGCAAATTGAAACTTTCTGAGGACTCAAACATTTTGAGAATTGAATGTATATTACTACATGGAACTATTCATGCAATTCTAAAGCCAAACAACTCGATAACTGAAATATAATTTCCTTATAATCTATGAACTTTAACCTTTAAATATATATCAATCTCATGCTACGAATACGTCTTCATCCTAATTACTGCACCGTATTCGGGTGGTATATTAATTGTTAGATATATGGAGGGAAACTGGAGGAGAAATGGAAGAGGGATTGACGGTTAATATATCTGAACCATGTGATGAACCATCTCTCTCTCTCTCTCTCTCTCTCTCTCTCTCTCTCTCTCACACACACACACACACACAGACACACACACACACCATGGACATTGATGCTCCTTAACTTACGAGTAATTCCTTCTCATAGCAAGAAATGAGAAGAAGTTATTGAAAAGCTAATCACAACCTAACATACATAACAAAACTTTCCTAACACATCTAACCTAACTTGTTCTGTCTGTTAATACTCAACTTTTCTCAGTTACCCAGCCATACAAGATCACCTTCGACATGATGGCGCTTAACATCATTTCGAAGTCCGTTGTTTCATCGTTTTTCTCCGTCATTGGACGAAAGACAGCCAGGGCTATTAGAAATGCACTTGCTCTTACCGCAAGTGCAATTACGAAGAAAAAGCAGATTGCGCACGTTTTAAATAATTTCAGCGCGCCTCGTGTTTACTCTGGTCTATACATTTCACTTACTTTTGTTAACATTGCTGGCTGCGCTATCATGTTTGTCTTGTAACCATGATTGGTTTTTGTTTATATATGTATCTACTCTTCGGGATACAAGTTAAATATTACCAGAACATCATTATTCGATAACTGCATCCCAATTAAATTGTCAAGGATAAAGAATATTCCCTTTATGCTTGAAGATGCATCATTCCGTGTGGCCCCTGAAGAGTTGGAATTTTCTCACGAGAATGTGGCATTACAATCTCATTGTAGTTTGTAAACACTTTATCATCGCATAATGTGATCACCGAATGTATTTGAAGTTTGTCCATTGTCACCGCAGATAATAAAATAGCTGCCAATTACACTTGAATATTCAGAAATTACTCTGAGGTAATGTTTTTAACTGTGCATGTCTAATCCCAATTAATTATTCTACGGATTATGATCAATAATGAAATTGCATGAATACTTTAGTGTCCTTAATTTGAAAGAATCCATCATAAATGTGTTAAAACAAAACAGAGTTTGTACGTACGGCTTTTAGGCAATTGATGTGGATATGCATCTCGATACATGCTTAAGGCGATCCACACAGAGGCTTCTCAATACTTGCTTAAGGTAATCCACACAGAGGCTTCTCGATACATGCTTAAAGCAATCCACACAGAGGCTTCTCGATACATTCTTAAGGCAATTCACACAGAGTCTTCTCGATACATGCCGAAGGCAATCTCCACACAGAGGCTTCTCGATACATGCTTAAGGCAATCCACACAGAGGCTTCTCGATAATGCTTAAGGCAATTCACACAGAGGCTTCTCGATACATGCTTAAGGCAATTCACACAGAGGCTTCTCGATACATGTTTAAGGCAATTCACACAGAGGCTTCTCGATACATGCTTAAGGCAATTCACACAGAGGCTTCTCGATACATGCTGAAGGCAATCTCCACACAGAGGCTTCTCGATACATGCTTAAGGCAATCCATACAGAGGCTTCTCCATACATGTTTAAGGCAATCCACACAGAGGTTTCTCGATACATGCTTAAGGCAATCCACACAGAGGCTTCTCGTCTAGAGTCCCTTGTAAGTATTAAAACACGAGTTCTACTGATGTTATGTTTGATACCATATCAAAAAATGGACACAATATGTTTCTAACTTTCTTAGTTAAAGAAGGCTTCTTTTTTGAAAGATCATATTGACTTCAAACTGAAGCAATGGCTCTCTTTTAAAGAACTCTTAACCTTCCTGATCAAGATTTTAAATAAAGTTCTCACGTTTGAGATTGCATTGTTAAAGCTTGATGTTTTCACAATATATTATTTAAACATATGAGTGTAAAATAGCAACGACTACATTATCTTAAAAGAATTGAATTTTTTAAATCAAACAACAAATCTACAAAACTTTAAAGAGCAATTCGTTACCCAGACGAGTCCCCAATATTCTGTTTTGAATCTATGGTCTTAAACTGAATAATAGAAAAGAGCTGAACCAGGCTAGTTTCATAACATTCAAGCAATAACGTATGTCCATGGGAAACAAAGCCAAAATTAAAAAACGAATTTGAAATGTTGAGAACTAAATGACTACAATTTCCAAAACGTCTATCACAGTCCAAACACTTAGGGTTCCAATTGAATTCCAGTGTGCTCCAGTTGCGATGATGTGTATGAAGTTTCAAATATGCTAATGTGTCAAAGCCTAGACAGTTTAGATGTGTTAACAGTCTTTGTGTATCACATTTATATAATCCAATGGGTCTTTGAATGAATTCATAATAATTTAAAAATGATGAGTTAATTCTTGAATTATTAATGATCACTTTGAAATTCAAGGAAATTATAATTTATATAAGAACGTCAACCCAAATTAATAGCTGAGCACCAAAATAAGACGGATTCCACTTTTGATGTTAAGGTATGACTGATTAATGTTTCAAGTATACAGCATTGATTAAGACACTAAGACAAAATAATAGGATTTAGGCCAGTCTACTCTCTCAAAAAAATTCGTTATTGTCAAAAGATTAGGAATTTCCAATTGAGAAAGTAATATTTAATTTATAATCAAACAGAAATATGAGCTGTGTATTATGATGTTTAGAACATTAACTTTACTAGTCAAGCATACCATTGAGTTGGTTTGAAGACTATGGTCAAGTACAAAATTAATATATTCATAGCATATACTCATTAAGAAAAGTCATCAAACAGTATACATTAAATAGACAAGCCCACATGGACATTGTGAGACTTCAAGTCTGAGTCAACACTCTTTGCAGTTGGATGGATAATATCCACGGGTTTCATTTTCACAGAATATGAAGAAAAAACACTAAACCTAATAGTTACTATATTTTAGACGTCCAGCGAACCAATCATATGCTGTAACTTTACCTACATCCGTAATCTCTGTGTCTGAGACGTTCATGGCTTCTGTGACTGAATCCTGCAAAGTGTTTCAGCGTGATTTAAAAGGGTCCTTGAAACCAAGAAGGAAGCGATTTATCATATATCCCGGTAAGTAAAGACAGTTGGTCAATCGTTTAAGAGCTGAACTAATACTAGTAAAGGTATTACTAATGAATGACACATTTCTGATTCAATTGTATTAACTAAAATTGGGTTGATATCTTTTGTATGTGGCTCATCAAATTAAAGATTACCTCGCTCTGAGTAATTGAATTTATGCGCCTTACCCGGGGATACGCCAATTGGCAGACGTTGCATAATCCATTAGAGATTCGAACTCGCACAATTCTGGTCACTACGCCAGCACACTGGCTACAGTTTTACTGCGGCTCATTTGTTTTAAATGTGAAAAGTAGAAGTCAGAACAGGCTTCATGGTCAGGTATGGATGTTCGTCTGTTTTTAACTCATTATAGTTCAACTAATGCTATACAAATATAGTTGGCTTCCACCTCGGTTCGGTCTGAATGTTTCTGCCATAGATACCAAAGCGTTCTTTCGTATGATCTGATTAGCTGGTCGGCTTTCGTAAATGCTGGTATTAAGGAAAACAGCCTAGTTTTTCACCTATTTGTGTTAATTCTCTTTAACAAAACTTAGCTAGCCTCATATATATGCGTACAACAGTATCAGCTTATAGATGTTTTATTTTCAGCTATTGATTTATTATAAAAACAATTACGATCACCTACTTGATGTTTCCAAGTTCTTGTGAAACATATGTATCTATTCAGTTTAGCATATCAGCCCGAATTAGAAACTCCGCGTTTAAGACAATCTTTGCAAATAGAGCTCATACTTCCTCGGGCACTACCGAAGGTATTCCTAAATCTTAGTGTGTGAACACTCTGTGTTCATGCAAAGTTATCGAAAGTTGACTATGTAACCCTTTCATTACTAGATTAAAACCTTAACTTTAAAATAAAATGAATATAGTATTTTTATACATAGCATTTTGTTTTCCTCAGGTACAAAATGGTGTGGTATTGGAAACATAGCCAAACATGATTTC
This sequence comes from Unio pictorum, assembly GCA_030141615.1. NCBI lineage: Eukaryota > Metazoa > Mollusca > Bivalvia > Unionida > Unionidae > Unio > Unio pictorum. The sequence goes on along the minus strand of JARLTB010000020.1, from coordinate 9,387,826 downwards.
GATTTCGGAAGATACCCCTTTACTGATTCGTGTTGCAGAACGCACGATTATTGTCCATTCCAAATCGGTCCCTTTGAGACACACATGGGCTTGACCAATCTTGGACTTGTTACGAGGTAATTATGAATCAATCCATTACCTTTTGATGACAAATGAAATTCAATAATCGTCAGCCTATAAAATACACCAAAAAAGTATTCTAAAGATATCAAATCATCACACCTGGGCTTCATCTATATTAGAAATGTCACTTAGTTGTATTGATGTGTACAACAAAGTACACACAAATGCCAATAAGAAGACATATAAAAGCAGAAAATAATATTTATATTTTGAATAATAAAGATGATGCAATCTTGCTAAACACTTATATCCAAGGGAACTAATTGCAATAAACTTGTTAGCCGTAGAGAATGCACTGCACATAATACAAGAAAAACAGACTAACCTACTTTCTTTCTATTTATAGTGAATGATGCAAATTAACATGTTAATATCCGTCTGTTTATTAATATTTTACATTTAATAACAATAATATGATTATTAATATAATTACTATGGTGATGAAATGTAGTATCAAAGATGTGAACAACATGAGTCAGGTTACATTCGAATACTAGTATACCAGCTCCAACCTTGAGACGTATAGTAATGTTCTTACGATAAATTTTGGTTGACAATGGAAGTGATAAGACTTGCAAATACTGATCACAAAACTGACATATTGGGAACACAGCCAGAACAATGTCCCAACATTCCAATGTACAGTAAATATAAGGGCTGGAACAACAAAACCGAGTAGCGTGTTTACGATTGTAATTTAATAACAAAAGGGCTTTAACGATCCGAATACTTTACCAAACACACATGCTTCATTGTTTTACAGTTCGGACTGCAAGTGCGAAACCGATTTCTACCACTGCCTAAAATCGTTGCATGAACCAGCAGCTAAAGAAATAGGTGACATTTATTTCAACATTATCCGTCCAGATTGCATACACTTCGCTCCTTCGTTGCTTTGCACATTAAGGTATATTTAATAGAAGACAAGCGTGCATTGTTTGTGTCTAAGCAGCGATAATTTAGAACAGTATGTAATTATACGGATTAGGAAGTGAAATTCACTTTATGGACGTGTCAGCTCAATGTTTTTAGTGTAATATTATGGTTACTCGTGTAGCTTTATATTTTGAGTCACCTTCTTCCCTACCTGCTACAACCACCACCGCCGTTACTACTACTACTACTACTACTACTACTACTATTCTTCTTCTTCTTACTATTATTATTGTTGATACTACTTTATTACTACTATACTACTACTACTACTACTAATACTATTATTGATACTACTATTATTACTACTATAATAGTACTATTACTACACTATTACTACAATTTATACTACTATTAATACTACTACTACTGCTGCTTCTGCTACTATTACTAAATATTGCATTTACTACTGCAGCTATCGCAACCACAAATAGTAAATATATTATTGCAACTACTACCACTACAACAAGTAATACTACTTGTATTACTAACATAGTTACAACAGCCACTACTACTACAACTTGTATTAGTATTACTGCTACAACAAAAACACATACTACTACTGCAAGAACTACTACTCTTACTACTGCTGAAGGGCCCTGAGTGGCCAAGTGGTCTAAAGCGCTTTCCGTTACGGAACACTGCCGTCATACCTCTTTCTGCGTGGGATCCAGTCTAAGATTCGGCTAATGTAGTTATGTGCGAAAGCTTGCCAGTAGCTTCTCGTGGGTCGGTGGTTCGCCATGTATAGCATATCGTGTGCTGAAAATTGGTGTTTATAAACCCTAAAACAACAAGAAAAACAACGTACATCTGAGACAACATCTACTACCACTACTCCTGCTGCAACTAATAAATGTCCATTGCAACTACTGACGCTTCTGTTAATATTATAATGACACTTAATATCGGCAAATCTAAATTTGTTCAATTTGCAGCTGCAATCATTCTAAAAATGAGTAACATGGTACTACAGTAATACCTCGAACATTCGCGTTTCTGGATTCGCAAATTCACGGATTCGCAAAATTTTCATGGGAACCTAACTAATTTGTATCCGCGATTTTTTCACAGATCTGCGAAATATTTCCCACTAGTTACTTGGTTTTACCTTACTGTGAGTGCAAAAGAAAACGGCAGCCAATGAATTAGCATTGGGGTAATATTAGTATACTGTACTGTAAATGCGCTAGTGTGGCAAATAGTCCGAGTCCCATTAGGTCCGAGTTTCCTCTGACTCTTGCCAACCCATTTTTGATATTTGGACATTTATGTTGGGTGTAGGGTCAGAGTGCATTCCCTATCGGCAAGTTGGAATATGCCGACACCATTTGGTGTCGGCATGGGGTAGCCGCTTACTTGCCGGCCTAGCAAATTTGAACGATCTTTCATCGATATATACCTGCATGAAAACGATAGGAATATGATTTATTTTCTCAGTAATCGTGAAAATAGCATTCGTTACGTCTTTAAGCGAAACGAAAGTACATCGTTGCTGAAATTTGACCTGAACTAATCATTTGCATTCTTAGTCCCGTAACTACACAAATCTTGCAAAATACATGTTAATGACATCACAGGTCAGACAGTCACGTGCTATCAACAATGCGCCATTTCTAGTGTTCGTTACATAAAAAACAACAAATCCAACATAAAAATGAAAGTCAGGTAATTTTATTTTAGATAAATGAAGAAATAAATCATATTCATATCGATATCATGCAGGTATATATCGATGAAAGATCATGCAAGTTTGCTTTGCCGGCAAGTAAACGGCTACCTCAAATGTCCAAATATCAAAAATGGGGTGGCAAGGGACAGAGGAAATTCGGACTAATACCAATTAGGCGATACTGTACTCGAGTTTTACGCCAACCATTTATTTCTTTCTTTAGTATAATGTATTAAGCTAACTTTTAAATTAAATTGATGTGCTTTGGGAGCATGATTTGGGTCATGTTTTGGGTATAAACTCTAGAAATAAGCATTTATTAGCATTTTTAGTGACTTGTACGAAATATTCGCGATTACTCCTGATTCGAGACGGGTTCTGAAACATAACCTCGCGAAGGTTCGAAGTATTACTGTAAATCATACATACTGAACTCAAACAAGTATCATATGATCATCTTATAAAGGAGTAATACGGTACTAAATCATAAATATTGAACCAAAAGACGAATCATATGATCATCGCAAAAAGATTGATCTCGACGAACTACGATGTGCTTATGTGATGTTTCGAAGAAATCGCATTTTCGTTTCTTTCGATAATAGAGAAAATAAATATTATTTTGTAATAACAAGGCATAAACGTTATATTTTGAAATTAAGAAGAACATTTTAAATATTTACTTCATATTACAGAAGGAACATACATTGAATCAAAAGGAAACTGTACCTTCATTAAAGCAGAAAAAGTCATTATTTATATGCAGTAAAGAAAATGGCCAATAATGAAATTACGTAGAAAACTAGTAGTAGTTTGACAATGCGTACGAAGGGAAAGAATGTGAAAATAAGTATTATGTCAAAGCACGACATCTCGTTGTCAAACATGTAATTACGCACAAACCATGTCGTGGATACAACTGATAGCGCAACGGTTAGGAAGTCACCAATCTGAACTTACAGGCGAACTCACGCAATATTTATACAGAAAATAAATCGTCTACTTTCAGATCAAAGCTGACTGGGGAGTGTCTTTTCGCATACCCGCAGCTGGATTTGCCACGAATTCCTAAGTTTGTCCCGCCTCCATTTGTCTTTTAGTCCTCTTCTACCCGTTCCTAGCATTGAAGATACTGAGAATCTTTAAGTGTTCACATGCCTACTTGCGTTAGTGTGGTTAGTGCCAGTGTATACATATGTATATAAATGTTTAACGACATCAATATACTAATATATATATATATATATATATATATATATATATATATATATATATATATATATATATATATATATATATATATAAGATGAAAAGCAAGAAAAACGTACAATAAAGGCTACTTGGATGATTTGTGGAGTACATTAATTGGTCATGTCAAAGCGGTCATTGTATTTGCGATACCGAACCAAACATTCCTCACTGAATCCAGAATAACATGTAGATAATATGCATTGTACAGTGGCATTCAAATTAATCAGATAGCAATTTGCTATTTAACATTATTTACAACTTACTAAAGCAGTAATTTTTATTTTTTTGTATCTTGTGTGGTCAGTCATGTTAAGACGATTGCATCCAAATATGTTAATCGACTCTTACTGTATTTGAACACAGACAAATACATAAATATATTATGGATGTGTTTGTGTTTGTCTTAAAATAGTCTTGTATGTTAAGAGCGTGTGTTTTGCACGCGTTTGTGTTTAATGTAAACCAAGGACATTCTTGAGATTATCTAACGAGGACACACCTTCAACCGAGAACGTTTTATTTTGGATAAATGGTAAAATCGTCCTTCTTCCTAATATTTTGACTTAGAATAACGTATAATGATGCTTTTTAGGAAGGTCCCCGTTTACACGCTTGGAACTTCTTCGTGATTTTGGAGTGTATCTTTCTTTCAAAGATGGCGATACACACGCCCAAAACGATGTCCTCGATTGCCCGGTGGTAAACCTGTAAAAAGATCTCGGCTATCAAATTACAAGTTTCCAAAACCGTATTATCGCTCTTTAGGTTCAAGTGTCTAATATCAACTACTTAGTTAACTATAAGAAGAAAAGCTGGTACATAAAACGGTCCTTGGTATTTATATTAATATTTGATGCCTGTTAAACAATAATGTGGGTTAGCTCGAAATACATTTATACCATAAGCGTAAATTATATGCAAATAAATCTACGACATGTGCAAAAGATGAACAACAACACGCAATTGGAAACATGAAATAATTCATTGTGACTTGTACTGAAAAATTGCCTTAGATATCCGACATATCTGTAAAGTTAAAACGTCCCGTTTGCGGCGAGGTCTTACACATATAAATATATTGAAAAGACGTCCTTGATGTACCAAATTTTTTTTAATGGTTATTCAATGAACTTTATCCACCCATATTTCATCATTTGCCTACTTAGAATTCAAACAGGATGAAACGGGCGAATCAGGTAAAAAGAAAATCCTTTTAAGGTGACTGCGCTTTGTCACGAACCGAATTTGGAAGTGACAAGCACAGAACTTTCGTAAAATAGTTTTAATATAGTATATAGAGGTCAAACATTTATCTTGAAGATAAGTTACAAAAGGAAACAAATTTATTGTAGCAAGAGACGCGACCACACGTGCATGCAATGATAAACTGATGAATGCAGTCAATGTCTTCTTAAATATATATACTTGATTAAGTTGGTGATCTGATGACTCTGACTAACGTAATTAACGTATCATGGATTGTGTTTGTATCCATTGTTCTCGTGCAAACGAAATCTTGTTAATACAAAATGAAAAAACAAGGCGTCAGTCTATATTGCTTTCCCAAATTAAGAGGTTTTTAACAATAGCCGAAACGCTCAGAACGTTCTACTGGATCAATTTATATGCATAACTTTAAAAAACATTTACTTAGAGCTGCATTAGACTGTAATATTCTTACTTATTTTGTCTCTTTTCAGTATGTTTTACATAGAAGGCAACACGACAAAAGACTGTTTAAAAGTTCCAGTTAGCTTCACAAAACACATTTACTAGATATCTTCAATTAACATATGTATAAATATAGTGATTTGGAATGTTAACCGTGATAAAACACGGTTGGTAACAACACGTAACATTAAAGTATATTCTTGTTCATGCATGGTTCCAAAACAATAAATGTGGATAAACTGTTTGTAAAACTTTATTAGAAAATTATTTGCAGCCACTAACTCTATTCATACATAAGATCAAATATAACTCTGTATTTCACTTCTGGAATTACTGAACTTTATAGCTAGTAGAAATGTTTCAGTTTAGTTTAAAAAGATGAGTTGTTGCTGTTGTTATCGTTGTTTTAGTATATCATTTGTTCTTTTTTTATTGTTGATAGAAAACACCAGAAAATCACAGTTCCCGTGAAAACACAATATGGAAATCACCAAAATTCGTTCCGTTTCCTGGATATCTTCTCTAATCTTCGGGTGGCGTTCGTTCTAAACATCCCGCCCTTTTAAAAGCTCGCAAACCTTGGAGCGCTGTGTAATCTCTCCAATGTCCCTAGGATCTGCTCTCGCCAATTTCCTAACGTGTACTGACTCTTTCCCAGTGAGGCTAACAGAATAATGTCTTGCTGCTTGAAAATCCCGCCCAAAATTCAGTTAACTTAGTTCTCATTGGACACCAGTGATATCTTTGAAACGGTCTGCGTTGGGATCACTGATTTGTTACAATGTCGGGTTTCTGGCATCCAATTCTAAGCCCATCATTGATATCACTGCTAATTGCAAACAAACGTTTCTCGCATCAGCGGCAAGAACTTCAAAGCGCGAAGTTCAAGTTAAAGCAATTGTTAATTCAAAGAAAGATATTTTCGTTGTTTCAGAATCGGTCGAAAGTCGTAATATTATATAACACGTATTGAAATTCCTACAAATTCCATCTGATGTCATTCACAAACATGAGCAGGAATTGTTTACAAATTCTCACACAACGCATAATGATCAGAATTAATCGACATCTTCTGACAGAAACATGACTAAAAACATCAAGCGATGAGCCCAAATACACGGATCTAACACCCACCGGTTACTCCATCTAGTTCGTCTTCCAACACTCACGCGGATGTGTAATTGCCGTCAGCACAAATAATTCCATGGTATTATGTCTTAAACACAGTACAATCTTCAAATTGTTCCACACATCGTTTGAACTAGCCTAAACAACATTGACACTGGAACAAAGGTCAGTTCATTTCTTATGACTGTACCGCCCTTCTGCTAGAAGAAAAATAAAGCTGACTAAATGTCTCTTTTTTTGAACAGTTTCCGAATCTACTGGAGTATTAACATTTGATAGATGTGAACCTGATTATTCTTGGAGATTTCAACTTTCACTTTGTCAGTCCTGTAAACCCATATCCATCAAAACGCGTAGATTCAATTCATATTTTCAACCTTAAACAGCCAGTTAGCCACTCCACCCATACACATGGTTACATTGTAGACTGGATTCTTCACAGACATAATGATATTATTTCATAGTCCATCTTTGTATCCCACAAACTTGCATCAGATCACACCTGCATTTTATGCAATCTGGACATATCAGTCCCTAACCCTAACCCTCCACCTTTCATTGCTACTAAGAGAATCCTCCGTATGATAAATATAAGCAATATAATGCAAGACATTTAAGAAAACTCCACAAACTGCTTACCTCTTGCAGGATAAGAACTCCATAACTGCCTGCGTTCAGTGCTTTAAACACATGCTTATGCTCAAGTGCAGGGCATCAATTCAAAAGTGTTCTCGGTGGTATAGCAGTGATAGGGAACAAGATTAGCACTGCCGTAAAATGGAAAGGATTCGGCTTTCCACCATACTCAACAATCATGAACAAATATATGAAACCGCAATGAATAGCGTCACAAACATCGTCCATTTAACCACGTTATACCACTACAGTAATAAGATTATAGAAAGTTTCAGCGGCAAAGAGCTTCTCGAGATTACTAACAAACTAATGTCAAAAACCAAATGTACACCACTTCCAACTATCTTCTCCAATGTAAACATTCCGGACATGTGTGAAACTTCCTGCAGTGACAAGGTACTAAACAGAAGAGATAAGCCTGACAACACAATTTCAATTGACTTGTCGTCACCTTAAAGTTGAGATACCGAATTTCAGCGACAACCATTAGCAACATTTGTACATGTCTCGTATGGACAATCGTGATGAGTAGTGCACCAAAGTCATGTGAATATGATCAAATTACTACATCTGTCACGGCACAGAAGAGACCAGATGTTAGCATGGGTATGTTAAAACCCTGAGGCTATAATTTCTCGCCAGAAAAATGTCTTAGGTGTCCAGCGAGCTTAATTGAAACAGCCATAAAACTCAAAGCGCGCGGTTTATTTTGCCAAAGTCAGTTACGTTACCTTTCATAAGTAATTGGTGATTTCTTGATGAAACAAGGCATCGTCCAAACTTTTATCGTAAACATCTTTGACAGACGGTTAGGAGGGGATGTCGGATCATTTGGAACCAACCTCCAATCAGAACTACAATTGTTTTGTTGACGGAATGCAAATAAATCTACTCAGAGACCATTCGTAATTTGCTGATTTATTCGAGGAATAATCAGAAGGCTTCGAAACAGAAGCTTTTAGAGACCAGAGGAAATACTCTGTGGTCCGAGTCTCTGGGAGACAAAGAGAAGATAGAAGGAAGTTTGAGGGACCAGAGGAAATTACCCCAGCTGTGGCCCGAGGTTTTGGGAGACAAAAGAGAGAAAGAAAGACAGAGGAAACGTGGAAGGGATAACAGAGGAAGACAAAGGAATAGGACAACTTACAGATGAGCAGGACTCAGGACAGAAGGGAAAGTTACACACAAATTCAATGGATAAACTAGGTCGTCACTTGGTGGAGTGATATGATATTAGCTTAATTTTATTTGAGAGATTACTATTTGATGTTTAACATTTCAATTTGTATATTCATTAATTTAACGTCGGCACCGCTGACTGGGGGCTCAGAGCTTTGCATCTCTTTATCACTACTTCAATTTCTAACAAAAAAGAGCCAAGGTGGGTCTTCTATATTAATTTAAATAAACTGGAAGCACCCCACCCCAAAAAAGGAAACATAACCCTTTACAACATCACTGGTGCTTGAATGCATTTATCAAGTATTGTTTTCACTAACTGATGTAACAGTTATTAATCTCTCTCATCTGGGGAATTCCAAACATTTTTCAAAACTGCCATTTTATTAAGCCTCTGCTGAAGAAGCCGCTATTCGTCCATGACCATTTAAAGAACTAACTCCCCGTTTCAAATCATCAGTTCAAACAAACATCTTGGAAAATGTTGTTCTAAAACAATTTGAATCTCATGTGAATACAAACAGTCGTTATAGCGATGTAGAGTCTGCATATTGCACTTGCCACAGTACTAAAACTACTCTTTGAAAGTAGTTAATGACATTCTCCATGTTTTGGATAGCAAAACTATAGCAGTCCTGACCCTCCTTGATATGTCTGCAGCATGTGGCAATATGGACCATGATATGTTATTTCACCGTCTCCAGCATGTATTTGTCATTAACAACATAGCTTTACCGTGGTTCAAGATCTACTTTGATCAACAGGACACAAATTGTATTGGACCTGTTCTTGTACGCCGATGACACCCAAATATACAAGTGTAGCCAACCAACTGAAGTTGACAATACCATCAAAGGCGTAGAGAGGCGCATTTGTGATGTGAAACCATGGACGACATGGAACAATCTATATACGAAGGATGATAAGACGGATGCCATTCTTAACACAACACAGAGACTTTCTCATTCACATCCTTTATATAAATATCAGCAACACCAACATAAAAATACACACAGTCAGTTCAAAACCTAGGTGTCACTTAGAACAGTGCTTTCGCATTGCAATAATATGTCATGAGCATATTAAAGGCTGTATATCTTGAGCTGATACGCATTAGCTCCATTCGCAAATATCTTTCTATTGATGCCACTAAACTACTTGTGTGTTCATTAGTACTTTCAGGACTAGACTATTGTAACTTAATTCTGTCTGGTTCGTCTCAAAATCTACTCCAGAAACATCAAACAGTTCAAAACACAGTTTCTCAGATCATCCTTAGTGTACCACGATCAAAGCACCCCCACCCCGCTGATATGTACCCGAATTGGTTATCCATTCGATATAGAATCAAACACAAAATGTGTAATCTTTGCTACATTTCACTGACGTATTCCAGTCCAGCATACCTATCTAGCCTTACTCATGTTTTCACACCAGCAAAATACTTACGCTCCACATCTGAAAATCGTATACTCCTTATTCCCACTATGAAGACAATGTCATATGGACAACGTACTTGCATACCAGGGCCCAGCAATGTTGAATAAATGGCCCACTGAAATTAGACAAAGAGACACAGTGATCCCTTTCAAGTGTTCTCTTAAAACTAGCTTTTTTACTGCAAGAACAAACTTAAAGACCTAATATTGCTTTCACCTTAAATATTTTCAGCATTTTCTATGTTTTCTAACTTCATGGTGTATTGTTTTTTGTATTCATATAATTATAAATGTTGTAAAGCGCTTAGTTATATATATATATATATATATATATATATATATATATATATATATATATATATATATATATATATCATACAGAAAGGTAGCTCGTCATGAGCTAACATAATAACATAAACTGTTTACTTCCGTAATTAAATCATACGACATATGTAAGAGGTGTTTGGTTGTAAGGTAATGGACTAAGAGACATGCATCCAGTTATCAAGCTGCATATTTCTTTAATGAACTTTCCAAAGAAAATTAATTCTAGCCTAAATATTTCAGCATGAAATCTAGGTGTTAGTCATCTATTTTTGCAATAAGGGTGTGATATTTGTGCTTCAACTCATCAGGTTAATTAGTCTAGGCAAGAAAGTTTGCATATTGCATGCCAGAACACATCCAGTTAATTATAGTCAGTAAATGGTGAAATATTGGTCACAGTGATGTTTAGACTTCCGGAAAGATGGCCACCATCGCTTAACTGCTCGAGATAGGCTCTTCCAATTTTGTGCTATATTTATGATATTTGTGCTCGTTCTCTATCATCGTCTACATTATTGTGTTTCATCATGCATCGGCTGTTCCGTTCGTACGTGTTAATTCATCTCCTTGTTTTGGAAACGAGAACAATTAGAATTTTCTCAGCTGTTTTGTCCCAATGTTAAGACGTCATTTGTTTTTGAATAAACCGCCGTCACGTGACCGCTTACAATATGACGGACCCTCATTAATTGGATTATATGACCACAACTTGATTCTAGATACTACATTGTGCTCAAGACTAAACAAACTGGGAAAACATTCATCATTTCTTAAATGTAAACGGAAGGGAAAAAAGAAACGTTCTGTCAAAGCTGGCCGGCGTAGAACAGGAAGAAGAATTCCAGTTATCTCAATATCGCCCGTAACGGATAAACAACTTAAAAGTTCTGCAGTTCATTTTAATAATCTGGTCCAAATTCCTCTTAAATCGTCAATTGTTGTGCTAGCTGTCCCAGGGATACCACTACGTATTGCATTATTCAATGCTCAGTCAGTACGATCACCGGAAATGCACACAGAAATTGTTAATTTTATCAACGACCAGAATATTGACGTCTTCTTGGTGACAGAGACTTGGTTACATTCCGCAGGTGATGAATGGAAGTGTGCGGATTTAACACCCAGCGACTACTCCATCAATTCGTTCCACCGCAACTCTCGCGCAGGTGGAATTGCTGTAATTACAAAGAATTCTATGATCAAATGCCTTAAGTACAACACAGCCTTCAATTTCTGCCACACATCGTTTGAACTAGTCCAAACAACGCTCACACTGGAACAAAGGTCAGTCCATTTTTTCTGTCTTTACCTTCTTCCTCCTAGTAGAAAAAACAAGCTGACTGAATCTCTCTTTTTTGCAGCAGTTTCAAAATCTTCTAGAGTATGGAAATTCGATAGGTGGCAACCTAATTATTCTTGGAGATTTCAACTTTCACTTTGACTGTCCTGGTCAACCATACTTATCAAAACTCCTAGATTCCATTCATGTTTTCAATCATAAGCAGTCAGTTAACCAACCTACCCATAAACGTGGTCACATTTCAAATTGGTTTCGTTATAGACCTGATGACAATATTCTGCAATCCACCATTGTATCCCACGAACTTGCATCGGATCACCTCTGCATTGTATGCCATCTCGACGTATCAGTCCCTAACCCTCCACCTCTATTTGCTACTAAGAGAAACCTCCATATGATAAATTGAACCAAAGTCATGCAAGACATCCAAGAAAACCTAACAACTTTCTTACTTCCCAAACGGCACAAATTGAAAACTGCCTGCGTTCATTGCTTGAAATACATGCCCCAGCCACCAAATGCGGAGTATCAATAAAAAAGTGTTCTCCATGGTATAGCAGTGTTAGGGACCAGCTTCGCACTGCTAAAAGACATCGTCGAAAAGCACAGAGGCTTTGGCTTTCCACCAGACTCACTATTCATAAACAAATCTACGAAGTCGCTACGAAGAACGTCACAAACATAGTCCATTTAGCCAAATCATCCCACTACATTACTAAGATCACGGAGAGTTCCAGCTGCAAAGAGCTCTACGAGATAACTAACAAACTTATGTCAAGGAACAAATGTGAACCACTTCCATCAACCTTCTCCCCAGTAGACCTACCAGACCAATTTGCACATTTCTTTAATGACAAAGTGCAATCCATTAGAGATTCGCTTGACAGCACAATTTCAACTGATTCGTCACCATACAGTCATGATGCAGAAATTCAGCGACAAACATTAGGAGCATTTGAACCGGTTTCTATTGACTTAGTACGGACAATCGTGATGAAAAGTATTCCAAAGTCTTGTGAACATGATCCAATTCCGACATCACTGCTGCTTGAGTGCTTAGACCTAATATTGCCTTCACTAACTGATGTCATTAATATCTATCTCTCTCATCAAGGGAATTCCAATCATTTTTCAGAACTGCCATCGTAAAACCACTGCTGAAGAAACCAACACTGGACCATAACGATTTAAAGTACTACCGCCCAGTTTCTAATCTCCCATTCATATCAAAAATCTTAGAAAAGGCTGTTCTAACTCAACATGTATCATTTGAATTCAAACAGTCTTTTAAGCAATGTACAGTCTGCATATCGCCCTTGCCACAGTACAGAAACTACTCTTCTGAAAGTATTTAGTGACATTCTTTCTGCTTTGGATAGTGGAAAGATTACAGTCCTCACTCTCCTGGATTTATCTGCAGCATTTGACACAATATACCTCGATATATTACTTCACCGTCTCCAGCATGTATTTGGCTTTCAGAATATAGCCTTACAGTGGTTCAAGTCCTACTTAGTTAACAGGACACAAATTATATATGCAAATGGAATACACGCAAGCCCAGTTGACGTATGTTTTGTGTTACACAGTGATCTGTTCTTGGACCTGTTCTCTTCATTCTGTATACTCAGCCGCTCTCAAGTGTCATAGATCATCACCCAGTGTCGCACCAATTGTATCCTGATGACACCCAAATATACAAGTCTAGCCACCCAACTGAAGTTGATGCTACCGTCCATGGAGTAGAGAAGTGCATTTCGGATTTGAAATCATGTATGACATGTAACAAGCTGCAGATGAATGATGATAAAACTGAGGCTATTCTGATCACAACACAAAGATTGTCTCATTCACATCCTTTACCTCAGACAATCAATATCAGCAACACCAACATTAAATTCTCACAGTCAGTACGGAACCTTGGCGTAACTCTAGAAAGTACTTTCACATTGCACCAACATGTCATGAACATATTCAAGGCTGCATATCTTGAATTGAGACGCATCAGTTCCATTCGTAAAATATCTTTCATTTGATGCCACTAAACCACTTGTGTTTTCATTAGTACTTTCAAGACTGGACTATTGTAAATCAATTCTGTCTGGTTCGTCACAATATTTAGTCCAGAAACTTCAAAACGTTCAAAACACAGCTGCACGGATCATCTTTAGAGTACCTCGATCAGAGCACACCTCACCACTGCTCTGTACCCTACTTTGGCTATCAATTCGATGCAGAATCAAACACAACATTTGTTCTCTGTGCTATGTTACAAAAACAGACTCCAGTCTATCATACTTATCCAGCCTCACCCATGTGTATACACCAGCTAGATCCTTATGCCCTTCTTCTGATAATCGTATACTCATTGTTCCCAAGGTGAAAACAAAGTCATATGGACAACGTTCGTTTGCACACCAATGCCCGGCGACGTGGAACGAATTGCCCATTTAAATTAGACACAAAGACACAGTGGTCCCTTTTAAGAGTGCTCTTAAGGCTCACCTGTTTCGACTGCAGGGACAAACTTAGCGACCTAATCATGTTTTGTATCTTATATGTTTTCAGCATGTTTTTATGTTTTCCAATTTCATTGTTTTTGTCATTTGTTGTTCTGTAGTGTAGTCATATCATTTTTGATGGTGTAAAGCGCTTAGAGCTTCATAAGATTAGGCGCTACACAAAGTCCTCATTATTATTATTATTATGTGTCAAGTGCCAAATTTTTCGTCAGTGAAATCCATTAATTAAGTCTTAGTCTAGTCGACAATTAACTGTCTTGGAGTAGAGTTTGGACGAAGGAATGTTTACCTAACTGGGTCACCTTGATACTATGTTTATAGTAAAAACGAACTAGGTGTAGGACAGGCTTAAAAAGAGGAACATTCTCACGTATAGATGTCAAAGTGATTGGAAACTATTGGTAGGGTGTTATTTCAAACCCAAGTAGCATTTTTTGGCATCTTGATAGGCAGTTTTCCAAATGTCTGTAGGAATAGCATTTATTCCGATTGGTCAAATGTAGAAGGAGGGGTGTGTCGAACCCTGAAGTTTGAAGGAAATATATTCTCTGAGCAAATGAATTTGAATTAGTCTAGGAATTACCTCTGCAAGAGAGGGTCAGGAGTATTAATTCCGAAAAATACGCAGTAGAAGACTCTGAGCGGACTTTAGGAAAAGAGACGCTCGTAAAATTGGGTTCCAGGAAATAAAACTGAATTTGGAACGATTGTAAGACGCTAAAAACACAAGGAAAATATATTGTTTCAAGAGTGAGAAATAGCGAGGAAGTCGAAATTCAAAAGGAGGGAAAATAAGTCAGAAGTCCGAGTTGTGGAATCCAACGTTCAACCAAGGGCAAGCTAAAGTCGTGACGCAAGCAGAAGGAAAAAGCAGTCGAGCAGCTCATTGTGAATTTACCAAGCAGTCCAATGTTAATGAACACTCGATTTCGTGATGAAATTTGCTATCAGATACGTTTTTCATGACCAAGTATCAAAATGTAGGAAACACTCATACCATTATACGATTTTCTAAAACAAAGAGAGTGTAACAAGAATAAAACAAAACAAGGAAAAATAAATACACTGATTTTATCAGGTTTCAACCTTCTCTGTCAATATAATTCCATTCTGAGATGTATTATAATTGTATATGACTTACTTTTTGTATTATCACATTCAAGTCAAGCTTATAGCTTATCCACTTCTTAAAACTTGTATTATGTCATAATTTTTTTCGATATAGATTTTCTCCTTTTTACATAAAAATAAACGTGTTTTATATATATATATATATATATATATATATATATATATCTCAGAATGGACCAGGAAAAGTTTTGCAGAGACACAGGCATTGGCACATGATCGAGACAAGTGGAGGGAACTGGTCAGATGTTCAGCATTACAGTGCCTCAATTACCACATTAGGTCATCACACACACACACACACACACGCACAAATATATATATATATATATATATATATATATATATATATATATATATATATATATATATATATATATATATATCTGTATGTGTGTGTGTAAATATCGTGGCATTCCTCCACTTACGTTAGAAGGAGTAGCGATAACAAACGTGTGGTTACAGAAGACGGCCGAATGGCAATACAAAATCACACGTTATTCTGGTATACGGTCAATAGAGATATAAAAATGGTATAGGTAATGGTCAACAGATAAAAAGGTATAGGCATTGGTCAGAAAAAAAGTTGTAGGCAATGGTCAGAAAAAAAGATGTGGGCAGTTATCAGAAAATAAGTTATTCTTCTATTTACAAAACATAAATATTGATATGTGATATCGAACTCAACGGCATTTAGAGAGATGAGAGACATAAATAATAAACGTAACGTGAAAACAAAAATATATATATTTGGTCGTTTCTATAGATACATACATACATACATACATACACACACACACACACACACACACACACATACATACATACATACATACATACATACATACATACATACATACATACATACATACATACATACATACATACATACATACATACATACATACATACATACATACATAAAAAAATACATACATACATACATAAGCTAAATTGTCATGCCTGATCTGCTGCTTTTAATTTTTATTTACATTTTTGTTTCTCTCTCTCTCTCTCTCTCTCTCTCTCTCTCTCTCTCAAAACTCAAACATACTTTCTACATTATTTTTCATTATTCATGTTTGGAAGTCCTAATTCGAATTAAATTGTGGAATTGGATAACTTCTTGTATGCTTATTAGGATGTATTTATCACATGTTAAAAGAAAGAAAATATATAAACATTTAAAATTAAAGCTTCGTAGTACAATGTATGTTAGTATATATTCCAGTAGAAGCAATGTATTTGGTATATCAGGTCAAAGATCTTACATCGCGATTAAAAATCAGAACACAAGAGTGTGACACAAACAACTGGCAGATATGCACTAAACATTTATTCAGCATTTCTGGCCATCAGATCATAAAAGACGTTCAGTAGCATATCATCCTGTGATGAATACTTGTTACTGAATAATAATAGCCTTTCAGCAAAAGTATCAATCAAAAGAATAAACAAATAACACACTGCTGTAACGGTTATTACAAAGAATTAATTTTTTTTAAAAACCGGTGTATTTGGAATCATATAGTTTAAATTATAATGCAAAAGTAAGTATCATAATTAGAGCGTTTGATGCATGCGTCGAAGTTTTAAAAAGTATGTTTCTCGAATTTCTGAAAATAACTTTAAAATAATTAGCTATCAGTTAATCTAAATAACACAGTAGAAAAAAAAAAGTAAGAATGAAAATATATAAGATTTCACATTGTAAAGACTGAGTAGGTTACCAAGAACTGATCTGATGAATAGATGTCCGAAACAAAGCGTTTAGAAACGTTCTTAGTAATTATCACCAAAGAAATTGTATTGGGGTGTGATCTTAACTTAGCATGTCAATTATCATACACAATATTATCTACAATTCCAGCAGTGAGTATGAACAGTTTTATAACAATTCCTAATTATTCTAACTAGCCACGGTACTCTAAGAAGAATTAGTCACTTAAACATATGCAATGACATTATCGCGTGCTTTCTTAACATCTAACTTTGTTTTACAAAAAGAAAATTTATATATATATATATAGCTTTTAAGAAGATTTAAAATATCCTTGGCGTCAGTGTGTTGTACATAATGTATTACTTTCAAATGTAATAAAGCATTACTTTCAAATATCCTTGGCGTCAGTGTGTTGTAAATAATGTATTACTTCTGATTTATATTCGGTGCAGACTTGCGATGCACTATAGAAACCTAATAATTCTCGAATGCCGAATCCTCCACATGAAACTCGCAGCATTCCAGTTTAGCACATTCAGAATGATGATAATAATTTGAATACTTAGAATGATCCTTGAAAAGTGTATAGGCTATTTTTTATTTATGACTGTGACCTGTCTCTCTAAATTACGACTGAAACATCGAAGCTCTAAGGACCGTATTGCTAGATTTTAGATGTTAGATATAGAACTTTCTTTTAAACTGTGAGCTTTTAAGAAGATTTCAAATATCCTTGGCGTCAGTGTTTTGTAAATAATGTATTACTTTCAAATGTAATAATGTATTACTTTCAAATATCCTTTTCGTCAGTGTGTTGTAAATAATGTATTACTTCTGATTTATATTCGGTGCAGACTTACGATGCACTATAGAAACCTAATATTTCTCGAATGCCGAATCCTCCACATGAAACTCGCAGCCTTCCAGTTTAGCACATTCAGAATGATGATAATAATTTGAATACTTTGAATAATCCTTGACAAGTGTATAGGCTGTTTTTTATTTCCTTGTCTTCTGCATAAACAGGTAATATACCGTTCACAGGGACCTAAAATTAGCATCAGTTTGCAGTCAGATGAGAGCTTCTCAGACATATTTAACCATTTTTATATGCTTTTGTAACTTTTTTGGTTCAATTATAGACATTCCCATTTTGTGCAGTGTTTAGGAGCGTGCTTCTATCTCATAATATTAATTTTTTATATTTATATTCCCATCTTTATTAAACCAGTGTCAGCCATTGCGTCTTGTAAAATACGACAGCGATGTTGCACTTATTACAGAATGATATAAATATTTTACTAAAGTGTCCATATGTTTGTTTACAAGGAGAACCAAATTTAGTTGTGGGGTTTAAGGCCATTATTCAGCACAAGATAGGCTATACATGACGGCCAGAATAAATGGTAGTAGAAGAATTCTTGGAAGACTTTGGAAAGAACCTCCGAACCACGAGAAGCTACAGCCAAGGTTTTTCAGATGCCGTCATTGTCCGAATCCGAGACTCAAACTTACGTTGACAGAGGTTAAATGCCCGTGAGCACTTTTGACCATTCGGCAACTCACCCGCCCAGAAAGTTTGGTATGAGATGTGGTATCAAAAGTATTCGAGAAAAAAACAAATCGTTTTCTTTAAATGTTCTGACACATTGATACATACTTAAACTATTTTATAAAATGCACTCATACTGTTAGCTGTAGAATAAATGTTTCTAAAATATCTTGGTAACTCCTTAGAAGCATTGGGTATCGAGCATTTTGTATACCCTCTACTCACTGCATCCATAAACAAAATAGATGGAGGTTGTCAGCGACGAACTGATGATTTTCAAAACAGAAACACAGTTCCACCGCAAGGCACATTAAGACACCTCAAATGGCAGCTTTCGGATGCTACAATTCGAGCGCTTTCAATAACCGTACTGACCTGCGACTGGATTGCATTTATTCTTTCATTACCATCTGCTTTTTCCAGGAGTGAATGGTTTGTTCTGTGTATCAGATAAGCCCCACCCTACACTCATATGTGTGGTCATAGCTTGCGCATGAGTGCTAAAACCTGTACAGCACTGGCCGAGCCACACTTTTTTGTTATTTTGACCTCGTTGCCTCTTTCTATAACAAGTTAACTTTACATGTTTTGGTGATCATCAGCACTCGTCCATAAACTTTCTTACAACCTAACATTATTGGTAATTGTGCAGTGCTCTTTTTTGGGGCAAAGCTCAGTCTTCTGCAGATTATCACTCTACCTCATATCCGCATAAACATACGACGTTTCAACGGTCACCATCAGGTTTTCTTTGTCGATGCATATTAGCCTTGTTTAGAAGCCGGTGCGCTGCTTTATCATCTTTCAAAAGTGCTTCATCAAGAGCCATTAAATCTTGAGATCAACCTTGCATGTGAAAATTGTCGTGTTCTGCTTTAGGTCTATCATTGCGCTGAGCATGGCTGCTAGATGTATTGAGTTTCTAATCTTGTGTAACTGCAGCTGAAGAACGTAACACTATCCCGTATTCCACTTTGCGT
Organism: Unio pictorum; assembly: GCA_030141615.1. Lineage (NCBI taxonomy): Eukaryota > Metazoa > Mollusca > Bivalvia > Unionida > Unionidae > Unio > Unio pictorum. The sequence continues at coordinate 9,368,262 of JARLTB010000020.1, read as the reverse complement.
AAACTGTTGCATATGTACATGAGTTAAAACTTCAAACTTTGCTTTGCTTTTACAATACCGTTCCAGCTAATGACTGACGCTTTAAAGTAACGGCGTGACTCTATCCATCATAAAGTTAAACGAATCAGAAACGTCTGCGACTGTTAGCATGTCAATTGTAAGGTAAAGCTCATTTCCAGTCACACTAAATATGCGATCAAAAAAGCATTCCACATTTCTTGGGCTTGCTCGTATTCTTCTTGTATAATGATAAGATTTAAGAGGCTTGAATGGAGTGTCTCCAAGAGGCTTAAATGGAATATTGCCCAGCTGTCCATGTGTTCGTATGAATCAAGTTACCATTGTTTCAAAACGCTATCAGGACACAATATACAATATCAACTTCTCTAGGATTGACAGATTTCTGGCTTCTGGCTTTGTTTGATAGCTGTCTTTAATATGGAGCTGGAGAACTGAAAATGTCACGTATCTCTAGGGTAACCCGGATCATAACATCAGTAATAACAAACTCACCCACAAAGCCAGAATTCCAAGTGATGCCATGGCTCGCTTGGAAATATTAAAAAAAAATATCAGATTCTACGCCACATCATGCCGGAAATTGTTAGTAATATTTCTAGCAATGTAAGTCCCTGATCAGTGTTACCGAAAAGAGTTGCAAGAACAAGATACGTCTCAGTATTTACTCCCATGTGAGGTATTTTCTATACAAATATAAAACTCATACAAACTAACTGTAATTGTTACCTCGAGGAAACCAACGCTGAAGTTTTCATTACGTATGTCACTGCGTCATTTAACAGCAAAATTAATCTCATTGATGGAAATGCAATCCAAGATTACATGGAGAAAGGTGACGTAGTAGCAACATTGTTGAAAATGACATTATATATGCATATAACACTTTTGGTGGCTGACGAAATGTAAATGATTGTTTATGAGCACTGGAGCTTCATTTGCAGATTCTCCAACGTGTCTTTACAACATTGTACCAGATATGTTCCTTGTTGTTGGCACACTTGGTTCTATTTCGTGATCGATATGAACTTTTAGTTTCATTTACCCTGAAATGCATTGATGTGGCTTTCTTGGGCAAGAATATGTTGTTGACGAGCTCAAATGGCCAAAACAGATGTATTGATGCGCTTGTGAAAAATTTATAGTTGTTTTCTGAAACTCAAATGTAGCAGAGCATGACATAAACTACTCTAGTATTCTGGAGTTACATTCGTAGTTAGTAAAATCCATCTCACGAAATAAATACGAGGCAGACAAAAATAAATCTCATCAAAAGCATTACAGTTTTCAACGAGAATGATTTCTTTTAAAACGCTGATGGTTGCTGAAATTCCAGTGTCTGCTGCAGGCTGCCAGAACCGCATTCAAGATGACTATGAAACATTCAGCGAGCCTTCCGGGTTCATCGTTGAAATCCCTAGGTTTTTCTCGAAGAAAGAAAATTGACCGTTAACTTCGATTCATCAATAAAACACGGAACCTGTGGGATCGCATATACGATAATGCTGCATCACTTGTTGCATTTTGGCTCGTACTGATTTACGTCACTACATGACGTTGCTGTTATATATTGAACCGCAAGACTCATACCTCGGTTGCCTAGACCACGCACACTGGTCGATTTTACATTGTTATTTAGTAACTACGCTTGCAACATATACGACATGCCAATAGAGATTTAGGGACACGCGACCTGTGAATGACATATTCTTGTTAACCGAGTTATTTATCGGTATGAACAAAGAATGGGTTTGTGATTTCCCAAGTCCGAACTGGCAAACTGTAAGCAATGAATGTTCACATATTGTGTGTCGACACGAATACAGAATCTAAATTAATATATTAATATTTAATCAACAGAGATTTGATCATAAACGGAAATCGCACACAATGGATAAAATAACCGTCTTACGATGAGACGTATGGTGCAAGCCTGTGTTTGTCAGTCATATCTACGTTTGCGAAAAGACGATATGCAGATTTAATCATTAGCAGTCCTTTATAATAATACTGAAATAAAAAGAAATATTTATTGCTCAAATCAGTTCATTGCGCTCTCTCATCTAAAGTAGAAGGACGTTTCTTGCGTCCACCAGATGCCTTATTAATCTGGAGAATAATGTTACATTCTTAGGCTCGAATAAACAGTAGCATAGAAAGAATGAAAATAACATGCTTGTAAAACTCAATAAACAATTTATTGAGCACAAATATTTTCCAGAAAAGAAGAATAAACTTACGGTTTTAAGTATCAATTCCAAAATTAATCAAAAAATAATTCAAAATATTATCCACTAGAGAAATTGCAAAAGTCCTATTAATAAAATGTCCAAATAATTCTAAGTTCGAACTCCAGCGAAATATCCAATATGGAGCACGATGTCACTTGATGAAGTCAGTTGTTGTAAATAAAAATCTATGAGCACAATTCTTTTCCAGATAAAATAATTCCTATTGATCCAAACGAACTGACATAATTTCCAGTACAAGGTAATTTAAATTAACTCAAAACGACACACAACTTAGTATTATAAAAGCCCAAATTATTCTACTGAAGAGCTCGCTCCAAAACATAGTTTATATACCTGTTTTTACGTAAACAATAAAGGGGTCACGACCTTCTAGAATATCTCAGAACAAATTTAAGTTCAAGAAATCTCGTAAACACCGTATGACCCAACTAAAATAGAAAGATGTTTATATAAAGCTCCATAATGTATTTGGAACCAACAAATAATTTTAAAAGCTTGTTTACAACTCTGAAGCCAGGTCAGAAATGAGGTCAACACCTCTGTACTTTACTCTTTAAAATACAGGTCTAGGTCACCCAACCCTCTTCAATGAACGAATCTTAAACTTTAAAAGGTCAAATTTAAATCTAACAAACAAACAATAAAAATAAATATAAATGACTTATATAAAATATATGTTACAATAAGAATCAAGAAATAGACAAAATTGACCCCAAGACAATTCAAAGTAAACAAAATGACGAGCCAGACAGAAGATGTAACTTTTTAAGAGATAAGCAAGACTATAGTTATCATTTAGACACTGTGTTCAATCCTTGATGATTGTTTTTCTTTTTGAGAATAAAGCAAAGAAGAGAGTGCAAGGTGTAAGCATTTTTGATTGCTCGTTCATTTTTAAATCTAGACTAGTATCTAAACATTTTTACTTTTTTATTCTCTAGACTCTTTCAAAACCTATTGTTTCATCGCATTTCTCACTTATTTTTCTTCATTTCTTAATTGCGTCTGATTTCTTTGAAGCTTTTAAATTTTTGACATTGCAACAATTATAACCGGACAAGTTAAATAATAGAACTTTATCAAATTGGTTTTAATTATCATTTCATTTGCTTCATCAATTCTCTCTTTTGTTAATGTTTTTCTTCAGTTTGTTCAATAATTAAGTCTACAATCCATGCCTAATAACCATATCGTTCTCGACCTGCTTACTGACTGTTTCTTGCTCATTCGCCAACAATCTCATACTAACTAATTAACGGATCAACTCAATAATTAACTTACTCGCCTTTGTTTCGTAGAGATCATCAATAAGCGAAAACAAAGAACATGCCAAGAACCTCCCAGCAACATTGGCAACTTTGTTTTCATTGGAAAGCAAGGGGACACAGCATTTTCCGATTGTCCTGGGACAGGCTTTGTCCGACATGATTTCAATCAGACGTGTCCAATCATCTACTGTCAAGACAACGGGAACTACTCTGCACCTGCATTTGAAGTAGCTCCCTCCATGTGTGCGTCTCGTAAGTACCTGTATATCACCTTCGACCAGGTAAATCATAAATTGAAATAATCTGAATCATCTCAGAACTTCTATACTGTAGAGGCAGCTGATTTGTTTCCATTAGAAAAATGTTCACGTTAGTTTATCATCAGGCTATTTGGCCTGGTTTCATTCTCACTTCGATTTGTGGTGCGTCAATATCTTTATTTTCATATAGGCTTAACGAAAATAGAATAGCAGCAGAGAGGGTGAACAGAGAACAGTTTAGCAGCGTCTATTTGGCTTGCAAATATTACAAAACTGTTCTGGCCGTCGCTAGAGGGTAGGTCTGTTTCCGAGGCTGTTGACTACGCAGGTCAGTAGATCTAATTCGCCGGTCAATGCCGGGGAGATTTTAATTAGATCATGATCGAGAAGAGATTATCATCGAAGAGATCATCATCGGATTGTTCATCGTAGACGTTAACGACCAGCGACTAAATCACGCTTGGACTAACAAGCGAATCATATAATTTGATGTTGCTACCTGATGTTAGTTTATTACAACGTGTTAATGGTTTATTCCATTTTGTCGTTGCGAGTTTGATACTATGAAGCCCAGCTTGTCAGCAATAATTCAGGACGCCATGTATAGCCTATCGTGTGCTGAAAAATGGCGTTAAACCCTACAACAACAATAACTTTCGTACAAATGACTCGCAGTTTTAAACAAATTAAGCTAAGTGAGCGACACAATGTCCACCATGTGCGTCTTAGTAAATGTACTCGACATGTACTCATGTAAAAGAAACGGAAAGACATCCTTTGAATATTCAGTGTTGACATGAAGATAAGAAGTTAATAACTGTACTAGTTAACATAGTCTATAACGTATATATCTCAGATGATTCTACGGTAAAAAAAACAGCAATAACATTCAGATTATCAATTATCCTGTTAAAATGTAATGGGCAAAATTTTTCCACCTTTCTTATCCTACATTTTCCGGTAATTGGAAGAAATTGTTTGCTTGCTTTGAATATAACGAGTACTGTTGCCTTTTGCTGATATCAAAACTGTCTTGTTTCATTTTCTACTCTTGAAGAACCGAACTCCTTTTGGACAAAATGTATTATACTATGATTGAAATGTAATAAAGGAGTCTAACTTTGTAGAGTCAGTGCGTGTATATTTTGAAAACACAAATCAAAAATATATTTTCCTTAAGTTAAAAATAATTTCAATGACACGAATTATTGCCCTGAACGTCTAAATTTTTTAAAAGCAAATACATATATAAATCAACAAAACAACCTAAATAAATACATAAACAAAACAAATAAAAAGATAATAAATATGAACGGGGTATGTACTGGCTGAGAACGAATATACCTATTAGTACAATGAAAATACAATTGGGTAGTCATTTTGAAAATATACCTTCAACGCTACATGAGAGTTTAATATTAGTCCTTGACTTCAACAATAAAAGACAATGTTACAAATTGTATAGCTTGAACACGATGATGTTTTGTGTACAAAAAGAACATGGTAATCTTGCAATTGTCCACGTGTTGCATATGTTGGGACAACCTTGGGTCAAATGAAACAGGAAATGATGCATGCACATTACATGCAAATTTTGACTTCCACGCATGTTTATGGAACAGAACACAAAATCACCAACACCGAATAACCCGTAATCCTAATGAACAGCATCAACATGGTTTGACCAAAACGAAGTCTTACTGACAGACATTTACATATACCAACAACCTGTCTGGCTAGGACCCACATCTATTAATAGATAACCTTAATAATCTATGGTGTTGCTTATTTGTCCTTCGCCGTTAACTATTACCATATACTAACTATGTAGCTTGGTTTATGTGAACACGTGAATTGCTGATCATGCCAATTTATTTTCTGAACCTTGTCTGTATCACATTTGATAGATGCTGCAAACTCCTTTTTTGCTCGCTCAATACAGGACATGATGCATTAATGAAGTTAACACATTTGCATCGGAACTTCTTTTGGAATTCTTTTAAATTCAAAGTGTGCAGCTCCACCGTGGATGTGACATCGCCATGTAAAAAGTTCCACTATAAGATGTTTCGACGGATCGGTTTTAACGTTAGAGTGTGTCAAGATTGACTATTGAAGAGTGTTTTGTGACCCTGAACTGATTTACCTCTCTTTGGTCGCCGTAGAACATATTTTAAAATCGCTTTGCATGTTATGGAGACAAGGTCTGCCTGTCTTATGCGTGATCTCATGTGATCACATCATCAGAACATGGATGTAGGGAATGCCTGCTTTTTTAAAACCTCAGTGTTTCTAACCCTTATCTGCCATATTTATCCTCGTCAGTATTGAGATCGATAAATCTGGTATCAGTCCGATATCTGATGTTAACTACAGTATTCACGCCATGTCCGAAAACATGTAAAACATCTTACTGAAGATGTATGTGGCTAACACGCAACATTCTGTAACTCCATGGATGACTGGGAGCAACTTGGAAGGTCAAATTCGTCAACAATATGAGCAAGCATGTCTTTTGATGTGACACTGACTTGTTCATACACGGATGAGAATCCTAAAACGTGAATTTCGAAATAACAATGCGTTTGCGGTAATTATTCAATTTACGTTTAGGAAATGAAGCAAGGCTATGTCCTATCTCAATCGATGCAACTGCACTTGGTACACATTTGCATTATCAATGGAATGTAAGCATATTACCATATTGGACTTATATCACCAATGTCAAGGTTAGTTTGAATATTTAAGACTTTCAGTTTTACTTTTACCTTCACATTGTAATTTCAGAGCCTTGCCAGTTCAAGGAATTAAATGTTTCTTAAAATTCAGCATTACAACCTGTGCTGTTACGTAGTTGAGTTTCACATCTCTAATTCATGGTCATGGTATTTTGAATCACTTACTTCTGTTCATGGTAAAACATGGTATGCTTGAGATTAATGGAAACTTTACAATTAGTATATTGCATATATTACTGGCATTTATATATTCAAGGTCACTTTGAAAGAATTTGCTATTTTCTTTTATTTAACTTTAGCGGATGTAAGATATGAGATTATTCAATCGACTTCTGGTGAAATTACATCCCCAAACTATCCATCGAATTACAATCCTTCATCTACTTCAACTGTAACTGTTTGGAACATCATGGTACCAGGGAAGAACCTCAAGTTTAAAATAGAAGATTTAGATATTGATACGACCAGCGATGTTGACTTGTTGTGCGGATATGGGTAAGCATGAAAGTGACGTGAGTAGTTCAGTTTGTAAGTTTTATTATCATGTTTCCTTTTTATATGGAATTTGTTTCTAATTTGCGTGTGACATGATTTGATGAACGATGACAAACGGTATATCTGTTGCACGGTTTAACTATGCTGAGCATTGTATCATGTGACTGCTGTTAGTTATAATTAATTGGTATGAAAAGTGTTGCATACAATGAACACCTCGCTTTTGCTCGAATTCCTAATCTTGGTCAATTCATATTTTTAGTTTTTATTTTCAGCTTTGATTATAGTTTTAATTCTTTTGTAAACAAGTTGAAAAATAACAGTAGCACAAAAATGTTTGAAAATCTCATAGATGAAAATAAAAAAAAGAAACAGTTCTACTGAAAATAGCCCACATTTCAAAATGGGAAAGACAGAATGTCAAACACTATAATGATTACTTTTGATACAGCATTAGCAAATTCTATAACATTTACAAGAGTTAAGACAATACAGAGACATACGATGGTGATAAACGTTAAAAGCAATACTAGTCGCGGTACCTAATGATGTTTCGAAGACGGTTATTGAATTACGTATTCATTCTCAAAAAACAGTGAAAATGAAAGAGTAAAGACAATAAGCTTTGTAAAATGTAACATAAAATTTATTTCCCGATTAAATCCAAAATGTACTGCGATGACGTATGTTCTGGTCAGTGAATTGTGATAACTGTAATTATACAAGAATTAGTTCAGAACACAAGTATTTCCATTGGAAAATAAACTTTCAGAATCCGAATAATTTGAAGAAAAAGTAAAGTAAACATCAAACTGGACACAATAAAAAGAATACTTAGATGTCTCAAGTGGTAAGGCGTAAATAATAATTATTTAGCAATAGATCAATATTAAATACGGCTACTGCGCATAACAGGTGCGGGTCAGTCCACTAGCTAAACTGAGTTTGAAACAAGTGCAACATGTTATGTATCGAGTACTCCTAGTAGGGCCGCGACTTCACTTACTAATCTGCTCTAAGAAAGGATTTTAAAAATTTAAGCAACGGTTTACTTCAACTCGTGAATCAAGTTTAGGACCTAGGTCAGGATCAGAAACTTTCTTTATTAGTGTTTACGTAAAACTGAACTGAAGTTCTGAACAATGTCAAATCCAGTAAATACAATTACATTAGAATACATTAGAATAATATGTAAAGCAATTTTTAAAAAATAAAATTAACAAACAAATAATTAAGTGAAATCAAATATACATAACAAATATACCACACAATGAATGTGTTTGTCACCATTCTTTCTATATAGGTCATGCTTCTATGCTTCGCTCTGCCCCAAAATACCAATGAAAACTTTTCCAATTCAAAAATACAAGATGCATGCATCCTATTTATGGCCTATCATGAGGTGCTAGAATGTATTCATATAGATGAAGATAGAGAGAAGTAAGATTGAGAGAAGGGGAGAGAAGATATGAGAGCACAACTTCACGTTTCCAATCCATAACGTCAAAATGTCAATATTATTCATACGTTTAAAACTGGGTGATGTCTATAGATTCTCTATTTTTTAAATGAGTTACTCTTTCTGGATATTTTAAAAACAATAATGAATCAATAATAAGGTTTCCAGGACGATTTATTCTCAAGAACGCTTGAGAGTTTTCTTTAACATCAATCAAACGGATATATCTAAGTATTCAAATAGCAGATAATAACCGTGGAAGAATTGGAAACGACACGAGGCCATCGATGTCAAACAAGACATGATTTAAAATCAATCCCATAGTTTTGGGCTCTGGTGTTGTATCTGTAATTATGCACATATAGAGCATGTGAAATCAGACTAATTGGGCAGTCTATGCCTCCGAATGATCGATATTTCTCAAAACAGAATGCACATACATGACTGAAAGCTAGTATACAATTTGTAACAATCAAAGAGACTGTGACGTGCATTTCAGCAAGCAATATAACAATAAAAATATTAACATGTGCAATTGAAACATGTCCTCATTCAGATTGCCAATGATTGTTTCCACTTCAGAAATCCAGTAGTCCTGCAGTTCGTTTCGTTTTAAGTTTGAAAGGGAGTTTGCTTAATGTCTAAGTGATTGTGCCTTCTCGCTGTTCTGAATGATTTTACATCTGTATGCGACTTGGTTTTTTGCAACTTTTTGCAAGTCAAGGTTTGTAACAGTTATTTATTTGTATGTTATATTTGATTACCCTTGATTATAATACTGGTTCTCATTGTATATGAGGCTTCTGCTATTGCTTTTGTTTCTCTCAATAAAACAAATTTATTTTGCAGGTTGTGTACCTGCCCTTAAATAATGGTCGTTGGGTCGATTATTATTTGCATAGTTTTGATAAACTCTATATAGACAATATCAAGATATATTCCATGACGAAGAACAATTTCTTAACGAAACAACTGATGAGAATTTGGCGTGTAAAATTTATCTGAAATATTTGAATTTCGAAGCAAGTCCAATGATAAACCATACAACAAACGTATGAGTGATATACTGGCAACAGAAAAGAATTAAAAGACGTTATTAAATATTAAAACATTAACTAACACAATACATTACCTGTTGACAAAGGAACAATACACAATGAGCAGGAGAAAAGCTAAAATGCCAGTCATGTCTTTCATTTTTATTACCAGATTTTGTTCCAAACAAATCTTTCATTTTTCGGTAACAAATTAATTTCAAGTTATAGTGAATCTGTTCTGACATTCAGGAGAAGCACATACTTAATAATCGAATGTTATGCAATTACCCCAGTTCATATTTATGAGAATACTACTATGCTATTAATGAAAGATATTCAAACGAAATAATTATTGCACCAAATGATGGCGTCATTTATTTGATTGAACACATTGCGAAGCCCGGACTCAGTTGTATCAAGATGTTTTCCTATAATAAATTTACGGGCAAAGAAATAAAGTAACGAGATTCTCCAACAAATATGAATAAGAAGAAGGGAGTAATCAAACAATATTTTGTTTGTTGCAAACACGGTCAAACGTTTTTAAACGGGTGAAAGAAGAGCGAACTGTAAGCAAGGAGTAGTGGAGAAACAAATGCTAGGATAAACGCTAGAGATATAGATAATACCAACCGTTTATTCGATCTATCAAAACATTCAAAAGCAGCGGAATATGGATGCATTGTGCGTGGGTATGTGTCTGTGTGTGTGTGCGTGTGTAATTTGGTTTCATAACGTAGCTTTAATAATGTTCAGTAATGTCGCTACGATGTCTGCATCGTTGCCGGTTTTAATGATGTCTATTACTAGGACATCATGCAACAAGCATGTTGCATCATGTCCCACCCAGTCATATTATCTTTGTTCCATGTCTCTTAATGCTGAGCACGAAGCAAGGCAGCTCGTTTTTTACAATTTTTTGGTATGAATCGGCCGGGATTAGAAACGTCCACGTTCAGTATTTGAGGATTAATTTGGCATCATATTAAAGCTGAAAGTTACTTTCCAAGGTGATCATATCAGCTTAGTTGTTTTTTCATTTAATAATGTGTAATTTGAGACAGAGATGTAGACACAGCACAATTAGTGTTAAGAATGTGTTACTCGTTTTATTATATTTTATGTATGTATGTATGTATGTATGTATGTATGTATGTATGTATGTATGTATGTATGTATGTATGTATGTATGTATGTATGTATGTATGTATGTATGTATGTATGTATGTACGTACGTACGTATGTATTTATTTGTTTTCTTCCCGTTCTGACTTTGGAATAAATTTATATTTTGTACGCTATCTTTCTTCATTCTCTTTTTCTCATTTTTTTAATCAGGTATTATCCTGATGGTTAAATATTTTCATGGTTGTTCTCGCATCAATTTGTTCTTGATTACCATCTGGTTCATGCTGATGATTTTGATTTATATAATATATATTCTTTTCTTTGAACAGATCTAAATTGGTTTTAATTACAGTATTCTTTAATTCCTCACTCTACTTGGCACACCTTATTTCTCAAACATCACAAACGTCGTAGTTGGTCCAATTTACAATATCTGTATTTTGTGGGATTCGTTTCCCACTTTTATTGACAACGTTACATCGACATTTTATACGGCAATATTAGTGCAACTAAATGTCAACGTGAAATCATCATGTTTCCTTCTTTTTGTGACATATATATGAACTAAAGTATTCCATAGACAATCAAAATGTGCTGATATTTTTGTAACTTTCGCAAATCCCAAATTAGATGAATTCTAATATAATATTGTCGTGGTCAAGTGTTAATGAAAATTTGTTAGATTTAAAGTTGATATTATTTAGACAAAGTATAAATGAAGTATAATGTTAAACTTTTATCCAACTATAAGCTACACCATACTGGTTCTTTTAGTTGAAAGCTGCTACATAATCTTTATAGCTAAATTCACCTGGATGGACATCTAGTTCGTTAACATAAGGCAGTTGCTGTTATCAGGTCTAAACTAATAGTTCTTGGTGGATCCAAAATGGTCGTTATAAAAACCTCCTTAGTGTTCAAAACATGAATATAGCTTAATGCGTTGGAATATCCACTCCACCATCCAACCGTAAGGGCATGCTTTTGGCGGCATGATAAGCGAGGGTGGTGTAATTAATCTGTTTTATGGGTGCTATCCCAAATATGTTCGGTAATGGGCATCATCGGTATGAGTATCATCATCCGCGGCAACATCACTAACATGATCAAAAATAGCAGCAATAACATCACCACTACCACCAACACCACCAACAACAACAAAAACATAGTACAAACGTTTGATAACATCTCGTCAAAGGTTATTTATGATCAATCATATTTGGCCTTTGCTTATTCGGGTCTTACTAGTATATAGCTATTGCCGTTCAAATTATATCTTAAAACATATATACACCTTTTATATGGCCTTAACGTTAGCATTACAGCTTACCAAAACGTCTTCCTTTTAGGATGAATTCTGAAACGCTTTTTATGACATTTAAAAGTTACTGAAAAACTTATAAAACATTTATTTTGTATCGCGCTTTGTACAAGACTGTTAAGGACAGTACTCTTGGTTCAGTTCTTTGCACAAGCGATATGATATGGATATTATATCCAAGTTATAAAGGAAGGGACATTCGAAAATAGAATGGACTATTTAATATCCATACAATAAATTATAAACGACCAATATTAAATGTAGATGTGAATATCTGAAAGATGAACAACAATGTAAGAATACAAAGCGTATACATGGGATTAAAAATTACTAGGAATAATCCAAATTCGTAATATCACATATGGATGTAGAATAAACACTTTAAGAAGTATTTAGATTTTGTTAATATTTGAGACGTCTTATTTTGTCAATAAACTTTTTTTTCTTTGAAAGTTGCATGCGCAATCTAACTTCCTTTTCCTTTACAGCGTTTAAAGAAATACATTAAGATTCAGTGGATAAACGTTTTTGTGTCCAATGTTCGTAACCTCCGTTCACCGCCACGCATGAGAAGAAATAGGGCACCAATTTTAGAAGATTTCATTATATAAATATAATATTTAATATAATATATTTAATAATTAATTTAATATATATATATATATATATATATATATATATATATATATATATATATACAGGAAATACGAGACGCCCAGTACTGAACAACAAAATAAGAACCCGAATTTACACTATAGGTTTATTGAATAACTGAAAGATATGACAAAGCCAGTGTATTAAAATATTGATGGACGCTTGGAAGATTAAGAATTAGTTCCACTGACTAATTTATTAACTTTATTGTTTTTCTCTTGCAGAGTAACATCATGGTTTAAAGAAAACGAAGCAACCGTGATTGGATTGGACTTTACTTGTAACAAGCCATGTGCACTGATAATATTATATCAATTTACTGGGCCCGGCGGAAGGGGTTTCAATATTTCAATCACGTCTGACGAATAGTCACAAATGATTACGAATGTATCAACAATACATTTAAAGTGCCACTAAGTTGAAATCATCCGGTGTCGTCCTCAACAAGTGACAGTCAATACACTTTGCCACTTCTACATTCTTCTACTTTCTTGCCGAAATATATAAGTTCATCTCAAAGCACGATAACTATTATTACGTCTTTTTAGGGTCACGATTATGAAGCACTTATTGAAGATATTAACATATATCGATACTATTAAGATAATACTGAGAACTGTTGCTATGGCATCCCTATTGTTTTATAAATATATTTTTTTAATAATATTAATATATATTTATTGTTTACGTTTCAGAAAGATAATACAAATATTTACATCCTTCACGGTAAACACTTTTCTGATATATGACTCTGCTACATTTCAGTTCTAAATTTGCTTGCATCCGTTTGCATTTTGTGTGGGACACAACCGATTCAAAAGTTTGGGATCATAAGTGTTTTCTTCATTATAAAATAAATAGTACAAAACGTTTTGATTGGTTGTCAAATAGAATATGTTAAACTTTATAGAGAAACTAAAATATTCATAGTCAAGAGATGAAAATTTGAGAATGGTCTACTATCTACAATCTTTATCATACATTACTCAGGAAAAAATAATGTATCAGAATGGACTAATATCTAAAATCTTTATCATACATTACTCAGGAAATAATAATGTGTCTGAATGGACTAATATATAAATCCTTTATCATACATTACTCAGAAAATAATGTGTCAGAATGGACTAATATCTAAAATCTTTATCATACATTACTCAACAAATAATAATGTGTCAGAATGGACTAGTATCTAAATTCTTTATCGTACATTTCCCAATGAATAATAATGTGTCAGAATCGACTAATATCTAAAATCTTTATCATACATTACTCAGGAAATAATAATGTGTCTGATTGGACTAATATCTAAAATCTTTATCATAGATTACTCAGAAAATGATAATGTGTCAGAATGGACTAATATCTAAAATCTTTATCATACATTATTCAGACAATAATAATGTGTCAGAATGGACTAATATCTACAATATTTATAATAATGTGTCAGAATGGACTAATATCTAAAAACTTTATCATACATTACTCAGAAAAAAATAATGTCAGAACGGACTAATATTTAACATCTTTATCATACATTACTCAACAAATTATAATGTGTCAGAAAAAACTAATATCTACAATCTTTATCATACATTACCCAATGAAAACAAATGTGTCAGAATGGACTAATATCTAAAATCTTTATCATACATTACTCGGGAAATAATAATGTGTCAGAATGGACTAATATCTAAAACCTTTATCATACATTACTCAGAAAATAATAATGTCAGAACGGACTAATATCTAAAATCTTTATCATACCTTACTGAGACAATAACAATGTGTCAGAATTGATTAATATCTAAAACCTTTATCATACATTACTCAGGAAATACTAATGTGTCAGAATAAACTAATATCTAAATTCTTTATCATACATTACCCAATGAATAATAATGTGTCAGAATGGACTAATATCTAAAATATTTATCATACATTACTCAGGAAATAATAATGTGTCAGAATGGACTAATATCTAAAAATTTTATCATACATTACTCAGACAATAATAATGTGTCAGAATGGACTAATATCTAAAACCTTTATCATACATTACTAAGAAAATAATAATGTCAGAACGGATTAATATCTAACATCTTAATCATACATTACTCAACAAATTATAATGTGTAAGAATGTACTAATATCTACAATCTTTATCATACATTACTCAATGAATAATAATGTGTCAGAATGGACTAATATCTAAAATCTTTATCATACATTACTCAGGAAATAATAATGTGTCTGGACTAATATCTAAAATCTTTATCATACATTACTCAGGAAATAATAATGTGTCAGAATGGACTACTATCTAAAACCTTTATCATACATTACTCAGAAAATAATAATGTCAGAACGGACTAATATCTCAAATCTTTATCATACATTACTCAGACAATAATAAAGAGTCAGAATGGACTAATATCTAAAATCTTTATCATACATTACTCAGGAAATAATAATGTGTCAGAATGGTCTAATAGCTAAATTCTTTATCATACATTACTCAGAAAATAATAATGTGTCAGAATGGACTAATATCTAAAATCTTTGTCATACATTACTCAGAAAATAATAATGTGTCAGAATGGACTAATATCTAAAATCTTTATCATACAATACTCAGGAAATAATAATATATCACTTATTTTAAATGCGTCATAAATCACATTTGCTGTTGAGCTTATTCGTTTCTTACTGCTAGGAGTCAACAGTTCAATGTACGTGTGCATATATTCGTTATTACAGAAGTATGTTTGAATTGAGTTTACACTCATGACAGTATGCACAATACATTTTAATAGAAAATGATATTTCTCTTGACTATCACGAATGTAACAGAATATAATGTTAGCTTTATCCATCCTACTGTATACATGTCTCCCTTTTCATTTCTCAGCTTATTGGATGTTACACATACTGTACCTATAAAGCTGTGGTTTGAATTCTTCTTTTTCTGGATATTGCAACTGAATTAAAAACAATTGACACGAACAATGAAAGATGGCCATCCTACAAGCCTTTTGCATTTTTATTTGTCGGGTCGATACATACATACATACATACATACATACATACATACATACATACATACATACATACATACATACATACATACATACATACATACATACATACATACATACATACATACATACATACATACATACATACATAAATACATACATACATAGATGCATGCATCCGGTTTATTTTAAAGAATTTACTGATATTATCGAGATATTATGATCGAAAGAACTAATTAACTAATATTAGTCAGCTCGCCCTATAGAGGACATTGGGGCAGAACGAATCTAACAACGCTACTCACCCCATTCAAAACTAATGCCAAAATCAATGGGACCAGCAATGAAAGAAAAAGGTGGATTAATTTATCTTTCTTGCAAGATAGTAACGTTCAAGAGAATAATACTGAATTAAAGTATCATAATTTTTGCGATGTGTAGTATTAGTTATCGAGCTAGAAAAAAAACTAATCTCCATCACACGGTATCATTGTAACAGAATTGTTACCGAGAGGAGGGTGGATTAAATGAACAATACAAACACAATTTGTGAAAGAAAATATAAATTTATGTAATAAATTGTAAATGAAAAAATACAGATGTAACAACACAATAATTCATGCACTCAACCCACAATTACACTCACAACCATTCACAATACATGAATAAATTAAATAACAATACAAAAGGAATCTCAGATGTAAAGGGATCTCTTGGATTATACACAGATCCAAGAATCCTTTACGAAAGTTAAATAAATGCAAGAATGATTTACGAAAAAAATAAACACAAACGACAAACTATCTATCGCACGATGGATTGCGATAACTAGCACGATCATATACTTGTATTGAATCAAGTTGCTAGCTTTTATTGATATCTATGTGATCACTTGAAATATTATTGCGATCTGACATAAGCATGCAAATACAACAATGTATTAAATTATATTATAATTTCAATACACCTATGTGTCTCCCCTGTATAACCGCACGATTCAGCAACAGTTGAATCGTCTCCCAGTTTCCCCGAGAACCGAGGGTTGACCAATACTATTATCGGACGTTACCCTACACGGATCCACCACAGTTATACGTTCAGACAGCATACAACATCTACCAGAACCAACGGTTCCTCACTCCCCTAGATGTCTACCCGGACGTTTTACAACTCTAAGACAACTCCGACACTCGGACTTCTAGCTTTCCGGATATTTACACGTTACACACATATTGACGAACAGACAGTTCGACACACAGACAGATACTTCAATTCCGTTTGCACAAATTAACGGCACAAGCACATTCAGATATTTATACAGAGATGTTCCAGAACAAACAATAGATGTCCCACAACAAATCAAACGATATCAAAGACGTTTATCAAAAGATGGTATCAGATGTGTTAACAGCTACGGTATCAACGATGTTATTAGCAGCTACGGTATCAACGATGTTATTAGCAGCTACGGTATCAGAAACAATGTAACAACTATGTTAGCAGCTACGGTATCAGAGACGGTATCAACGATGTTATTAGATGCGCTATCAGTGATGTACTTCTACGGTATCAACGACGGAATCAGATGTTATCAGACTGAATCAGCCCTTTGGCTGGAGATTTGCAAGACGAGGTTATCTATCCTTTGATTAGATATTTTGGTTCCCGTAAATAATAATGAGAAATCCATCGCCTTATATACTCTCAACAGGTGAACATAAATCACATCGAGCTTGACGTGCACCACGTACAACGAGTATTTCGGATTTCATGTAAATTACAAATTGGCACATGCAAATCGTTACACGCCACTTAATCACCCCAGGTAATGCGTGTACGACGAAATCAAGAAAATGGTGAGTTTCGTTTGCAATTCAAGTACAACAAAAATTAGTTCAATTTTCGCCTAATTCTGTGACAATACCTCCCCCCTAAGAATAAAAATGTACACATTTTTAAAACTAACACAGAATAGAAGAAAAATAACTATTGATGATATCTTACAACATTTACACTGGTTATACTACAAACTGGATTTTATTACTGGGCAAATTCATACAAATTTCCCATCATGCCCTACTCAAGTAGTCTGCGCCTATATTTTCAACTCCCCTTATTGACATTGTCGCTCTGTCTCTTGATGTATAACTTGAGCATGTTCGCATGGAATGTTTTTACATTACCGTCCATGTCAATTTTATAGTCCATGTCACCTTTTACTTCTTTAACTTCATATGGACCTTTCCACTGGACTAATAACTTATTCGAACTCGTTGGAAGAAGCAATAGCACCTGATCTCCCACAAGAAATTTCCTATTACGCGCTCTGCGGTTGTAATACTTGGCATATCTGCGCCCCGATTTAATCAATTCGTCACGTGCCATCTGGCATGTACTCTCAAGTTAATTTCTTAGATCTAACACGTACTGGTAAGTCGTTTTTATTTCCTCGTTCGCGACATCACCAGTCCATAGTTCGCGTAGTATCCGCATCGGGCCTCGAACCGTTCTACCATACAACAGTTCAAAGGGTGAGAACCCTAAACTTTCCTGCGGTACTTCCCGGTACGCGAACAGAACAGCGTTTAAATAACGGTCCCAGTCTTGCGGACGTTCCGCGCACATCATTCTCAGCATGCTTTTCAGGGTACCATTAAACTTCTCTACCAGTCCATTGCACATCGGATGGTATGGGGTAGTGTTCAGCTGTTTGATGGATAACAGCCTACTTATTTCATCCATGAGGTCAGAGGTGAATTGGGCACCACAATCAGTGAGGATTTCCTCTGGCACCCCTACCCTACTGAAGATATCAACTAATGCTTCAGCTACCCTTTCCGTTTCAATAGTTGGTAACGCTACGGCTTCGGGGTATCTGGTTGCGTAATCAACCAGAGTAAGTATGTACCGATTCTTTCTTTCGGTAACCGGGTGTATTGGTCCTACAATATCTACTGCCACTCTTTTAAACGGTGTATCTATTAATGGCATCTGTCCCAAGGGCACCCTTGTGACCCTTCCCTTACAGACGGTTTTCTGACATACGTCGCACGACCTACAGAACCGTGTGACATCGCCATTAACACCTGGCCAGTAGAATTCAGCGACTACCCTGCTAGTGGTCTTAGCCTTACCTAGGTGTCCTGCCATGCTTGACTCATGCGCCACCCTAAGTACTTCAGATCTATATCTCTGGGGTACGACCACTTGCCAATACTTCTTACCCTCCCGAGCGCTAAACTCCCTATGAATTAATCCGTTCTTGCGTACGAATCTAGAGCTACCCCCACGCTTGCAATGTTTAATCGCGCCGGACGTGATTTTCTCAACAATTGTTCTGATGGATTCATCACGATCTTGCTCTTGTTTGAAATCATCACGGGAAATTCCTGAGATCGATTCAGGGACTATTAATTTATGAAACGCGGTTTTCTCTCGCCGTGTTTGCGCTCGCGTTTCGACTGCCTGAGCCAAAGGTATTTTAAAATCGGCCATGGTTGGAAGACGGGAACCTTCAACATTACCGATCGTCAGATCGTAAATAGGATTGTCCATACAAAGGGCATCAACAGTTCCCGTTAAGAAAGGTGTTTTTACTGTGATCCTTGCTACGGGAATGCGACCCATCGTCTGATCAAGTAACATACATGGGGATTCCCACCCGAGCATTTGGTTATCCTGCACGAGACTACGTTTGATCACTACGCCCGTACAACCAGTGTCACGCAATACCACGACTTCTCGACCGTTGACAAACCCTCTCGCGGTTGGTACACGCGCTTCAGGTAATAAACACGTGCCAAGCGAATGAATACAAGGTTCTACCTGTACGATGTTATCAGTTATACCTTTACTTTGTATAGCCACTGCTACCTTATGTATAAGTGCCTTTCTTTTAGGACAGTCTTTTTGAACATGACCCAATGCATTACACAAGAAACACCGCACACGCTGAAAAACTGGATTCCCAACTGACCTTTTTACCTCAGCTGATTTTACAGGCTCCCTAGGCATAGGTCTTACAGACTGGTTTCCAGACTTAACATCTTTCAAAACCACGTTCTGGGTTCCCCCATGAGCTTCGGCAAATAAATCGGCTTGCTTAGCCATATCTTTTACGTTTGTGAAGACTTTCTCCTTCAGAAATTGATCTAACTCTCGCCCAACTGTATTAAATAATTGATCTCTGAGCAAGAAATCAGTCAACCCTTCAAACGTCTTCACCGCTTTGCCGCATTCAAACCACCGCTCAAAATAGTTCGCAATTCTGACGGTGAACTGACCAAAGGTTTCTCCCTTATCGGGCTTGCTATACCTGAACTTTTTACGGAAACCCTGTTCAGTAAGCTCGTACCTTTTGAGAAGTGCTTCCTTTAGGACGTCGTACTTAAACACATCGTCCCTAGGAAGTCGAGAGTATACATCCAGCGCTTTACCTTTTAAAAGCGCACTAAGATGCAATGCCCAGTCATTTTGACTCCACTTCTGGTTTTCGGCATACCGCTCAAACCGATGAAGATAACTATCTATGTTATCTTTTTCATCGTCAAAGGGAGGTAATTTGGGGCCCCTTAATTTGTTAGTGGCAGAATCGTGTTCTCTTCCAGATGTCGCTAATTCTACCTTACGCTCATGATCCCGTTGCTTTGCTTTCTCATCTAACTCTATTCGCTTTTGCTCCGCTTCCATTTCCCATCCTATCCTATCCTTTTCGGCCTGCTTCTCTAATTCTATCTTTTCCCTCTCAAATTCTATCTTTTCCCTTTCGGACTGCTTCTCTAATTCTATCTTTTCCCTTTCGGCCTGCTTCTCTAATTCTATCTTTTCCCTCTCAAAGGCCCATTTCCTATCTTCGGATTCCCTTTCTAATTCCCGTTTCCTTTCATCGGATTCCCTTTCTAATGCCCGTTTCCTCTCTTCGGCCTCCCCCTTTTCCTTTTCTAATTCCCTATGTAATTCCCTTTCTCTTACCCTTTCTTCCCTTTCCCGGGCTTGTTCTTCTTGAATAAATTTCCTTAAGCTTTCACCTTCATATCCAAATTCTTTGCCTAAGGCAACCAAGTCCTTAAGGGATGACATGACAATTGTAATATGAATATAGATAGGTAACCAAACCAATGTTTTAAACACGTTTATACTGGACACACGGACCTAGGTAAACTAAACAAAAATAAACTCCAACTAGAGTATTATCTTAACAGAAGGTCACGCTCGAATATAAACATTAAATGTATACCTTCACAAAAATGATTGACAGTTCACTTAATCCAACGATCCCACTTCTGACACCATTGTAACAGAATTGTTACCGAGAGGAGGGTGGATTAAATGAACAATACAAACACAATTTGTGAAAGAAAATATAAATTTATGTAATAAATTGTAAATGAAAAAATACAGATGTAACAACACAATAATTCATGCACTCAACCCACAATTACACTCACAACCATTCACAATACATGAATAAATTAAATAACAATACAAAAGGAATCTCAGATGTAAAGGGATCTCTTGGATTATACACAGATCCAAGAATCCTTTACGAAAGTTAAATAAATGCAAGAATGATTTACGAAAAAAATAAACACAAACGACAAACTATCTATCGCACGATGGATTGCGATAACTAGCACGATCATATACTTGTATTGAATCAAGTTGCTAGCTTTTATTGATATCTATGTGATCACTTGAAATATTATTGCGATCTGACATAAGCATGCAAATACAACAATGTATTAAATTATATTATAATTTCAATACACCTATGTGTCTCCCCTGTATAACCGCACGATTCAGCAACAGTTGAATCGTCTCCCAGTTTCCCCGAGAACCGAGGGTTGACCAATACTATTATCGGACGTTACCCTACACGGATCCACCACAGTTATACGTTCAGACAGCATACAACATCTACCAGAACCAACGGTTCCTCACTCCCCTAGATGTCTACCCGGACGTTTTACAACTCTAAGACAACTCCGACACTCGGACTTCTAGCTTTCCGGATATTTACACGTTACACAGATATTGACGAACAGACAGTTCGACACACAGACAGATACTTCAATTCCGTTTGCACAAATTAACGGCACAAGCACATTCAGATATTTATACAGAGATGTTCCAGAACAAACAATAGATGTCCCACAACAAATCAAACGATATCAAAGACGTTTATCAAAAGATGGTATCAGATGTGTTAACAGCTACGGTATCAACGATGTTATTAGCAGCTACGGTATCAACGATGTTATTAGCAGCTACGGTATCAGAAACAATGTAACAACTATGTTAGCAGCTACGGTATCAGAGACGGTATCAACGATGTTATTAGATGCGCTATCAGTGATGTACTTCTACGGTATCAACGACGGAATCAGATGTTATCAGACTGAATCAGCCCTTTGGCTGGAGATTTGCAAGACGAGGTTATCTATCCTTTGATTAGATATTTTGGTTCCCGTAAATAATAATGAGAAATCCATCGCCTTATATACTCTCAACAGGTGAACATAAATCACATCGAGCTTGACGTGCACCACGTACAACGAGTATTTCGGATTTCATGTAAATTACAAATTGGCACATGCAAATCGTTACACGCCACTTAATCACCCCAGGTAATGCGTGTACGACGAAATCAAGAAAATGGTGAGTTTCGTTTGCAATTCAAGTACAACAAAAATTAGTTCAATTTTCGCCTAATTCTGTGACAATCATGCCTATGTTTTAGCACCTGATGTTAGCATTTGTTTAATAAAAAGAATGTATATGACTTAGATGAAAAGATCTTGAAAGGATTTATTATACATATATACCAGATTCAAATATTTGATATTAAATACGATATTCTTGTACAAATGCCTCACCGTATGAAAAATCATAACATTACTGAACGTCTTGTCAGTGAGTGGTCTACTTTAAATACTTATTAATTTCTTGCGTATAAGTTATAACTATTATATTATCACCTTTACCATTGTATATTTTCGATAAATTCGGTCTAGGTGGTATAATACATATAGGAAGTTTGGAAAATCAGGTCGTATTGACCTTGATGTCGTTCAAGCCTGATGTCATGGAAACAGAGACTTGTCCATATGCAATAAAGTTTTTGACCAGACTTGGTATTTATTATTTAGATTCATTCCGATGAACATGTTGGTAATCAGTGATTCTTTTTTCAAACGTCCTGGATCATGTATTTGGTTGTACTGGCTTGGAAGCATGCAAACACAAGACAATACGAGTGGATATTTATTTTTTACGCAGCTTGTAGATACGTCACGCGAATTCCATGACTAATACGAATATGTTTGAAACTATACAAATGCGGTCTCTCTTTCCACAAAGATTGTTAGTGTTTAAAACTCAATGCTGAGAAGAATATGACAAAATTTGACAGAAATCTTCAATGGATTAGGTCTTTAATATTGGTACCGATGAAGTTGATCTACTAATAAATATGGTATTCATGACTTAAAATTGGAAAGCCTCTGAATAACTTCTTCAAAAAGTATCAATCGAAGTTATGCAAATTATACAGAAAAAAGTTCTAGCAAATTCAACGTTACACAAATGGTCCTAATCTGTCATCCAATATGTCCGCCATTGCCACAAAATAGAAAAAGAAATCTTTCAATAACAAAAAGCATCATGACCTAGAATGTTCACTCTATTGACCGTGCGTAATAATAGGAGGTAGGTTTTAATAACAGGTAGGTTTTAACAAGGTGAGATGTCCGAAGAAGAATTCGATTTTTGGTTGAGTAAGACCTTTATAATAATTATACCACTATATTGTCTTGAATCGAAATCCGAATAAAAATTTGATACACTGTCTTTGTCCGTGAATTCGGTATGAGCACATAAAAAAGTTCCAAATATATGAATTTATCATTTAAACTCCAACTGAGCTGAAGAAAGGTTTAGATGGATTAAAAAACTGCCTGAAACAAAAAAATGATTAACTTCAGATGTGAAAAACTCCAAACTAACAATGTTTCATTCAAGAAAAGATTTATACTGTATTTAAATATGCAGTTTAGACAAACTCCCCAAAATACAAATCAGGAAGGGGGCGAATGAGTCATGTGATCGTTTATATCACGTACTCTTAACATTACACTAGCAATAACAAATCTTTATTTTTAAGAATAAAAGTATTTAATTTCTTTTTAAGAAAACCTGTTGACGTGGTTGCTATTAACCTTGAATCAATGTCAGGATGAAGGTCAACATTACTTGTTTACTAACAAATAATTCAGGCCCATCGGTATACTGGAACAAAAAACAACATCTCTAGTAATAAAATTTACATCAAATAACATGTAAGGAAGAATGAAACAATATAATTTAAAACGGAAAACTAAACAACTATATTTAAAACAAATATGTATCAAATCAGATATGAGTTACAGTACACATTATACTTATTTAACATAAGGTAAAGTTTAATAAACTTTGCAATTTATAACATTTACCTATGTTGCAAAATTTAGATCTGCCACGACATAATGGAGTGGTATATCTAGGTTAATCAGTTTTTTTTAGGTACAATCATTAAAACAAAATAAAGTAGACCATTGTCCGACATCACATTGTGTGATAGCAGATCAATCTGTGCAGTCTATTTGCAGTTGGACCAAAATGATAAGTGAGTGTATATATATATATATATATATATATATATATATATATATATATATATATATATATATATATATATATATATATATATATATGCGTAAATCCTGAAGTTATATTGTTTTCCTATATCACCTGTGATTGCTGGAATACATCGAAATTGTTGTGTGCACCAACATACAGGAGATTGTCATTACTGAGACAGTTTATATACATTTTGTAAGCTAGCAGTTTACGTAAGTTAGGGTCTATATAGACAAATATAAACTGTGTAGAGTTTCATTTGTACCAAAAGTGAATAATCACACAAAAGTATTTGATTTAAGACAGTTGATTGCTAAATAGAAATAATTTTGGGACATATGTAACAAGAAAAACATCCATTTCATTAATTTTAGCCTTAACTTTAGTAAACTTTAAAATGAAAATCACATAATCAGCATCACGTGTCTTATAACGTCAGTCATTTACGCAATTATTTCAAATTTTAAAATATTTTTCTTTCGAATGAGTACTTAATTATCCACACGCTATACATGCTATAACGAATTTTACACATGCTATACAAATTATACCAAAATGTATACATCCTATACACGCTATAACAAATTTTAGACATACTTTACACGTCATAACCAATTTTACACATGCTGTACACGCTATAACGAATGCATAAAGGTGATGTCGACATGAGTTGATGCCAACATACAGAAAATAAATGCTATCTTTTACGTGTATTTGATTTAGATCATTTATTTTTTTTATTTTAATTTTTTGTTTGTCAGATTCAAATTTGACATTTTGAGTTTAAAATTCATTCATTGGGAGATGACCTGTACATTATAAATAAACACCTGGTGTTGACCTCATTTCTGACCTGGCTACCGAGTTGTAAACAAGATTTTAAAATGATTGGTTGATTCCAAGGACATTATCGAGTTTTGTTATCAACATCTTTCTATTTTTAGTTGGGTCATACGGAGTGTACGAAATTTTTTGAACGTAAAATAGTTCTACAAGATTCTAGAAGATCATATGACCCTTTCCTTGTTTAGGTAAAAACAGGTATATAAATTATGTTTTGGTGCGAACTATTTAGTTGGGCTGTTAGAATATTAAGTTGTATCGTTTTGAATTCTTTTAAATTATCTTGTATTGGAAATTATTTCAATTCGTTTGGATCAAGAGGATTAATTTTTTTAATCTGGAAACTAATTGTGCTTATTGAATTTCATTACCAAGAACTGATTTCATCACGTGACATCGTCTCCCATCTTGGATGCTTCACTAAGATTCGAACTGGGAATTATTTGGACATTTTATTACCAGGACTTTTGCAATTTCTCTAGTGGATTATATTTTGAATTATTTTTGGATTAATTTTGGAATTGATTCTTAAAACCGTAAGTTTACTTTTCTTTTCTGGAAAATATTTGTGCTCAATATATTGTTTATTAAGTTTTTACAAGCTTGTTATTTTCACTCTTTCTATGTTACTGTTTATGCGAGCCTAAGCACGTAATATAGAAATTGGTGGCCTCATCCGTGATCGGGATCAATTGGAATTTGGCTTGAAATGTTTTCAGTAAACTTTTGTTTTAAATTTGAATTCCCCTAGTTTTTTTTTTTTAATAATCTTTAGTGAGATTGAGAGGCTTATATTAAAATGACATCTAACGTAGTAATATTTCTTTCTAACTCTTCTCAGGAGCAATTAGATCTTTTCAAAAAGGATGAGTTGATTCAACCTGTAAGAAAATACGATCGTTCTGAAGTCAAGGCTTCTTTAACGAAACAAAATATTTAAAAGATTTTGGTCCAATATTTGGTAGAAAAGAATGTTTAGAAAAAAAAGTTCTTTGATTTCAGTCAGTAAGTCTGCAACAGACTCCTCTGACATTAAAAAAAGAAATTAGAATTAAAATTCAAGATGGAATTAGAGTTGAAGAAGCTGTAATTTCAAGAAAGGGAGAACGAAAGACAATTACAATATGAAAAAGAGGAGAGAGAGACAGGAAAGAGAGAAAGAAAAACAATTACAATATGACAAAGAGGAGAAAGACAATTTGAATTACAAAAGAGTAGATGCACATACGGTTACAAGAAAAACAAATTGATAAAGAGAGAGAAGGAAGAAATTGAATATCAATGTAAAATGAAACAAATAGAGCTGGCAAGTGAAAAACACCTTCATACTTCAAATCCAAATTTAAGTTTTGATTTAGCAAGGAATATTAGATTAGTGCCCCCTTTCAGAGAAAAAGAAGTAGCCCATACTTCATTCATTTTGAAAAAGTTACAGAAAATTTAAAGTGGCCAAGGGAGCATTGGACTCAGCTATTGCAATGTGTACTCACTGGTAAGGCTAGTGAGATTTACACTTCACTCTCTGTTCACCAAAGTGGTGACTATGATGTGGTTAAATAATGCATTCTAAGGGGTTATGAGTTAGTCCCTGAAGCTTATCGGCAAAAAAAATCAGAAATTACAGAAAAGAAGCTGGACAAACGAGTGTCGAATTTGCTAGAGAAAAAGAGCAGTTGTTTGATAGATGGTGCTTAGCCAAGAAAGTCGAACAAGATTATCAAAATTTCAAGCAAATGATATTAATTGAAGAGTTCAAAAACTGTGTCCATAGTGACGTTAAGTCTTAACTTGATGAGCATAGGATTGAAACCTTGGAGAATGCTGCTAGAGCTGCTGACGAATATTTGACACATCAAGTTACTTTTGTTAATAAGACTTCTACTCAACAGTCTTCTGGCATAAAAATATTTCAGCTTAATACCAGCTCTTTTAAAACTCAAACTAGCACAACTTTCAAAAATCAAACTTCAGAGAAGCTTGATTCTAGATCCTTGTCTCCTCCGACGTGTACCTATTGCAAGAAAAAAAGACACGTTATTTCTGATTGCTACAAATTGAAAAATAGGCATCACAATCAAGACAAACCTGTTCCAAATGCTCTTATTTCAAAGAGATCGAGGTCACGGTCATGTATTGAAAGCAATACATTTGTTGGGTCTAATAAATCCCAGTCTGATTCTATTAATCGAAAATTTTGAACCATTCATATCGAAGGGTTCTATATCATTCTTGGGTGATTCAGCCAATCCCACCCCTATTAAAATGTTAAGGGACACATGGGCTTCTCAGAGTCTTTTATTGTCATGTACTTTGACTTTCTCTGAGAAATCTTCTGCTAATGAAAGTGTTCTTATTCAGGGAGTAGAGTGCGGCTTTCTTAATCTTCCTCTCCATTGTGTAAATTTGTCATCAGACTTAGTGTCAGGACCTGTGACAGTCGGAACAGTCTCGGTTTTACCCGTTGAGGGCATTCATTTATTGCTAGGCAACGACTTAACTGGAGACAAGGTTGTGGTTAATCCACTTGTAACTGACAAACCTGATTTGGATCAGAAAGTTGATCCAATTGAAAAAGAATTCTCTGATATATTTCAAGCCTTTTCAGTTACCAGAGCTATGGCAAAGAAAACTCTTGAGAATGATGTTGATGCAGGCTATACTCCTTCAGCTGACAAGTGTATAGGTCAGGCTTTTGATGAGGTCACCTTTACTCCTTGTTTGGATAAATCTGAAGGTATTGATCATATTGATCCTCTTTTAACAACTCATTCTCTTTATTCTAATCAGGGTGATAAACGACAGTCACGTATCATCGAACAGCAAGGAGATCCTTAGATCTCCTGTTTGTTTAAAATGGCCATATGTGAGACTGAAGCCACTGATGTTCCTGTCTGTTATTTTATTAAAATTGGCATTCTTATGAGACAATGGAGACCTCCCGAGGTACCTGCTGGTGATGAGTGGTCGGTGTACTATCAAATAGTAGTTCCAAAACCTTACAGACAGAAAATACTTAATCTGGCCCATGAAATTCATTTGGCTGGTGATTTAGGGATTAATAAAAATTATCACAAGATTTTGACTTACTTCTATTGGCCAAAAATCAAAAGTGATGTAGCCAAATACTGTAGATCTTGTCATACTTGTCAAATGGTAGGAAAACCTAATTAGAAGATACTTAAATCTCACCTACAACCTATTCCTGCCTTTGACGAACCATTTAGTAGAATTATGGTAGATTGTGTAGGTCCCTTACCCTAGACCAAGTAAATTAACCAATACCTATTGACCATTATGTGCACGTCGAGAATGTTTCCATAGGCAATTCCGGTGAGGAAAATAAAATCTAAAACAATAGTAAAAACTTTGATATTGTTTTTACTCAGTATGGCCTTCCCAAATCTGTTCAGTCTGATCAAGGTTCAAATTTCATGTCTGGAATTTTCCAACAAGTTATGTATGAATTAGGCATTCAGCAATTCAAATCTTCTCCCTATCACCCTGAGAGCCAAGGGGCATTAGAAAGATTCCATCAGACTTTGAAAAATATGATCCGATCATATTGTTTTGATACGAATAAAGATTGGGATGAAGGCATTCATTTACTATCCTTTGTTGTTAGAGAATCAGTTCAAGAATCTTTAGGCTTCAGTCCCTTTGAACTGGTTTTTGGACACACTGTGCGTGGACCATTAAAATCATTGAGAGAGAAACGTCTCTCTAATGAAGATACTGAGATCAATCTTCTTGATTATGTTTCCGTATTTAGATAATAATAATAATAATAATAATAATAATAATAATAATAATAATAATAATAATAATAATAATAATAATAATAATGAGGCCTTTGTATAGCGCCTAATCTTTCGAAGCTCTAAGCGCTTTACACCATCAATAATGATACGACTACACTACAGAACAACAAATGACAAAAATAATGAAATTGGAAAACATAACAAACATGCTGAAAACATAAGATACAAAACATGATAAGGTCGCAAAGTTTGTCCCTGCAGTCGAAACAGGTTAGACTTAAGAGCAATCTTAAAAGGGACCACTGTGTCTTTCTTTCTACTTTCAATGAGCAAATCGTTCCACTTCGACGGGCACTGGTGTGCAAACGAACGTTGTCCATATGACTTTGTTTTCACCTTGGGAACAATGAGTATACGATTATCAGAAGAAGGGCGTAATGATCTATCTGGGGTATACATATGGGTGAGGCTGGATACGTATGTTGGAATGGAGTTTGTCACAGAAACATAGCACTGAAAACAAAATTTGTATTTGATTCTGTATCGAATTGATTGCCAGTGTAGGATACAGAGCAGTGATGATGTGTGCTCTGATCGAGGTACTCTAAAGATGATCCGTGCAGCTGTGTTTTGAACTATTTGAAGGTTTTGGAGTAAAAATTGTGACGAAACAGACAGAATTGAGTTTCAATAGTCCAGTCTTGAAAGTACTAATGAACACACAAGTGTTTTAGTGGCATCAACTGAAAAATATTTACGAATGGAATTGATGCGTCTCAATTCAAGATATGCAGCCTAGCATATGTTCATGACATGTTGGTGCAATGTGGAGTACTGTCTAGACTCTAAAGAAACGCCTAGGTTCCGTACTGACTGTGAGAATTTAATGTTGGTGTTGCTGATATTTATTGTCTGAGGTAAAGGATGTGAATGAGAAAGTCTTTGTGTTGTAATCAGAATAGCCTCAGTTGTATCATCATTCATCTGCAGCTTGTTACATGTCATCCATGATTTCATATCAGAAATGCACTTCACAACTCCATGATGGTAGCATCAATTTTAGTTGGGTGGCAAGACTTGTATATTTGGGTGTCATCAGCATACAATTGGTGTAACACTAGGTGATGATCTATGACACTTGAGAGCGGCTGAGTATACAGAATGAAGAGAACAGGTCCAAGAACTGATCTCTGCGGAACACCGCAACATATTTCAACTGGGCTGGAGTGTATTCCATTTGCAGATATAATTTGTGTCCTCTTGACTAAGTAGGACTTGAACCATTGTAAGGCTATATTCTGAATGCTAAATACATGCTGGAGACGGTGAAGTAATATATCATGGTCTATTGTGTATAATACTGCAGATAAATCCAGGAGAGTGAGGACTGTAAGCTTTCCACTATCCAAAGCAGAGAGAATGTCACTAAATACTTTCAGAAGAGTAGTTTCTGTACTGTGGCAAGGGCGATATGCAGACTGTACATTGCTAAAAATACTGAATTCACATGAGATACAAGTTGAGTTAGAACAACCTTTTCTAAGAATTTTTATATGAATGGGATATTACAAACTGGGCGGTAATTCTTTAAATCGTTGGTGCTGGCTTCTACAGCAGTGGCTTTACGATGACAGTTTTGAAAAATGATGGGAATTCCCCTGATGAGAGAGAGATATTAATAACATCAGTTAGTGAAGGCAATATTTGGTCTAAGCACTCCAGCAGCAGTGATGTCGGAATTAGGTCAAGTTCACAAGACTTTGGTGCACTTTTCATCACGATTGTCCGTACTAAATCAATAGAAAACGGTTCAATATATACAATTTGTGAAAGGCTTGTGAGGTCGCAAGAGCAATTCTTCACTCTGCTTAATCTAAAATGAAATAAAGATATGATAAAAAATCGAAGGAAAGGAGTTTTCAGCCTGGTGATAGAGTCCTGGTCATCTTACCAATGCCACAAAACCCTCTTTAGGCCAAATATTACGGTCCCTACACAGCTGACAGGATATTTAATGACTTAAATTACATTTTAAATACTCTTGGGAGGCGCAAACAAAAACAACTCTGCCATGCTAAAATAGTGTATTGAAAAAGATAGCCATGTTAAACATGTTAAACATATAATTAATTTAGTTGTACCTGTCCCACTCAGTGAAGGAATATCATCAGATTCTACTGATATTGAAATGACGAATCTTTGTGATTCAGAAATTATGAAAGATCTAGACCAGAAACTTTCACATTTGCAAGTGCAAGAAAAAAATGACCTGAAACAATTATTTGAATATGAGCACTTATTTCCAGACGTTCCTACAAAGACAAACAAATTATTTTTTCATGACGTTGAAATTTTAAATTTCACACATGTCAAGCAACATCCACACAGTATGAATCCAATCAAACAGGAATACTTAAAAAAGGAAATTCAATATGTGCGGGAGAATGATTTTATTGAGCCCAGTAAAAGTGATTGGAGTTCACCATGCATACTTGTTCCAAAACCAGATAAAACTTTCCGTATGTGCATTGATTATAGAAAGGTGAACAGTGTGACAGACAGATTCATCGGGAATGCCAAGAATATCACCAAATTTGACCTTCTGAAAAGATAACTTAATAGCAGACGCTCTTTCCCCTGTATAACAATATATTACATGTATATCATATACACTGTGTAATTTATACGAGTTCTTTAAACCGTAGGTGTAAATTGGTTTGTGATAAAAAGAAAGTTTTATCATATAAATCTTTCTTTTTATTTTATGGGGGAAGGTGTTACGTGTATTTTATTTGGGTCATTTAATTTTTATTTTAATTGTTTGTTTGTCAGATTCAAATTTGACATTTTAAGTTTAAGATTCATTCAATGGGATAACCTGTAATTTACAAATAAACACCAGGTGTTGACTTCATTTCTGACCTGGATTGAGAGTTGTAAACAAGATTTCAAAATGATTGGTCGATCACAAGGACATTATGGAGCTTTGTTTTCAACATCTTTCTATTTTTAGTTGGGTCATACGGTGTGTACGAGATGTCTTGAACGTAAATTTGTTCTACAAGTTGCTAGAAGATCATGTGACCCCTTCCTTGTTTACATAAAAACAGGTATATAAATTTTGTTTTGGAGGAGAAGTTGGGCTGTTAGAATATTAAGTTGTGTCGTTTTGAGTTATTTTAAATTTTCTTGTATTGGAAATTATTTCAATTCGTTTGGATCAAGAGGATTTATTTTGTCATTTATCTGGAAAATAATTGTGCTCATTAAATTTCATTACCAATAACTGACTTCATCACGTGATATCGTCTTCCATCTTGGATGCTTCACTAAGATTCGAACTTGGAATTGTTTGGATATTTTATTACCAGCACTTGTGCAATTTCTCTAGTGGATTATATTTTGAATTATTTTTGGATTAATTTTAGAATTGATTCTTAAAACCGTAAGTTTAGTTTTCTTTTCTGGAAAATATTTGTGTTCAATAAATTGTTTATTAAGGTTTTACAAGCTTGTTATTTTCACTCTTTCTATATTACTGTTTATTCGAGCTTAAGCACGTAAGATATCAAAAAAACATATTAGCCACAGCCATGAAAATAGCAAAGAGAGATTGTAAAAAAACATTCTATGCTTCAAAAAGAACTAAATTATATAATGAATGTAATAAAATATATTTCTTCTATTTAAATATTAACTGAATACATTTTCATATTCCTTGTACAGTGTACGCCAGAGTCATGGGTTAATCTGCTACCTAATTCCGATATCCCCCTGTCCCACTAACTGAAAATTATGTCATTCTGTTACGTTTGTCTGTCCGTCTGCCACGTCTCGTTTCCAGATCAAGTATATTCTTTCTTTGGATCAGAATGTAAAAACCATTTATGATCTTGAAATTAAGTTTCTACATATATTAGAGTAGTGGTGTAGATGTTATTTTATCTTTCCGATGTTGTTTGGTTTTAATATTGTTTTCTTTTTCATCTCTGTATTCATCCAACCATCCATCCAAACGAGATAGAAATTAGAGCAACCGTTGGGAAAAAAATACATGTTATTTTTTTTTTTAAAAATTCCGCGTCATTAGGTTGCCATGTTAGCTTTGCAAACAATTAGGTGTCAGGTCAGTGCTTATGACATGGCCATATGAAGTCCTGATTGACGCTTTGTTTTGGCAAAGCCAGGTCTATAGAATGGCCATACCATGGTTCACGGGTAAGTGATGAATTTCCTGTGTTGAACTCAAAGGAACATCACGTCGGGGTCGTAACTACATCCGTGACAGATTACCGGGCAGGAGGTAATGCCCGCTAATTATGTAAACTATGGGTGAATCGTGTTCCACTCTGAGTTGACCGAAACGTGGCCACCATTGGAATCGCAAGCTTAAATCATGTATCTTCAGAACGAAACGTACATAGTGGCTAAACCATCTTTCGGAAATTATAATGGAAGGTTCCCAACTCCGAAGTCATTCTAAATTGACTGTAAACTGTGTAATACTCGGAATTACAAACGTGCTTCGAACAGATCAGTGACTTATGTATTCGATTATTGGATTCAAATACGGCAAAGTAATTGTACTTTTTTATTTTTAGAATGGAATACTGCATTACTAGAACGGTTAGTACATAAAATTATCATTTTTCGGTTAGATTCCTTTGTAGGGTTTAATTCATTTGTACTGTTTGATCTACATGCAGAGTATGTAATGAATTAATATTGTAATTCGCTATTAATTTAATTCAGAATTGGATCTAGATTTGCAAATATTGAGTGGAATTATAACTTTTGCAAAATGGTTGCAGTATGCAACATTAGTTAATAGGGTTTTGAATATTTGTGTATAATTTGTAGGAGTTTCATGTGTAATGATATATCAGCGCATGCATATGTTGATATTTGATTACACTTTGAAAAAGTTCAATGTACAGAAATGCGTCTGATTATGTGATATTGTTCTGTGTAATACCATTGAGAATCTATATATACCGTGTACACATATCAGACAGAATGGGTATTTCAATGTGTAGGAAAGCGTGACCAAAAAAGGTTATGGCTTTACTGATAATAGATTGTTGTTTACTGTGAGTCTAGATAGCTAGATGACAATGCTAATATCCTTATTTGTTCGTACAGGAATCTTTTGTGGACCAGCGGAGCTGTTGGAGACAGAGGGACAAGCCCAATGCAGTTGTTCCCGAGTCTCTGGGAGACGAGTAAAGTAGAGAACGGAGGCAGAAGTTGTTGGACTGGAAGGCAACTAGACTGTACCAGTCCAGAAAAAGCTTGTATGCAGATCAGTAAGAACGCAGGACAGGCAGAAAATCTATCCCACTAATTCAGATGAAATAGGCCGCCACTTGGCCGAGTGAAAGACGAGTGATAGGGTTTTAAATATTGAATTTCATTTGAGAAATGACAATCTGTCATTGCATGGTATTAAATTGTTGTTTATTTGAATTTCACCTTGTGTAATTAGTAATTTAACTGTCGGCATTGATGACTGGAGAGTCGGAGCTTTGCATCTCTCTATCAATACTTCAAGCAAGTTCTGACAAGAACGAGCCAGGGTGGGTCTTCTTTAACAATCAAACATAATACTGAGAGCACCCCATCCCACCCTAGTTAACGGAAACCTCTACATATTCATTAACTTTAATGAGATGGTTCTTTTAAATTTAGCTTTGAACACACCGTCTTGTTTGACGCTTCTTTACAAGCGAATCATTTGACGTATCTTTGTATTAAAATACTAAACATTGTGCAAATCTTGGTTATAAACAACACAACTAGTTTTGATTGGTGCATTATGCATGAGCTGAATCTTCTATTAGACTTTTTAAAATGTTGTGTCTCGTGGAAAAATGTCGAATTATGTTGATTCTTATCAAGATCATACTGTGCATTTATATGATTTTAAAAATGGGATACACGTTGAAAATGGATCTCTATCTTTTTTATGGATAACTCTTACGCTTGTTTAGTTCCAGTCGAATTACCACTCTTACATGCAATTGACAACTTTGTTCTGTCCTTTTCAAAATGAAAAACTAATATTAATCTTTATATAAGCGTGGGACACTCACGCTGAAGTTAAACAGAAAGTATATTTGTTTCACACAACATTAGTATTGAGGTCTATGGAAATATATTTGGTAACGTGATAATACCAACGAAAGAGTAAAACCAACACTCAAACACTAGCCAAATCAATAAAAAGTAAAATTCGTTTGAATCCCCTCCCAAAAAAAAGATTTGGGTAACGAAAATGCGGACTCAGAGGAGAGAAAACATTTAAGTGAACTCATGGCAAAAAAAACCAAAATGAAAATCACGTACAGTGTCACAGAAACAAATATCATCCGGAGAAAAATAAAAAAAGGACAAGAACATTGGGACAAGTTTCCATATGTAAACAACGGTACAAGAAAGAAGATAAAGTAGTTTGGAAAATAAAGTACACGATGTTAACACCACTCTATGATGTAACTATAATAAATAGAATTTGAACAGGCAGAACCCTATTAGCGGGATGTTCGGGAGATAAATAAAAAGTGTAATAATTAGTTATAATAGTATCAATTGTACAACCCGAGATGGGCGAAGTTTAAGGTATATTCAGAAATAAAGAACAGCACTAGCTATCATTGGTGGATTTTGTAAGAGTTGTACTTTCTGTGAGGCTTAACAAAAGAGTTGAGTCTCTTAGCAATATTTGCCTAATACCTATATAGGAATTCATATCTAGATCATATTTTGTACATTTTATGATTTGTTTTAAAAATGTGGTACAAACAGCTGTTGTGAATAGATAACTCTTACACCCTTTATCTTAACCCTGCCTAGTTCTATCAGCGTCATTTCTCTTGAATGCAATGGAGTACCTGGTTCTGTCCGTATCAAATTTAATATTTAACATGGTTCTCTATGACAGTGTGTGACATGCATGGTGAAGTAGGATACAAAGTGTATTTTTTTAGAAAAACATTGTCATTGATGAAATTGGAAAAACAGTTGGTACCATGATACGTATAAACTGCTCCCGCTGCCTCAGATGCACTCGAACATATGCTGAATACTCGTCTCTTTTACGATTAAGAGAGGTCTGAATTACAAATCAAATAGAAAAACATATGAAAACTGAGCACTTACCCTTAATTACTATAAGTCTCAAACAAAACCTTGGGGAACACAGTTGATATTCATTCATAAATAAAATATGGGCAAGAATACAAATTATAAAAAAATTAAAAAACAAAAACGGAAAGAAAATTAATAGATTCCAAACAGCCGCATAGCTAAACTCATACACAAAATATATACAGACATAGAATGGGTCAGCCCCTAATAAATTCTGCAGCAACAAGCAAAAGACAAATGTCGTACAGGACTGCTTTATATCAACGGCTGAAACTAAAAACTATGTCTGGACACGCCAGCTACTAATACGTTGTATAGTCGTAAATTTCGACCTTCGTTGCTCTTTGATAAAAAGTGATTACGATGAAATAAAATAAACCAGGGTATAGAATAAAACGTGAAACCAACAGATAATACATATATTATAATGATAATTAAAAATTGCCCATGAAAAAAATATCTTACAGAAACTGGAATGATCAATGAAATACAAATATAATAATAAAGGCTTTCATCAAACGCATAAAAACAAAAATGCCAAAACATAAGTACAATAATTAGCAGCAAATCCAATAACTATACAAATGATCACTCAGGATAAGGTAAAGGCTACAACGGTAACAAAAATACATGAAGAGGGGCCCAGCAGTTCGGATACAAACAAACATAAAGGAGATCGGGAATAAAGCATCCGAGCAATACCGCAACACAGGGGAAAACAAGGGGAAAAGAAACATACTTATGCAATATAATGATAAGAAGACAACATCAGATGCAAGGCAAGGAAATAATAAAAATGCAAAAAGTATTAGAAATTAGAAATTTCATGAGTGTAAAGTGTGTTTTGGATTTCTAACCGAGCTTTAATAAGTTTAGCCATATCACTAAGATGTCTGCAGTGTGGCAGTTTAGAGTGATGTCCAGCACTGGGACATCATACCACAAACACGTATAATAATGTCCCATCCAGTCACAGTGTCCTGACGCCAGGACGACCAATCTTAATACTAACCTCGTAATGCGAAGCGCCAAGCCAAGCAGCTGCTGGTACCATTTATATAAGCATTTACTATACAACCGCTAGAGTTCGATCCCACGATATCCCGCATCAGAAGCAGACGCTCTAACCACTTAACCAGAGGTGTAAAGAAGATCATGAAGAATAGTAAGAAAGACCACACACTGCAAAAAAATTACAGTACTAAAGAGGAACTGGGAAAAAAATCATACAGAGCACTCCGAGAGCAGAGTCTACAAAAGGCTCTGAAAAAAGAAAACCGGAAAAGAAATTGCGATCCCAAAGTAATAAAATAAACGCATAGGACCAGAACATACAGAAATGAACTTGCTATCTCCAAAAATAGAATCAACGCCCATACCCTTCACAACCTGAAAGAGATAAAAAAAAACAAATATATAACACTTACCAAATATAGCACATATTCACATAGAATATATACATTTATAATTTACACACAGTTACGCAACAATACCACTTATCCTACCACAGCACACATCAACACAATTATCAAAGAGGGCTGTCTATCTGACCCAAGAAAGCCGTCTTTAGACACAAAACTTGGTTGTATGTGAAAGACTTCTGATTAGTTAGATTAAAAAAACTTAGGGTCAACACACACAAAAGGAAATCGCAAAAGTCAACGACTGTTTTAAGCACACAAAAAATCCGGCAAATCTTTCCGATGATATAAGTAGACATAGTATACACAATCACTCTTACATAGTAGGAAATTTCACAATTGATATTTGATTGTGTCAAAGATCTTACTCTTTGTTGAAGAAAAACAGATATGGGGCTTTCGAGTGCCTTTGCTTTCTGCGGCTTGTATTTGTGACATGGTAAAAGCGGATAAAAGAGGAAACTAAATAGCATGCAAACTTGTACAAACAACCAGTCGTACATGTCAAGAGGCAACATGAGTTTATTATACATTAAAGCCATCAATCTTTCATCAATGGATTCATATGTTCTCAGCAACGACCTAGATGTATACCATAGGTTTAAACTCGACGACGTATAATATATAAGTAAGCATGGAGGCATCGACACCAGTATCGGGTATGAAGTTTAACCCCAAAAATATGATGTATCTGAAATCATCATAGGCTATCACAAGATTACAAGCAAAGCTATTTGGAAGAGAGTGATTTGTGGAGGAGAGCAAACCCATAGGCTTTTTCAGGGCAACTTATAAATCTAAAAAGAGCAAGATATTGTATGTATGTTTGTATTTCTGTATATCTTTTTGCTTGCTTGCCCTATTAACAAGATCCCTTTCGTTTGTCCCAATAAGATATTTGCGCCGTTACTAAAGGCAGGTTAGTGCGTTTAACCCGACAGTACTCTGTATCAAATGCCTTTCAGTCGAGACTTTTCTGTATATATAAAAGAAACGGTAGGTATATATCAGGGATTGTTTATATTTTATTCGGCCAGGATGTGTGTGTGTGTGCGTGATATTTAGATTTTGTTCAGAGGGCGGTGACACGTGGTTGGAATTTCAGCAGCCCATTACGGCGGATCAGTCATTATTTGATTATGCTAAACATAAAAGTCATTAAGAAGGAGACAAATATTATCCTCTCTCTCTCGTGATTAGCACAACTAAAATTGACAAAACAGACATGAAATGTAGCGTAGACAAAATAAAGGCGTTATTTATATATATATCTCCATAGATAGGACGAACGATTTGGACTATTTTCATTTAGTTTTAATCTGGAACCAACTTAGCCCATTGCAATAAAAACACCAATTGAGGAGATGCGATACAATTTTTTGAGAATGGATCCCTGGGTAGCATTAGAGGATGTCAGATAGGTACCAATTTCATCTCGGCAAAGCTAGTCATCAGAAGAATTTTTCATTTCATAAAAGGTTCATGTACATATGATCATTCTTCTAGAAGGATTGTGACAATTATTTCAAGATGGGTTAGATAGCTGTCATATTGGAGAGAACATACGCACATCACCGCCATTGTCATTTAATATCAGCTCGACCTCATTCAAAGAGTTATGACCTTCATACAATGTTTAAATGACCTTAGAATCAGAAACAAATGTCACATTTAACATGACCAATACTGCTGGCTTGGCAATCGCATTTGGTATCATATCGATACAGTTTTAATTCGGGATGAACTAGAACTCATCTGAAGCATTATACTAAAATGATTATCCATCCTGTTGACCAGTGATGACAACTTGGTCAATAAAACAGCTATTTCGGCCATACTGGAAGCACAATCTGTACCTTTTTTATTCAATCCAATAAAACATATATATATATATATATATATATATATATATATATATATATATATATATATATATATATATATATATATATATATATATATATATGTATATGACACAAGAAACATGTGCTCAAAGAAGACGAACTCATGACAATACAAAATCCTACTTTGTTCTGGTCTACGTTCAATCGAGATATAACAAAAGATAGAGGCAATGGTCAGAAAATGTAATGGTATAGGCAATGGACAGAAAATAAAAACCATATAGGAAATGGTCGGAAATTAAACAGTTATAGGCAATGGTCAGTAAATAAAAAGGCATAGGCAATGGTCAGAAAATATAAGGATATAGGCAATTGTCTGAAAACAAGTTATTATTACATTTGTAAAACATAAATATTGATATATGATATTGAACTTAACGGCATTTAGAAAGGTGATATACAAATATAATGAACGTAACATGAAAAAGTTGGTATGAAGGACTAATTTCTATTTATTAACAAATTTGGATAATCTGTATGTGAACAAAGACTACTTTGTAAAAAAGACTACATTCAAGAGAATATAGGTGTTACAATTATATCTAATTTTAAGTTCAGTAAGATGACGATATACATATAAGCTATAAGCAAAAATGTTAGGTGTGAAGTAGGAATATATGAATTTTTTAGATCTGATTACCATGCAAAGTCACGTTTACAGTACAATTTTAAATTTTCCTAAACTTACAGGATCAATCTACAACAATTGAACGAAACAGATTATATACAGAGTAAAGTTTCACATAAGCTTGAAATTATGCACCCGTTTTAAAAGAATTGAAACTACATTGTGAAGTTTTGACTATGATAGTTTAGGCGGCCCTCCTGTTGGTTTGTTGAGAGCGCCTAAACAAATTTTTCAAAAGATTTATTATTCTTCGAATACTGCTATCCTGTCGTAATTAACCAACGGCGTAAAATGAGTTTACAACGATCATAAATGCCTAGTTGATTTAAATAATAACAATTAAATAGGGTAACATATGTAACAAAAGATAAATACATGCTGATGAATTGATAAAATGGCTACATGAGCACTCTACTTGAACGCAGAAAAAAAAACAATGAGAAAGAATTAACCCGTTAAAGAATGTTTAT
The DNA here is from genome assembly GCA_030141615.1 of Unio pictorum. Taxonomy (NCBI): domain Eukaryota; kingdom Metazoa; phylum Mollusca; class Bivalvia; order Unionida; family Unionidae; genus Unio; species Unio pictorum. Next base: position 9,327,748 of record JARLTB010000020.1, on the reverse strand, counting down.
GCTTATCATGTCAATGACTAAATGATTGGCAAACATACGGCAGTTCCAGTCACGGACACAAATATATTTTGCATCCTTATTCATTGTTTTTAAAAACAATTTGGACCACGAAAGAAAACCGGCGAAGATAAATGCATCTTTTAGAAAATTATTTAAAGCGAGAAAATAATAACATACAGATTGCTGATCAATTATTAGAAAACGTAATTGATATGAAGAAAAAAAATAGTCATTGGATATGTTCTCAAGCTTCTCAGACCTAAAACATTATGTATTAGAACGGCATACATACATACATACATGCATACATACATACATACATACATACATACATACATACATACATACATACATACATACATACATACATACATACTTACATACATACATACATACATACATACATACATACATACATACATACATACATACATACATACATACATACATACATACATACATTAACATGCCTGATCTGCCGCTTGTAATGTTTATTTGCATTTTTATTTCATTTCAGTATTAACAGCCTGTAACAACTGAGGGCAAAATATGTTGTTTCCACATGCCTCTCTCTTGAGTCCACTTCACTTTACAGGTGTAGTCGGCGTTGTACAAGGAATAGCACTTTTATTGATTTTCTCTGTGATTATCCAGGGTAAACTCTCTCTCTCTCTCTCTCTCTCTCTCTCTCTCTCTCTCTCTCTCTCTGTCTCTCTCTCTGTCTCTCTCTCTGTCTCTCTCTCTCTGTCTCTCTCTCTCTCTCTCTCTCTCTCTCTCTCTCTCTCTCTCTCTCTCTCTCTCTCTCTCTCTCTCTCTCTCTCTCTCTCTCTCTCTCTCTCTCTCAGGGGCCCCGAGTGTCCGAGTGGTCTAAAGCGCTATCCGTTACAGATCATTGCCATCTCACCTATATCTGTGTGGGTTAAAGTCTAATATTTAGCTAATGTAGTTATGTGAGAAAGCTTGCCAGTAGCTTTTCGTGGGTAGGTGGGGGTGTTCTTTGGGGGGGGGTTCACGGGTTCTACATCCACCAATAATATTGGCCGCCATATATGGGTGCTGAAAAATGGCGTTAAACCCTACAACAACAACAACAACAACAACTCTCTCTCTCTCTCTCTAAGTATATATATATATATATATATATATATATATATATATATATATATATATATATATATATATATATATATATATATATATATATATATATACAGTTGGCGTATATGGTACTGTTATCCTGTATAGTCATGAGTATGAAGTTGTATAAATCAATGTGTTGCTTTCGTTGTTCTATGAAGGAAAGGATACATTTTGCATTATAATTAATGGATGTCAGGCATATTAGCCTGTAAATGAAATCAATCATAAAATATACACTATTTGAAAAGTGTAAAGTTATAATATGTGATTTTATGGGTATGACTGTGCATTTTATAATAAAATTGTTAGTTTTTATATCACTGGAGTTCAGTCATCTTGTCCCATTAAGGAGAATTTTTTTTTTTGTTGCACTGATTTTGAATTTATGAATTTCTTTGTATAATGATTATTTGTTGTTTTTTTTTATATAAAAGTATAGAATCATTTCAATACACTAAGGTCGTTTAAATTCAGTTTTGTTTAATTTCTTAGTTGTTTTAGTTTTCCACACTCAAGGATTATATTTTTCTTAACGTCGATGTACTCTTTGCATATTGGGCGGGGGCGGGGATATATGATTCTAATTACACTTTTTGGGAAAGCCTTCTCCCCTGTCCACCATGCATCATGCATCATGAATTTATTCATAAATTACACTAATTGTTTTAGTTTCAGCCAATTGTTCGAAATATAATTCCATTTGTAAAGTGACATTTGGGTTGTTTTTTTTTTAGTTGGTAACAATATGCTGTCTCTTAGTTTGTTATAAATGTCATTTTTGTCTTTTGCAGACCAAATTTCTAATTTATGTTTGTATTTGTTTAAGAGTTTGGTTTGTCTGTAAGTTTGTCTAGGTTGTTGAATAGTTTTTATTAAGGTGTTAATTCGGTTGATATCTTTATTAAAAGATAACACCAATCGAAATCAGACAAAACACTTTCAATTGACTCGTCGTCACCATACGTTACGATACATAATTTCTGCGACAACTGTTTGGAGCATGTGAAACTGTCTCTATGGATTTAGTACAGAAAATGGTAATGAAGAGTGCACCAAAGTAAGGTGAACTCCAATTCTAACATCATTGTTATTTCAGTTCGTAGACACAATATTGTATTCACTATCTGAACTTATTAATATCCGGGGATTCCCATCATTTTTCAAAACTGCCATTGTAAAGGCTCTGCTGAAGAAAAAAAAACTTGTCATTTACGATTGAAATAATTTCCGCCCAGTTTGTAATATCCCGTACATATCAAAACTCTTACAAAATATTTGTCTAACCCAACTTGTATCTCATTTGAATTCAAAGAGTCTTTTTAGCAATGTACAGTCTGCATATCGCCCTTACCACATTACTGAAACTACTCTTCTGAAAGTATTTAATGGCATTATCACTGTTTTGGATATCGAAAAGATTACAGTCCTCACCCTCATGATTTGTACACATGATTTAACAGAAAAGATCATGATATATTACTTCACCGTCTCCAGGATGTATTTGCCATTCACAATACAGCCTTACATTAGTTCGAAACCTACTTATTCAACATGACACAAATTGTATATGTAAATGGAATACACTCCAGCCCAGTTGATCTATGTTGTGGTGTTCCACTGGGGTTTGTTCTTGACCTGTTCACTTCATTGTATGCACTCACCCGCTCTCAAGTGTCATAGATGATCACCCAGTGTCTCACCAAATGTACGTTGATGAGACCCATATATACACGCTATGCACCCAACTGAACTTGATACTACTATCCAGGGAGTAGAGTGGTGCATTTCGGATGTAAAATCACGGATGACATGTAACTAGCTGCAGATGAGTGACGATTAAAAATCAGATCATTCTGATCACAACACAAAGGCTATCTCATTCACATCCTTTACCTCAGACGATAAATATCAGCAATACCAACATTACATCACAGAGTAAGTATGAAAACTAGGTCCTACTCGAGACAGTACTCTCACATTGCACCAGCATTTCATGAACATATGTAAGGCAGAATATATTGAGATTTGAATTCTTAGTTCCATTCACAAATATCTTTCAGTTGATGCCACTAAAACACTTATATGTTCGTTAGTATTTTCTAGACTGGACTATTCAAACTCAATCCTGTCTGGTTTGTCCCAATATCTACTCTAGATTCTTAAAATAGTTCAAAACACAAAACTGCTCTGTACAATACCCTGGCTATGAATTCGATATAAAATCAAACACCAAATGTGTTCGCTGTGCTACTTCTCACTGACAGACTCCAGTCCAAGATACCTATGCAGCCTCACCCACGTGTATACACCAGCAAGACACTTGCGACCCTCTTAAAACAATATTATACACGTTGTTATCACTTTCAAGGGAAGTCATATTGACAACGTTCTTTTGTATACCTGGGCGCTGCGATCTGGAACGAATTATCCATTGAAATTAGACACAAACACACTGTCGTCCCTAATAAGAGTGCTCTTAAAAATCACATTTTACGACTGCATTAACAAACTTAGAAACCTAATAACGTTTTGTACCTTATCTTTTTTCCACATGTTTCTATGTTTCGCAATTTCATGGTTTTTGTTTTTGGTTGTTATGTAGTGTATACACATCATTACAAATTTCGTAAAGCGTTTAGAGCTTATACAGGTTAGGAGCTATACAAAGACATCGTTAGTATTATGTTAAAAGCTTTAACTTCAACCACTGGTTATGTTGCAACAGATCTAATATAGCCAAAACGAAGATATATCCTATTCAGCAACTTAAACATTTATTTTATCTGAAACAGTAGACATGTCAATCTCAATCATACAAATGCTTATTATACTGTATTTGTATCATCGCTATAATGATCAATCTCTTTCACGAAAACATTTTTAATTTTATTTTAGGTTGATGAACATGAAATTAAAAATTATACTAATTTTAATAATTTGAAGATATGATGGACATAACTTGTTAAAACGTACACAATGGTACTGCAGTCAAATGGAAACTATCACAGCTATAACATATTCAAGAGAACATTCACAACACTTTAAATGCGCAAAATATATTTTAAAAACGATTTAGCAGATTGTCAAAGGCTTTACAGACCTCCAACTTGTCTGAAAAGTCGAGATAGTTTACTTACGCTGGGCAATTTAGAAATCTGATCGACCACACAAAACACTTATTAAACCCTTTTTGGAGAAAACACATGTAGAAAATATATGGTGTATTAATTATATTTGGGACGATTTCAGAGTATAGATTACAGAAATGCAATCACAGTGATCATCTTGCAAATCTTGTTATGGTTACGTTTGCTCAGTAAATTCTAACGTTTCCATCAGGTTTTCGACTAAAGACATGTTACGATGTCACGTTGGTACTTAATTAAAATGGTGTTGTTTTCATATGTCTTCCACAGGTTCAATCTTGAAAAATAATTATTGGTAATGCTTCTAATAAAGAGTAATACTGCCATGGGGTTTTCTCTAAAACACGTTTGTAATATCTAGTGGGTCCCAAACGAAAATGGTACTGATATGATCTCTAATATGCCCAGCAGTGACCATCTTGAAAATATTGTTTAAAGTATGAATAAACGGCCATATCAACATGGAGCTTTACTAAGTAACATAATAATAAGTCAGCATATTCCTAGTTGGTATTGCTGCCAATCCAAAGTCCACTATGGTTGACACAGTGGTCATCTAGAACTTTTTATTATTCCCATTCCTCTTGAATGGAAACACGTGTTGACGTGGGGTTTTCACCAGAAAACTTCTTATGATATCTAGTTGGTCCAAACTAAACATGTGGCCGATGTTTTACTAAATATGGCCACCATAGCAACTATCTTGAAAATAGTGTTATCGCTATTACTTCCTAATAAAAAGTCATAATAATTTTCGTTGATCTGATTCCAGTAAAGCTACCGGTGTATTTGTCTCGCAATTAGTGTTGTCCCTGGTCCGCTTGAAAACATGGTCATATCAACATAGGTTACTTTACTAAACAAATTGTTACGATGTCTGACAGGTCCTAATAGTAACATTAAAATTCAGAATAATGCCAGAATGGCCATCATCAAATCTTGTTTACACAATATGTTAAATTATCAGGGGTTATATTAGCATGCAGCTTTTCCCTAAAAGATTTATTATGTCTGATGTCTGGTTGACTATAATAAAAACTGGTGTCATTCTGACTTCTAATATGACTGTCAAGACGCCCATCACGTCTCCTAGATGGCTGTTAATTTCGACATTGTGTTGTCACCAAAATACTTCAAATAATATTTAGTTGTTACTAAATAGTAATGGTGACAAATCACATTTAAAACCATTTGGAGCGTAGTCGGAACTAATTGTTATCTGAAAGAACACCCAATATATGGTAATATATTTTATGAATTTGTGAGTGACCCCCTTGATAAGGGTTTGTAGGCTTCTTTTTCTTACCAATCTGCACAATATGAGATTTGAAATAACCGTGACATGTACACAACCCTCACCAGATCAGCACTGAAAGAAATGATGTCCAATCACATACATGAATATAGAATTGACAATCCCAAGGTTAAATGGGTTATTTAACATCCGAATATGATTTGTAAAAAAGCACTTCTACATTTAAGAATACAGCAGAACTATAATGTTCTTGTTATTTTGTCTTTACTGAGTCTTTAATGTGGTGATGTTCTATAAAAAATATTAGTCCAACTAGACCCAAAGAAATTCACGTTATTTGAATTCAATCATAGAGGGTTTGTCTCTTAAACTAATTAATTGAAAAGATTACCGGAGTGCGTTCTTAAAACTTCACTGGTATATCTGAAGTTTGCAAACCCAATCTTTCCTATGTCATGGTTGGGGACATAAATTATATGTCAAGATCTTAAGAACAAATAAAGTCTTTAATTAATTGATTTTTCTTTATGATTTCTTTTTTAAAACATAGCATGGTACCTCTATATACGCCTGTACTTATTCATTGCCTGATATTTATTGTAAACACTTTTGCATGTAATGGTATCAGAAAGAAGTCCGGAATGCATTAAATTGCTCAGTCTATTCAATTTAAATGCTAGATGAAGTATATATCTCCTCATACCTAGTGGCTTTTAATGTCAAACATAGTCAAAGGAAGCAAGTCATATATAGGTATAAACTTATGTCAGTAAGGCATATTTTCAAACGGAATCAAACTATTTATCAACTAATAGTTTTAAATAATGAATATAAATTCTCTACTGGCATTAAAGGAAAAGAAGCTTTTGAAACACATTTATAAACCATTTAGACCAGTATATTTACTGAGGTGATAAAGATCGTCATTTCCAATATCCCTGGAGTTAAGTTTACGAGACTTTAATTTGTGTTACTTAATATCAGTGTTCTCAAACGTTTGATTTTTCAGTGCATTTTTGGTACGTTGCAATAGAAGTGGCAACTGGTAAAGAGTTGGTCATTAAGATCACAATTTGATCACAGCAACTAAAGATAGGGGTTACAATGAATCCTTATAATTAGGGAAATGAAACAGCCCATTATTGTAAAGAATATGTTGAGCTACATTGCTGGTAGGAAATAATAGGCATGTAAATGTTTAACTTCCTGAGCCCATAAAATATTGTAATGAGCAGGAAATCCAGCCGCTAATTTTGTTTAAAACAGTTACATTCGTCGTAAAGCTTTCGGGGGGGGGGGGGGGGGTAAAGCAGCGTGATTGGTAGTACTAATACTAGTGCCTCTAATTCGTAGACGGGGTTACGACATCGCAACTAGGTGGGTGGGTGTTGTCAACATTGATGGACAATCTCAATTTATTCATTAATACCTACTGTTATTTGTTACCGAACGATGACTGGTATGATTCTCGGGTATATTTTATATTCCCAGATAAATTGATAATAAACCATTCATTTAACTCTTTCATTTCACAATGTTATTATGCCAGGAATGCATGTATAACTTTCTTTGGCATTAAGCCTCGTTTCCAATTTTTGCACATTTGGAACACTCCCGTTGTTATCTCGTATAATAGTTCGGGGTCGCTTACGACATCACTAATTTTGAAAGCTAAAACATTTAATTTGAACTGCAACTTTTGACAACTGAGGAATAAATTCGATGTATGCACACTTAGCTACCATAAAGTGTCATATAGGTATTCAATTAAAATTCTTAATTTAAGTGTAGTTTTATTGCTATCAGTAGCAGAGTACGGTTGCCCCTGCAAGCAAGCGCTCGCAGAAGTTTTCCTGTGGTTGTTACCCAGCGAACGGCAGAATTTTCCCTGCCAAGCGCAGAATTCCGCGGGAGGTATAAAAGGCTTGTCAGCGTCTCCACTGGGACCTGTTCGGGTTTCCGAGGGTCACGGTACGAGCTCCTTACGTTAGGAAAGAGCGTGAGAAAATCTTTTACTATTATTTTACTACGAATACCATATAAGGAAGTGCGCAAAGATAAGGTAACTCTTTTGTTTATTATTTTCCGCGAATCAGAATTATAGTTATTTCATAATATCTACATAAATAAATGCAAGGAAAATAATGTTTCTTTTATAGAACATTTTGGACAGATCTAAAATAAGTTTTGAATTCTACATCTGTGTATTAAAACCTTTATAGACATTCATTCATTCATTGTCATGTTTTAAATCAGCAACTCAGTTTACATATCTGCTTATCAGTTAAACAGCACTCAGACAGTATTTCATGATCCTGTGAGGTCAAGTCAAGTGTTTCTTGCAGACCTTGTTCAAATAATGATGTTTAGTACAATTCAATAGGAATAGGTTAGCAAATAATAATAATAATAATAATAATAATAATAATAATAATAATAATAATAATAATAATAATAATAAGTGCACATTTGAATATAGAGCAAATGAGTGTTTCTCAAAGCTCTCTCTAATAGCTATTTGTTAAATTGTAAAGCTGCTGAGTGTTTCTCAAGGCTTTGTACATATGTTGTTAGTTATTTTGTTACAGCCACTGAGTGTTTCTCAAGGCTCTGTTTGAAATTAACCTTATGAACTTAGTGAAAAGTTAGCCAATGTTCCAAAAAGTCCATCACTAAACATTAAGTTAAATAATAACATCTAAACATTAAATTTGGACATGGATAAATGTTAATATCAACTTCTAACCTAAACTATTACTTAAATGAATTTGTTTGTCCAATGGCATACAACCACTGTGATGTAAAACTTAATGAGTTATTATTTCAAGTGATGTATCTGATGCTTGAGTATTAAATTTGTTTAATAATATACAAGTCTGTGACTTAATAAACCACCTGAAACTTAAATCTGAGTCTGCATTTCATCACTAGTCCCATTTTTATTGTAAGGATTCCCCACTTGATAAGAGAATTAGAGACCTCTTGGAGTTAAGGTCAAAGTTTAACTGGACTTTTTACTCTAATGAGAGTTTATCAGCCATAGCGAACATAGTGGGTCATTGAGTGGTCACCGGAAGTGTTTTATTACGGCCAACGCTACCCCGTAACAACTTTTTGGTGCCAAGCGGTGGGATCTACTTAATTTGAATAGTGGACCCAGATATTTGAACCCAAGCCCAGGACAAGCACAACACAGTGAGAAGACATTTCAGTGGAAATATTTTGCTGTTTGAGAGTAAGTTTGAAACAGATCTGCACAGAACATAACCAAGTCCTGAGTTACCTGACAGAAAGATGGGTAAGAAGAGAACCCAAGTCCAAGGAGCTGACCATGTTTTGACAGACAAGAACCAGGTTCAAGATGATGGGATGTCATCTGAGTTGGAAATGAATGCTGGTACTAGATGTCCAGTGGTGGAACTGTCAGAGAGTAGCAAGAGTGGAGTTGGCAAGGACTATACTTTGGAAGACAGGTCACCCAGAAGGGGGGAAGAGTTACCTGTGAAAGAATATGAAGCAGACATGATAATAAATAATGGTGAAGCAGCAGAATCCAGTAGAATGGCAGGAAGGTGTAGGTCTTTTGATGAGGAAGAACATAGATTAAGAAGATTTGGTACTTCAGCTATGTTGCAGACTTGGGGAGACAAGTCGAAAAATTGTGGAGATACTGTTGTTGAAGATGCAAGACAATACTCTATAGATCTAAAAGAAAGTGTTGCAGCTGCAGTAAACACAGCTGTGACTGGGGTTATGAGAGAGATGTCTGGGGCCATGAACAATATTGAGATTTTGTTGCAGGGGATGACGACTAGGGCAGAGCCGTCAAGAGGAGTTACTCCTGCTGGAGTGCCAAGAGACACATTTACTGAGACAAGAAGAGATGATAGAGGATTGACTTCAGCACGGGCTAGAATGTCAAGGATAAGTATAGGCAATGCTGATGAGGGTAATTTGAGCTCATCAGATGGGAGTGAATCAGAAGAAGAGAGATGTAGCTCGGGTATTTCTAGACTAAATCTGAGTAGAAGTCATGCATCAACAAACAGAACTAGTGGTATTAAGACAAATGGTGTAAAACTTCCCGCATTCACTGGAAAAGAGTCCTGGAAAGTGTGGATCAATCGTTTCACTGCAGTAGCAGAAAGGAGGAAATGGACTGAAGAAGAGAAGTTAGATGAATTACTTCCACGCTTACATGGAGCAGCTGGAGAGTTTGTATTTAGTCAACTTCAGCAGAAAACTTTGAACAGTTTCATCAAACTGGTGCAAGAATTAAACACAAGATACAGAGTTATAGAGACAGCCAAGACATATGCAGGACAATTTAGTAGACGAAACCAGAGACCCAATGAACTGGTGGAAGAGTACGCTGCAGAGCTGAAACGTTTGTATGATAAAGCTCATCCGGAAAGAGATCGAAAGACAAGAAGAGAAGATCTACTTAGGAGATTTCTGGATGGACTACATGATGAAAATGCTCGCTTTCAAGTTGAATACATAAAGGAACCAACTGATGTTGTTGAGGCTGTGTACCATGTGGTGAATTTCATGCAAACAAGAAAACGGGATAAGGGAAATGAATTCTGTTCTGACAGAAAGTTCAAGAAAGTGGCTAGAAGGGCTGCACAAAAAGAAACCAGGTCAAATGAAAATGAGGAATCTGATTCCTCAGAAGAATCTGAGATGAGTGAACACGTCTACAGAGTGCCCACCAAAAACAGTAACATAAAGAACCAACCCCTTGCCCAGTCAAGTGGAAATAATGGGAATCCAAACAAGGAAGTGAAATCCGAGAAGCCAAATGAGAAAACATCAAAAGACAATGATTATCAGAAACTAATGGAAAAGATAGAAAAGTTAGAGTTCGATTTGAGACAAGGTTTACGAAGAATGGACAATAGCAAGAAGTTTACCAATCAACGAAAGGGTACAAGGAATGAGCAAAGTTATGTTTGTTTTACATGTGGAGAGCAGGGCCACTTTGCACGAGACTGCCCATTGAGAATGAATAAGACCATAGTGCAAGCAAATGTCCCTGAACAGAGAAACCGAGGCTCTAAATATCAGGAAAGACAAGCAGTCAGTGCCAGAAACAATGACATCCATGCTTTAAACTAGAAAAGGCTGGCCTTGAGGGTCAAAGTGCAGCCTTGCTTACAACTGGCCCATTGAATAACTTCAATAAAATCTAACAAGATGAAATAACTGTTATACGTCGCAGATTTCCAAAATATGAGGGAATCTACCTGAAAGGAACTATAGAGGGAGTAAAACTTACTTTTACAGCGGACACAGGAGCAACAAAAACCATTATATCAGATAGAGTGTACAACAGAATATCGAAAGAGAAACGTCCACAGTTGCAAACGTCTGCAAGTCTAGCAGGAGCAGGTGGCACACCACTAAAAGAATTTGGGAAAGCTGTTTTTCATATTGAGCTAGGATCACTGAAGCTTGACAGAGAAGTGATTGTTGCAGAAATAGAAGATGAAGGGCTTCTTGGAATAGACGTGCTACAAAATGAAAAAGATGGTCCCGCAGACATTCTACTTAGTAAGGGGATTATCAAATTAGGTGGTGCTTCAATACCATGCATACAAGTTGGCCTCCATGATGACAGGGTGAGGAAAGTTCGTGCAGCAGACCAATACATTATACCAGAATACAGTGAAACACTGATTGATGTTTTCCTGGAAAGAGAGGATGGGGATGAACAAGCCACCAGCACGGAATTTATTGTGGAGCCTTGTGAGAACTTCACTGAGAAATATACAGTGATCATGGCTCCCTGTCTGGTTGACATAAGTGCATGTCCAACTCAAAAGGTCAGATTGTTAAATCCATTTTCCACATCAGCATCCATAAAACAAGATGCAATAGTGGGTCATGCCTACAAGCATGATGGGGTTCACACTACTATTTGTAATATGGAAGAAGCAGAAGAAGCCAGTAATTTCAATGCTGTGCGACAAATTAAATGTCAACCCATTGGAAAGAAATATAGCCAAGGAAAGACAGAAACAATAGAAATTGCAAACAATAAGAATGATCTGTCAGAGCTGGCATTAGAAGATGAAAACTATGAAGTACCAGAGCACCTGAAGGAGTTATTTACCAACACAGTGAAGACAAAGGGCTTTAGAGAAGCGAAAGCAATAGCAGGATTACTGAGTAAGTTTCAAGACGCATTTTCACGGGATGATAATGATTTGGGTTTAACAACTCTAACAGAGCATACCATAGATACCGGTGATGCCAGGCCTGTTAAATAACCACCACGAAGAGTACCGCTGGCCTTTGCTGAGGATGAGAAGAAGGCAATACAAGAGCTAGAAGAAAAAGGTGTGATAAAGAAATCTACATCACCCTGGGCTTCACCTATTGTGTTGGTCCGGAAAAAAAAATGGCAAGGTCAGACCATGTGTGGATTACAGGAAACTGAATACACTGACAAGGAAAGATGCTTTCCCTCCACCAAGAGTACGTGATTGTCTTGATGCAGTTGCAGGAGCATCATATTTCTCAACCCTTGATTTTACTTCAGGATACCATCAGATTCCAGTAAAGAAAGAAGATCAGCAAAAGACTTCCTTCGTCACAAAATATGGACTTTTTGAATACAAGACAATGCCAATGGGGTTAGCAGGAGCCCCTGGGACTTTTCAACGTCTTGTTGAGTTGGTGTTGCAAGGTTTGCAATGGCAGACCTGTTTAATATATATTGATGACATCATTGTTTTTGGTCGTAGCTTCGAGGAGCATCTGTTGCGTTTAGAAGAAGTCCTGGTTCGGATACAAATAGCTGGCTTGAAGCTGCACCCTGAGAAATGTCACCTTTTGCAACCAGAAGTTGAATTTCTTGGGCATATTGTCAGTGAAGAAGGAGTGAGGCCTTGCCCAAGAAACATTATCAAGATATTGGAGTGGCCATTGCCAACGAATGTCACAGAGGTTCGGCAGATTTTAGGTATGGGAAGCTACTATCGCAGATTTGTGAAGGATTTTGCCCAAATGGTACAGCCACTAGTTGACCTTACACGGAAAGGAAAACCTTTTCAGTGGACTTATCTATGCACTGCAGGATTTGAAAATTTGAAAAAAGCACTGACTAGTCCAGATATTATGTCTTATCCACAACCAGAGGGTCAGTTAGTACTGGATACAGATGCATCCGATATTGGCATTGGGGCTGTACTGAGTCAACACCAAGATGGTCAAGAACGGGTAATAGCTTACGCAAGTCGTGCCTTAAATAAGGCGGAGAGGAACTATTGTGTGACTGACAAAGAACTTCTGGCAGTACGATACTTTGTTGAATATTTTCGCCAGTATCTACTGGGCAGAACTTTCAAGATCAGAACTGATCACCAAGCCTTGGTATGGTTATTTAAGCTAAAGGAACCAAAAGGGCGTATTGCACGATGGATAGAGATACTATCTGCCTATGATTTTATCATTGAGTATCGACGTGGTACTAAGCTCTGAGTAGATGTTTAAATCCCAGAGACTGCACCTGTGGAGAAGTTGACATGATGGAACCATTATCTTGTGGTCCATGTAGAAAGTGTCAAAAGAGGGAGCAAGAGATGATGGGAAATTTAACTACCCAACAGGTATCAAAACAAATGATTTCTAGACAAACAGAGGGTTCAGAGGGGGTCAACACTAATTTCAAGCTTGACCTAATAGGGTCAGGACAAGCAGAGGGTCCAGAGTCTCCTGATCATCATGCTAAAACTCTTCGAAGCGTAAAAACAAGATCTCAGCCTAAGAAAGAAGAACAAACCAACCAAGAGAAGGAGAATACGGATGTTATCGCTTCTGGTGGGGAGTTAAGATCTAAAAGTGATCTCTATATACCATGGGGAAACTATGATATACAAAAGTTGAGGAAGTTACAAGAGGCGGATATAGACATAGGTCCAATCTTAGCCGCAAAATTGAAGAATACCCGCCCAACAAGCACAGCAATGGCAACCACCAGTCCAGGTTTACGACACTACTGGTTACTGTGGGATTCACTAGCAGTAATGGAGAGGGTGTTATTCGAGAAATTTTTCAGACGAGATGGAACAGGAGAACACTTACAATTTATTGTTCCCAGAGTATTAAAAGGGGAGATTATGTATCAAATGCACAATACAGTTCTATCAGGCCACTTAGGATGTAGGAAAACGTGTGAGAAAACTCTTCAAAGGTTTTATTGGTTTGAAATGAGGGATGACATTAACAATTGGATCAAGAGATGTGACATCTGTGCTGCCGACAAGGGGCTCAACAGGAAACCAAAAGCATCTTTGGTATCCATGGGAGTGGGAAGTACTTTAGATAGGCTATCTTCAGATGTATTAGGTCCATTGCCAAAAACACCAAGGGGGAACAGGTATATATTGCTGGTCACTGATCATTTTTCCAAGTGGGTGGAGATTTTCCCTATACCAGATCAAACTGCAGAAACTTGTGCTCAAAAGATTTTAAATGAAGTTATCAGTAGATATGGCTGCCCATTGTCGCTGCATACGGATCAGGGAAGAAACTATGAAAGTGTCATATTTTCTTAGCTTTGCAGAATGTTAGAAGTTCGCAAAACGAGAACGAGTCCTAGAAACCCAAGATGCAATGGCCAAGCCGAACGGTTTAATCGCACATTGCTGAGGATGATAAAAGCCTACCTTAAAAATGAACAAGAAGATTGGGATCTACATTTAGGGTGTTTAGCTGCAGCCTATCGAGCCACACCACATGAATCTACTGGTATGACACCAAACCTACTTATGCTAGGGCGTGAAGTTAGATTGCCTGCTGAGATAGTGTATGGGAGAGTTGCAAGAAATGATGAAGTTACCACTTATGGGGAATATGTAGACATCTTAAGGGACAGAATGCAGCATGCTCATGATGTAGCCAGGAAACATTTAGCAACAGCAACAAAGCGCCAAAGGGATCTGTACGATGTGAAATTGTGTCAGTTTACTTACATCCCTGGGGATTTGGTCTGGATCCTAAATGAATCTAGATACCAGGGTATGTCACCCAAGTTACAGAAGCTCAATGATGGTCCATTTATGGTCAAGAAGAAGATAAATGATCTTAATTATGTCATTCTACTTGATGAAAAAGGACGGGAGAAGCTGCTGCATCATAACAAAATCAAGCCTTATGTTGGGGAAAATCCACCAGAATGGGCAAACAGAATGCGGAAGAAAATAATCAGGTTGGATAGGAGTACAGAAAAATACAAGAATGCCGAGAAACATATTACTTAAATGAAGGCATCCTTCAACCATTTAGTTAATTTGTCAAGATTTTGTTTTAATCACAGTGGAAGTGCTACGGACACAAGTAACTTAGTTAATAATAAATAAACAAGTAAATAGCTACATGTTATAGAAATGTAGTGTAAATTGATAAGTATATGAATGTCAATGCAGCCAAACAGTTGCACAGAATCGGAAATGATCAGGGTATTGACTAATCATTTTTCAGATTAAGATGACAACAAGAGTGATTACTGTCAAGTCCCTCACCAACACAAGAGGTTCCAGGAAACCAAAGGCAGGCCAGGGACAGGGGAAACCATCAAGACAGAAGAGATCGGGAACAAAAGGAAAGTGAAGTCATGAGGAATAACCAAAAAGAGAACAGAAGATAACGGTCGCCAAGGCGTTACCAACATCGACATTCACCATACTAGGGAGGAAGATTTTAGATAATCAATAATGATCACGTACAACTATGGTGCATGTAAATTATAGTGATAAAAATAAATTAAATGAGTAAATTTCACTGCTGTGTCATGGCATTTGTTAGAAAATTACCAGGTAAATTAAAATGCATTGTACATTATATGTTAGGACAACTTTTAACTTGGACTGAGACACTTTAAGATGTTAATGTTGTATTTGTGTTTGAAGCTATTTCAATTTTGTACATTTTTGACAACCATGCTGAACGAAATATTCTATAAATTTTTACAAGGATTATCTTTACTGTTTGTGAGGACACTAAACAGAAAAAGCAGAGGGTAATGTAATGAGCAGGAAATCCAGCCGCTAATTTTGTTTAAAACAGTTACATTCGTCGTAAAGCTTTCGGGGGGGGGGGGGGGGGGTAAAGCAGCGTGATTGGTAGTACTAATACTAGTGCCTCTAATTCGTAGACGGGGTTACGACATCGCAACTAGGTGGGTGGGTGTTGTCAACATTGATGGACAATCTCAATTTATTCATTAATACCTACTGTTATTTGCTACCGAACGATGACTGGTATGATTCTCGGGTATATTTTATATTCCCAGATAAATTGATAATAAACCATTCATTTAACTCTTTCATTTCACAATGTTATTATGCCAGGAATGCATGTATAACTTTCTTAGGCATTAAGCCTCGTTTCCAATTTTGGCACATTTGGAACACTCCCGTTGTTATCTCGTATAATAGTTCGGGGTCGCTTACGACATCACTAATTTTGAAATTAAACCGTTGGATCTAGGACTTGCCATTTTCATTAATACAAGCCATCAATAATTAATTCTGCAGTTTTGCAACAGCTATCCCTACACCTGAAAGCGGAAGAGGACTGTGTATGGATGTCATAAGCAATAGAAGTCCACTGGGCTTCCTGAATTCAGTATATAGCAGCCCATTACCAGAATTCCGTCCGTTACTAGTTTCTGGCCACAAGGCATGATATCCTGGGCTGTAACAGCTGACTGGGCTACCTAATACACATATAGTAACATGGCCTCCGTATTCCTCCGTATTCCTGTAGCCACTTGACTCAAGGCACTAATTATGACATACCATACATTAGCATCTCAGTGGGTTACCTGAATTCAGCACAAATGTGCCCAGACAAAGACAACTTTAATGGTAGTAATTCTTTATTTACTACTATTGCATTGCTTTCATATTTTTCCTCAAAGATTTGTACATGAACGTTGACAACTGTCTATGAACACATACAAGATTCCATCTAAACATTAATGAATTTGATACCGATCTATAAGCATCAAATACCTATAGATCTGAGAATGAAAACAGTTCATCCTAACATCAGAACCCATAGAGAACCCGATAATATATGACAGGAGCTGCCCAATCAGCCATTAATAGTGCACATAGGAGATTATAAACTCCTGACCATTGAAACAACCAGGAGAGGGAGGGTGTCTACCAGGATCATTAAATAGATGGAGATCCTGGCTTTGTGTAGCCGGTTGAAACAAATTTTGAATGGTGCTAGAATTGGAACGACAAAATGTACTGCTATGATTACTGAAATAGCAGTGATAGTGAACTTAGGTGACATTTTGTATTTGGATTATTTGGGGATTTTTAGAATGATCTTTGCAAGGAAGATCTAAGGAAGAGTCAGAGTAGGAAACGTGACGATTAAGCGGAAGGATAAAACGAGTCAGACTCTTAAGTAGCAACACATGTCAGATATGACAAATCTAAGAGAATAGAAACCACGTTGAGTTGATGATTATACATGCTTTAAGTCATTCACTCTAGAGGAAAACTCTTTTTGAATTTATTGCAAGCAATATCCAAAACTTGCATTGGTAGGAAATTTAGCCATGTATATTTATCAATCAATCTGACAGATTCATTATCTAGTCCAGTAATGAAGCCTATAAAATATGTGCATTATCCTTAATCAAGATTGTGGCGAACATCGCTTAAGTTGGAGTTGGTAAAGCTCAAAAAAAAACGTCCGATTTAAAAACGAAATGAGAATGATAAGAAAATTAGATGAAATATGAATTAGCTATGTTTAATAAACCATTCACTCTAACAATATTACAAACCGTTTTCAAATATGAAAATACTGTGAGCACTTCAGTAAAGAAACGGTCGTAAACTTGGAGCAAAGGGTCAGAAGAGTTTCAGGGCAAATGACTTCATTCTTTCAACAAAATAGATTGACATGCAAGGTTATCAACACTATAATTTCAAATTTATACATTATTTTAGCGAGTAGGATTTATTACAACTTTTGTACTTAATTGTCAGCTCGCGTATCTTAAATTGCTGGTACACATCTCTTGATACTTAATACAAGGCACCAAATTTGTTTGCAAGTAAATCGACAAATTACTAGTATGGAAAGTTCGATCGATTACGGGAAACTATGATCCATATTTTGGAAATATAGCAGCATCGTTATACAACTTTTATTTCCCTGGTAGTTGTTTTCCTGTCATTCGACAATTCTATTTCTAACAGAGAAATATTCGATACGGATACTAGTTAAATTATTGTTATTTTCTTCTATTAATACACACAGTATACATTTAATCATGGTATATACGTAACTCTGTCCACCTCCACTAACTTAATGAAAGTCTATTCATATTCAATCCGCAAAGATAAATACCGTTATTCATAATATAGAAAAATGATGTTGCTATCTAATTCTTAAATGATATTTTCTTAAGGATGCACTAGCGAACTATATTAAAATCAATGTTAATTTATCTGTAGAGTGAACGTTCTGCACTAACTGTAACTGACGTCAACATCTCTCTCTCTCTGTTTCTCTCTCTCTCTCTCTCTCTCTCTCTCTCTCTCTCTCTCTCTCTCTCTCTCAAATACAGCAGCAAAGCTAAAAGTTATAATTGCATTTACAGTTTAATCATACGTCTTTACAAATCGTGATTAGCACAACTAAAATTGACAAAACAGACATGAAATGTAGTGTAGACAAAATAAAAGCATTATATATATATATATATATATATATATATATATATATATATATATATATATATATATATATATATATATATATATATATCCATAGATAGGACGAACGATTTGGACTATTTTCATTTAGTTTTAATCTGGAACCAACTTAGCCCATTGCAATAAAAACACCAATTGAGGAGATGCGATACAATGTTTTGAGAATGGATCCCTGGGTAGTATTAGAGGATGTCAGATAGGTACCAATTTCATCTCGGCAAAGCTAGTCATCAGAAGAATTTTTCATTTTATAAAAGGTTCATGTACATATGATCATTCTTCTAGAAGGATTGTGACAATTATTTCAAGATGGGTTAGATAGCTGTCATATTGGAGAGAACATACGCACATCACCGCCATTGTCATTTAGTATCAGCTCGACCTCATTCAAAGAGTTATGACCTTCATACAATGTTTAAATGACCTTAGAATCAGAAAAAATGTCACATTTAACATGACCAATACTGCTGGCTTGGCGATCGCATTTGGTATCATATCGATACAGTTTTAGTTCGGGATGAACTAGAACTCATCTGAAGCATTATACTAAAATGATTATCCATCTTGTTGACCAGTGATGACAACTTGGTCAATAAAACAGCTATTTCGGCCATACTGGCAGCACAATCTGTACCTTTTTATTTTAATCCAAAAAAACACACAAATATATATAAATATATATATATATATATATATATATATATATATATATATATATATATATATATATATATATATATATATATATATATATATATATGTATATGACACAAGAAACATGTGCTCAAAGAAGACGAACTCATGACAATACAAAATCCTACTTTGTTCTGGTCTACGTTCAATCGAGATATAACAAAAGATAGAGGCAATGGTCAGAAAATGTAATGGTATAGGCAATGGACAGAAAATAAAAACCATATAGGAAATGGTCGGAAAATAAACAGTTATAGGCAATGGTCAGTAAATAAAAAGGCATAGGCAATGGTCAGAAAATATAAAGATATAGGCATTGGTCTGAAAACAAGTTATTATTACATTTGTAAAACATAAATATTGATATATGATATTGAACTCAACGGCATTTAGAAAGGTGATATACAAATATAATGAACGTAACATGAAAAAGTTGGTATGAAGGACTAATTTCTATTTATTAACAAATTTGGATAATCTGTATGTGAACAAAGACTACTTTGTAAAAAAGACTACATTCAAGAGAATATAGGTGTTACAATTATATCTAATTTTAAGTTTAGTACGATGACGATATACATATAAGCTATAAGCAAAAATGTTAGGTGTGAAGTAGGAATATATGAATTTTTTAGATCTGATTACCATGCGAAGTCACGTTTACAGTACAATTTTAAATTTTCCTAAACTTACAGGATCAATCTACAACAATTGAACGAAACAGATTATATACAGAGTAAAGTTTCACATAAGCTTGAAATTATGCACCCGTTTTAAAAGAATTGAAACTACATTGTGAAGTTTTGACTATGATAGTTTAGGCGGCCCTCCTGTTGGTTTGTTGAGAGCGCCTAAACAAATTTTTCTAAAGATTTATTTTTCTTCGAATACTGCTATCCTGTCGTAATTAACCAACGGCGTAAAATGAGTTTACAACGATCATAAATGCCTAGTTGATTTAAATAATAACAAGTAAATAGGGTAACATATGTAAAAAAAGATAAATACAATGCGATGAATTGATAAAATGGCTACATGAGCACTCTACTTGAACGCAGAAAAAAAAACAATGAGAAAGAATTAACCCGTTAAAGAATGTTTATGCTTATCATGTCAATGACTAAATAATTGGCAAACATACGGCAGTTCCAGTCACGGACACAAATATATTTTACATCCTTATTCATTGTTTTTAAAAACAATTTGGACCACGAAAGAAAACCGGCGAAGATAAATGCATCTTTTAGAAAATTATTTAAAGCGAGAAAATAATAACATACAGATTGCTGATAAATTATTAGAAAACGTAATTGATATGAAGAAAAAAAATAGTCATTGGATATGTTCTCAAGCTTCTCAGAACTAAAACATTATGTATTAGAACGGCATACATACATACATACATGCATACATGCATACATACATACATACATACATACATACATACATACATACATACATACATACATACATACATACATACATACATTAACATGCCTGATCTGCCGCTTGTAATTTTTATTTGCATTTTTATTTCATTTCAGTATTAACAGTAAAGTTCACTCATCCGCGTGGCACTACTAATGGACAAATTTGACTAATACTAATAAGAAAGATGATGGAACAATATTAAAACTCTCCTTTCACGCATAGAAATGTCTTAAAATTGTCGGTTTTGACATTGTAACACTATATGAAGCTGCTTCATTTGTATATTTTCCCTATATCATCATTCAATACAAGTATATATTTATTACGCATTTGTTTGACCGAACTACATTTGATATCGATTTTGTCAATTTTAATGTAGACGAAGACGATATTTTACAACGGATAACAAAACTTTAATTGCAATTAAAACTAACATTTTCTATATATAATGAATAACGGCATTTAGATTTGCGGATTGAATATGAACACAGAGAGAGAGAGATAGAGAGACAGAGAGAGAGAGAGAGAGAGAGAGAGAGAGAGAGAGAGAGAGAGAGACAGTCTCTGAGTGTTGAATCAATCTCTGGTACAGTTACAGCTAAGTGATGCACGAGAGGTGGTAAAGAATACCACGGTAACATGTGTCTTATCAGAATAGGACTCCTAATAGTTAATGCAAGTGTGAGCGACCTATAACAAGCTTTAACTAATTTATCGAATTTAAACGTACATTGCTGTGAACTACGGACATGGAGGACGAGCTAGAAATAGATGGGCGTTACAGAGGTGAAGAAAAGTCCGTCTAAGAAGAAGACTTGATAGCAACCCAGACTAAGAAAAATATATACCTGCAAATCGATTCTAAATTTGGAGCATTGGACAGAGATAATTTTTTAAAAGATGTGTTTCGAATTGGATACGCAGAATTTAAAAGATATAAGACTATCACTACATGACTTGGCTAAATTGGAAAACAGTAATTATCATGTGACTCGTATAGTTGAGAGGACAGTAAGATGCGATAGTGCGCCTCTAGAGAAGAGAATAGCTCAGGATATATTTATTCTATACCATTTCTTAGCAGGAGATAACAACTTATCCGAAGTGAAAAGCCTCGCGTCGAGACAGAAACTACGCACGGGTATCCATGATTGCAGTACATGTGGGAGACGAGTATCTAAAAGAAAAAGCTCTAACAAATAATCGCAGCGGTCAGAATCTGAACCAGAACAGGTGATGCAGAACTCCGAATGCAATTCAGTATCATCTGTTTTAAATGATAAAGATGACAGTTCCATAACAATAGAGAATTTATACAAGATAATAGATCTAAAACATTTTATATAAAGCAGTATTCAACAAATGAAAGATGACATCAGAAATGAATTGAAAACTGAGCTTGACAGGATACGTAAAGAACTGCACACTAGAGATGTTAACTCTACTACGCTACAATCAGAATTAGAAAGATGCAAAGAGGTAGAAAAGTTATCTAAAGACAATCTGGCCTTGACAATATCACTCAGGGAGAAGAATAACCAGTTGAAAAGTATTAAAGGTCACCAACTGTTTTTACATGAACTGCTCGAAGATAGAGTATGTGATAAAGATAAAGAAAATGTAACCTCAAAATGCGAGGCACAGACTCAAATAACACTGGCTGATATAGTGCGTATGGGCAAACCTTCAATTGAAACACAAGCAACAAATATGGTGAATGTGAGAACTGCTCGTAATCTTGATCGTACAAAACGGCGGACGCATTGATCGGTCCAAACGGAATATACGGAGAAGAACAAAGTCGGACGCTTGAAATCCACGGATTCAAGGGAAGGAGTGGCTCTGACTCTGTCCACCATACCCATTACCTCAACTGAAGAATTGACAGTAATTGAAGATAATGGAGAACTATGATCACAAATACTCAGCACGGGAAAATGCAAGAAATATCGACAGGGAAAGAAGATCACCATTCAAAACAAATTCAGCCACCTCATCAAAATATTTGGATAAAGGAAACAAAACAATCGATGTCATCACGAGTAACAGAAACTGCAGACCACAAAAAGAGTGAGGAACTCTTATGAACGTCGAGTTCTAATGTCCAGGATACCTGTTGACAGAACGAGAGAGGAGATGAGAACTTGTATTTAAAAAAACAGGCCAGAAAAAAGGAATATAAATAATTGACTCTCAGATCTTAAAGCACTGGCGTGTAAGAGGAGGAAAGGACACTTTTACTGCTTTAGTCACGATAGATGACTTAGACTTTGAGAAGGTTTTAGAGTAAGAATTTTGGCCAAATTTTGTATGGGCAAGCGAATAGTATGAGGATTACGGTGATAAGGACGCCAAGAGGTTCAGATGCAAGTATATACAGGGGCAGTAAATCGCAAACATAAACATAAATTATGGTCAACTACTTTATAGTCATTGTAATACTTGTGTTGAACATCTATTTTTTAAGTCAACAAATATCTAGTCATACATTTCGTCTGATGACATGGAACGTAAAAGTAGGCATGTATGGTGCACCATACTTGTACTCTTTGTTAAATGAGGTAGATACTGCAGTGCTGACTGAGCACTGGCTTCTTCCGGAGCAACTCAACCTCCTAGACAATTTACATCCAATGTTTAAATCTTTCTCTCGCTCTGACAATAGGCTAAAAGTGAATTATGAAGTAAGGATATGGCATACAGGGTTTTGGGGAATAGCAATCCTATATAGGAAGTCACTATGCGTTAATCATTTATTGAGCGTCGGCAGCGATAGAGTCTTAGGGATAGAGGTAATATGTAATGATAAGTTGAAATAATTTGTATTAGAAGCACTTTCGCCACGAACTAATTTTCCTATTGCAAGTTACTATGTGAAACAATGGAGGAATTAAAGGACCAGTTTGATATGCTCTATTAAGAAGGCATTCCCATTCTCGCGGGAGACTTCAGTGGCCAGTTAAGTTCACTGCTAAGCTCCAAAACGAACTGTCTATCAACAAATGCCAGAGGCGCTATTCTAGAGAAGTTTCTGACGGATAGGCACTTAATATCCGTTAATAGTCAATCTATTTGTGAAGGGCCTTACTTTACATTTTTCTCAATCGATGGTAAATCCAAATCGTTGATAGACCATATATTATTGCAAAAAAGCAAATTCAATTTAGTGGTTAAGGTCGTAATAATTGATGACCATCCTTTGAACGTTTCAGATCATCATCCTGTAAAAATAGAGTTGGTCATTCCATTTGCATATAATATAATCATGGCTGACAAGCATATAATCCCGCCATAAATTGGACGAAAGCATCAGCAGAACACATAAAAAGGTATAAGGAAGCAACACGCAATGAATTTTTAGCGCAACTGAATAAGACAGAACTAGTGACAAATGTCGATATTGAAGTTATTATTCAAGACACGGTAAAGATTTTACATGACGCTGCTTCTAGGTTTCTGCCCATAAAACTCTTTTGCCCGTACTCTAACCCCTATTAGAAACTACTAAACGTAAACATGTTTCATACAGAAATGAGGCTGAAACGTAGGATATGTATCTCTAATGGTAAGCCAAGAGGATGGGAATTTCAGTCATACGCGAACTATAAGAAAGCGAAGAATCTGTTTGGAAACGAATTACTGAGAGCAAAAGAAATGTGTGATAGAGAACAGTTCAGTGAGCTTGAAAAGGCTGCAGAGCTCGATATTTCCACTTTCTATAAGCTTATACGGAATAAAAGACATAAACGTGATTACATATACGAAATTGAATCTAACAGAAAAATTGTACGCGACTACGACTTTATAAGAGATTTATGGGAAAATCATTTTTCTAATTTGTCACTCGCTGACAATACTTATCTGTACAATAAGAATCATTACCAGATGGTCTTAGCAGAGGTTAGAAAACAGAGTATAGAAACCCATTCCCACTTTGATGAAGTTGTTGACAAAATTCCCACTGGAGTAGAAATCACTAATGCAATTAGTTCTCTCAATAAAGATAAGGAATGTGGTCACGACGGTATTGTTGCCGAGCATGTACTGTTTGCGGACACTCAAAGAAGTGTACAGCTACTTGAAACTGTCTTCAAAAACGTGTACGAGGCCGAAGAGTACCCATGCCATTTTAAACAAGATTTACTAATACCAATATTTAAAGGCGGAGGAAAAAGCACATTAGATATGAATAATAACCATGATATAACTATAGTTCCAGTGCTTCAGAAAATCCTAGAGCAAATAATATATACTAGACTACTTATATTTTCTAAGCACATTAATTTTCCAAATCCATTGTAACAAGGTTTAAGGAATAATTGTGGTAGTATCACTGCATCGTTTTGTATCAAAGAATCTATATGCGACAAAGATATTCCTGTCTATGCAACATTTCTTGATAATGCTAAGGCATTCAATACAGTCTGGCACAATGGGTTATTTTACAAGCTGTACAAACTTGGCATAAAAGAAAAGACGTTGCGCATTTTGAAACACTCGTTTAAGGGAGTATCCAGTTCTGTTTTATTTTGCGGGCAAATTGTCCAAATATTTCAATATTAAGCAGGGTGTAGGACAGGGTCGTATCTTATCTGCTTGGTTCTTTCTCGTTATGATAGACGATTTGATCATTGATTTAGATCACACTTTGCGAGGCCTAAAACGTGTCGATCTCCACCTTCCGTGTGTCTTATTAGCGGATGACACAACTGTAATTGCTAGTTCGCATCATTCGATGCAGCATCTGCTCGATACAATCTCTAATTATGCGAAAAGGTGGAGATTGAAATATAACTCAGAGAAAAGTTGCAGCATCCTCTTTACAAACAAAAGAAGAACTGATATCCCTTCTTGTCTGTTCAGCAAATCGCCAATTCCAGTAGTCAAAAGTAAGAAATATGCCGGCATGCCTCTAAAGTACAACTTTAAACCAAACGACGCGATGAAAGAATCATGCGATAAAGGTTAACACTTATTAAACTCTTTTTATTTTATTGATATCAGAGACGGGGGAATGAACCCTCTAACAAGTATGAAAATCTGGAAAAGAATCATTCTACCCTCAGTCCTATATGGATGTGATTTATGGTCCAATATGACAAACACCAATATAGACAAAACTTGAGCTATGTCAGAGATATGCAGCGCGACGAATGCAAGCTTTCGATAAATATTTGCCCACGGAGGCAACGCGTAGTACCTTAGGACTGTGGTCAATGGAAGCATACATAAATAAGATGAAATTGTGTTGTTTTAACCAGCTGTGTAGGGGCAATTGGACTCTTATCTGGAAAAAGATTTTCATTTTGCGATTATAACAGTACTTGACCAACCCACTAACACAGGGTTTATGCAGATCTTCACAAAAGATTTAAGAAATATGGTATGGGAAGGGTTTTCTTAGGCTATGCAGTAAGAGTACAAACCGAAGGTAAACTTGTTTGGAATCGGTATATTATTGATAATATTCAAAACCGCGAAGAATCTACCTGGAATATAGATATTGAACTAAGGAGTGATTTAATTCACTTCAGCAGCATTCATTTAGACTTACAACCAAACAGTATATGGTTTCTTGGGCGTAAATTTCCATCTATGTTATGGCCTCTCTCTGAAATAGTGAAACTATATGTCATGCCTGTTGGAAAAGTTATGATATGGAAACTCTGTGGAAAAGAGACTGACGACAGAGCGAAACATTTAATCTTAGGTTGTGAAATACTACTTGAAGAACGAAACATCTTGTTTGTGAGGGTGATTGACACTTTAGAGGTGAGAGACTGGGTTAATTTATTTAATCAAGAAGACGATATACAATTGGAGACACTTCTTGGAAGCAGAGTAGATTGCTTGTCGTCTATCGACGATGATGTATGGGATAAACTCATTTTGGTGACGTCAAAAAGCATAACCTCATTTTACAATAAAATGCATGCCCTACTCTCAACCAACATGTCAAAACATAACAACAATAATAAGTAGTTAAGCTAAATAAATAAATTAATTAATTTAAGAAACAAACATAAACAAACGGCCATCCTGTTGTTGTCAAATTCCGCAATTTTGTTGTATGACAGATCACGGAGATATAATGCTCTCTGGCCCATATAACATAAGAGTGTCACCTTTTGCTACCTTTTTTTTCATTTGAGAATGTTTCCATGTTGTTCCACATATATATGTATAGATGAGTAAGTGTGTGTATATCTGTATTTGTATGTATGTGTTTGTGTGTGCATATATATATGAATGTGTATGTGTGTACATTTATATATAAGTGTGTATGTGTGTGTATGTGTATGCATGTGTATGTATGCATAAACACATATGTCATGTAGAAAGAGCTACATTGATAATTACACTGGTATACGTTTCAAATTTTATTTTTATTTTTTTTTATTTTTTTAAATATATTTTTTGTTGTATTTAATGATTTTGTATTATCCTGATTAATCGGATGTAATCTCTTTTGAAGAGGAAATAAAGTCAGTCAGTCGGTCAGAAAGTCATACATACATACATACATACATACATACATACATACATACATACATACATACATACATACATACATACATACATACATACATACATACATACATACATAAGCTAAATTGACATGCCTGATCTGCCGCTTGTAACTTTTATTTGCATTTATATTTCATTTCCGGATTCAAAGCCTTTAACACCTGAGGGTAAAATATGTTGTTTCCACCTGCCTCTCATTTCAGTCCGCGTGCTTTTACAGGTGTAGTCGGCGTTGTACAAGGAATAGCCCTTTTATCGATTCTCACTGTTATTATCCAGGGTAAAATAATCTCTCTCTCTCTCTCTCTCTCTCTCTCTCTCTCTCTCTCTCTCTCTCTCTCTCTCTCCCTCTCTCTCTTTCTCTCTCTCTCTCTCTCTCTCTCTCTCTCTCTCTCTCTCTCTCTCTCTCTCTCTCTCTCTCTCTTCTCTCATAATTGCAATTAAAGTTTCTTCATACGTTGTAAAATATCGTCTTCGTCTACATTAAAATTGACAAAATCGACATCAAATGTAGTTCAGTCAAACAAATGCGTAATAAAAATTTATTTATATTAAATAATCTTATAGGGAAAATATACAAATGAAGCAGCTTCACATAGTGTTACAATGTCAAAACCGACAATTTTAAGACATTTCTATGCGAGAAAGGAGAGTTTTAATATTGTTCCATCATCTTTCTTATTATTTAAATTTGTCCATTAGTAGTGCCACGTGGATGACGTAGAAACAGCTTTAGTTAAAATACACACAAAACTATATCTTGCTTCTAACGCTTCCCTCTTCCGCTCCAATAAAACAAATTATTTGCTGTTTCCTCTATTAACCAAATACCTTTGGCAGGCTAAGAGGACATACAAATATATTGTGGACTTTGGAACACTAGATTTGAAAGTACATATTTGTTTCTGTGTGTGTGTGTGTGTGTATGTATGTATGTATGTATGTATGTATGTATGTATGTATGTATGTATGTATGTATGTATGTATGTATGTATGTATGTATGTATGTAACATACATGAAACTTCATATTATATTGTAATGAAACTTCAAATTACATTGTATATTAGTATATATTCCAGTACAAGCAATGGATTTGTTATTTCGGGTAAAAGGCCTTACATCGCGAATAAACATGAGAACACAACAGAGGGACACAAACAACTGACAGATATGCACAAAACATTTATTCAGCATTGTGGACGCCAGCTCATAAAATACTATAAGTAGCATATCATCCTGTGATGAATACTTGTAAATGAATATTGGCTTATTAGCAAACGTATCAATCAAAAGAATTAACCAATATCACATTGATTAAAAGGTTATTACAAAGAATGTATTTTGTTTAAAAAAACTGGTGTATTTCGAATCACATACTTTGAATGGAAAAGTAAGAATCATAATTTGAGAGTTTGATGCATCTGTCGATGTGGGAATAATTATGATTCTTGAATTTATGAAAATTACTTTAAAAGAAATAGCTATCAGTAAATCTGAATAACACAAGAAAACAAATATAAAGTAACAATGAAACAAGATAAGAAATCACGTAGAATACCAACAACTGTTGAATAGTTGTCCGAAACAAAGCGTCTAAAAACGTCCCTAATACTTATCACCCACGAAATTGTATTCGGTGTGGTCTTAACTTAGCATATCACTTATCATACACAATATCAACTACAATTCTAGTAGTGAGTATGCACAATTTAATACCAATTCTTAATTAGCCTATTAGCCCCGGTATTCAAAGAAGAATGCGTCAATTTGATATATACAATGACATTATCGCGTGCTTTTTTAACACCTAACGTTATTGTACAAAACGCAAAATACAATATTACTTAGCATGAATATTCGCACTTCTTTAGTATATAATTGAGCTGAATCAATAAGAATATTAGATAATTTGCATAAACCGTTTCTTATTATATTAGAAAAACTATGTAAGTATGTATTCAGTATAAATATTATATTGTTTGCAAATGATAAAACAATTAGAAAGTACAAAAATTATCAAGTTTCTTTCAGTTCATTACAGCTATATCATTTTTTAAAAATTAGAACCATGGTCTTTAATGACATTGTTATTAAGTTCCGTGAATATATAACATCACATGTGAACCGCTCCATTGGCCTACTGTTTAGAGCGTTTGCCGCGGAAGTGGGAGGTCGTGGGTTCGATTCCAGGCCGAGACATTCCAAAGACTTTAAAAATCGGTACTAACCGCTGCCTTGCTTGACGCTCTGCACTATAAGATTAGTGGTACTTGTTTGCGGCATGATGCCCCAGTGCTAGACATCACTATAAACTGACTCACTGCATACATCGTAGTGATATGACTGAAAATTGTTAAAGATACGTTAAAAATCCTAATCAAACAAAGAAAGCAACCAACAAACATCATACGAGAGTAACGTTCCCTGCTTATGAAAGCGTAGTGCTTGAATAGAAGAAGAGCTTGACATGTCAAGGTACCAATATTATCATCGGGCATAATATATAAAGGACTTATATGAATATTCCTATATTAAGTCATCTTGTATGACATAACGTTCTCAATTGTAAAATTAAACGATTTTGATCTACAATTCTTAAAGCAGTCTTGTCATAAATGGTCCTATTCAACCATATGTATGGCAGACATGATGGCGACCTTTCTCTCTAAATTACGACTGAAACATCGAAAATTTAAGCACCACATTGCTATCTTTTCAAATGGAAGATTTAAAACTAGAAAACAACTGTCAGCTTTTAAGAAGATTTCAAATATCCTTGGCATCGGTGTGATGTAAATAACGTATTACTTCTGCATGATATTTGGTCCAGACTTACGATGACACTGTAGAAAATTTTACAACCCTAATATTTGTTGAATACCGAATCCTCTATATGAACTCGCAGTCTTCCAGTTTCGCACATTTAGAATGATGATAATGATGATGATGATGATGATAATGATGATAATACTTTGAATACTTTGAATAATACTTGGATAATAATAACATATGGTTTGGTTTTTTATCCTTGTTTTCTGCTTAAAAAGGTAATGTACCTTCCACCTGTACCTAATATCAGCATCATCTTGAAGTCAGATGATTGCTTTTCTGACATATTTAACCAATTGTACATGATTTTGTAACTACTTTGGTTAAATTCTAGACATTCCATTTTGTACAGTTTTTATGAACATACATCTATCTCATAAAATATTTTTTTTATAATATATATACTCTTATCTTTATGAAACTATGGTGAGTCAATGCATCTAGCAAACTACGATAGCGATGTTGCACTTATTAGAAAAATTACAGATTATATGATATAAACATTTTACTAAATATTTGTTTACAAGGAGAACCAAAGCTTAGTTGTAGGATTTAAGGCCATTTTCAGCACAAGATAGGCTATACATGGCGGCCAGAAAAAGTGGTAGAGGAAGAACCCTGGAGAAGCTACAGCTAAGGTCTCTCATACCCATATTGGCCGAGTCCGAGACTCAAACCATCGTTGACAGAGGTCAGATGTCCAGGAGTTGTTAAGACCACTCGGCAACTCCCCCGCCCAGAAAATTTAGTATGAGATATGGTATCAAAAGTATTCGAGAGAAAAAAAAATAATTTTCTTTAAATATTCTAACACTTTGATATATAATTAATCCATTTTATAAAATATATTCATATTGTCAGCTGTAGAATCAATGTTACTAAAATATCTTGATAACTCCTTAGAACCACTGTAATAACCATTATAAGTTTGGTATCCAGCACTTTGTATAACCTCTATTCACTGCATTCATTAACGAAATAGATGCAGTTCGTCAGCGAAGAGCTGATGATTTTCCAAACTGAAACACAGCCTCCACCGAAAGGCACATTGCAACACCTCTGAAGGCGGCTTCCGGATGCTACTATTCGAGCGCTTAAAATAACCGTACTGACCTGCGACTGGACTGCATTTATGCCTTCATTCCCATCTACTTTTTCCAGGGGCGAATGTTTTGTTCGGTCTATCAGATGTTTGGCCCTACCCTACACTCCTATGTTTGGTCATGGCATTTTTTGTGCATGAGTACAAAAAGGCCCTGTACAGAAATGACCGAGCCACACCTTTTATGCTTTTGACCTCATTGCCTCTTTCTATAACAAGTTAACTTCACATGTTCGCTGGTCCTCAGCACTCGTCTATAAATTTTCATACAACCTTACATTTTGGTGATTGTACAGTGCTCTTTTCTTCGAAACGCTGCTCGTCTCCTGCAGATTATCACCCTACTTCATATCCGCATAAACATACGACGTTTCCATGGTCACCATCAGGTTATTTTGTCGGTGTACAATAGCCTAACCTAGAAGCCGGTGCGCTGCTTGATTTTTTTTAAAAAGTGCTTCATCAAGAGCCATACAATCTTGAAATCAACCTTGCATGTGAACATTGTCTTGTTCAGCTCTAGGTCTATCATTGCGCTGATCATTGCTACTGGATATATTGCGTTGCTCATCTTGGTGTAACTGCAGCTGAACAAAGTAACACCATCCCGTATTTCACTTTGTGCCAACTGTTGCATATGTTCGTGAGTTAAAGCCTCAAACTTTGCTTTGCTTTTATAATACCGTTCCATCTAATGCCTGACACTTTGAAGTAACGGCGTGACTCTATCCATCAAAAAGTTAAACCAATCAGAAACATATGCGACGGTTAGCATGTCACTTGTAAGGTAAAGATCGTTTTCAGGCACCCAAAATCTGCGATCAAAAAAGCATTCCACATTTTTGGGGCTTGCTCGTATTCTTCTTGTATAATGATATAATTTTTGAGGCTTCAATGGCATGTATACTTGGGTGAAATGTTTCTTTCTTCGAATATTGCCCAGCTGTCCATGAGTTCGTATGAATGCAGTTACTTTTGTTTCAAAACGCCCTCAGTGCATTGATATAATATCCCCTTCTCCAGGATTGACAAACGTTTATCTAGTAGCTTTAATATGGAGCTTGAGAACTGAAAATGTCACGTATCTCTAGTGTAACCCGAAGCATCACGTCAGTAATCACGAATTAATCCACAAAGACAAAATTCTACCTGAAGCCATGGCTCGCGTTATATTCATCCCCGGCAGTTCGGGCATAGTCACACGAATAATTGGCAGACACGGGCATGGATATATTCAAATAAATATAACATTCTACGTTAAAGTTTGATGCGCACCAATTTCCAGATTGGACAATCACATCATGTCCGAAATGTTCAGTAATATTTCTAGCAATGTAGGTCCCTGATCAGTGTTACCGAATAGAGCTGTAAATACAGGATACGTCTCAGTATTTACTCCCATGTGAGGTCTTTTCTATACGAATACACAACTTATACAAACGGACTGTAATCGTTACCTCGAGGAAACCAATGCTGAAGTTTTCATTAATTATGTCACTGCGTCATTCATCAGCGAAAGTAATCTCGTTGATGTAAATGCAATAAAATCCTACATGGAGATAGCTGACGTAGCCAAAACAATTCTCAAGCATGTCAGATATCAGATAGGCCTGTCTATGATGTTTCACAAACATTGAAATAACCATGGAGATCATAGCAGCGTATCAATACCAACATCGATTAAGCGACATAGATGGACCAACGCTCGCTGTAACTTTGTACTCGATGATTTTTAAGGTTATGTGGGAATTTTCATGGAGATTAAATGTCTTTTTCGTAATTTGGATTTTCATAGATTTCCGTAGCCAGAAACAAGGTCTTATTGCACCCAAAGACCAAGTAAATAATGTAGCTTATTGTGATGAAGGTTCCGCTGCAAGTAAATATGTATTGTTGAAAATGGCATTGCATATGCATGTAACTCTTTTGGTGGCTGAAGAAATGTAAATGGTTGCTTAAGAGCCCTGGAGCTTCGTTTGCATATTCCCCAACGTGTCTTTACAACATTGTACCAGATATGTTTTTTGTTGTTGGCACATGTAAACCTATTTCGTGGTCCATATGCACTTTTAGTTTCATTTACCCTCCAATGCATTGATGTGGCTTTATTAGGAAAGAATATGTTATTGACGAGCTCAAATGGCCGAAAAAGATTTATTGATGCGCATGTGGAAAATTCATAGTACTTTTCTGAAACTCGTATGTAGCAGCATAAAACAAACTAATATAATATTCTGGAGTTACATTCGTAATTTGCAAAGTCCAAATTACTAAAAATTTACAAGCCTGACCAAAAGGGTCGCATCAGAAGCACTCAAGTTTTCTAACGGAACTGATTTCCATTATAACGCTGATGGTTGCTGAAATTCCAGTGTCTGCTGCAGGCTGTCAAAACCGCATTCAGGATGACTATGAAAAGGGTTCTAGTCAGCGAGCCGTCTGGGTTCATCGTTGAAATACCTCGGTTTTTATCGAAGAAAGAAAATTGACTTCAGCTGACTGTGCTTTCGCCGCTGATCAACTTGAATTTACTTGCTATCACAGAAGAAAATAAGGATTTTCATTGAGTCTTTAGCCTGATGAACCTGCATCGATGATCCCTCACACGTGGTAGACCGGTATTGTTAACCTTGATTGATCAATACAATATGGAACTTTTTGGATCACATATACGATCATGCTATAGCACCTGTTTTACTTTGGTTTGTACTGATTTGCGTCACTTCATGACGTTGCTATCATACTCATACGCAGGACTCATACCTCGATTGCTTACACCACGCGCACTTGTCGAGTTTGGATTGTTGTTTAGTAATTACACTTGAAACATATACGACATGCCAATAGAGATCCAGGGACACGCGACCAATGAACATGACATGTTCTTATTAACAGAGTTATTTATCGGTATGAAAAAATAATGGGTTTGTGATTTTCCAAGTCCGATCTGTCCAACTGTAAGTGTCCAATGCTCACATATGGTGTGTAGACTTCCTTTATCAAAGACTACGTCGACAAGAATACAGAATCGAAATTAATATATTGAATGAACGGAGACTTTATCATGAACGGAAATCGCACACAATGGATTAAAACAACCACTGACTATGCAATTTATGGTGCAAGCCTGTGTTCGCTAGTCATTCACTAGAGCTTTACTTCGAACATACGTATGTTTGCGAAAACCCGGTATGCATATTTAACATTTAACCATTAGCAGTCATTTCTAATAATACAGATATAAAAAGTATATATTGCCCAAAACAGTTGCATTCGCTCTCTCATCCAAAGAATATATATGTTCTTCGCGTTCACCAGATGACTTATTAATCTGGACGGATAAGCAGCAAGAAAGAGCCAAAATTGACCGCGAGAAAATTCGAAGTAAACTAAAGGACGAGCTAGACAGAAGAAGAAACTTCTTAAGAGATTATCAAGACCATAGTTATATTTTAGACACAGTGTTTCATCGTTCATAATTGTTTTTCTTTTGGTGAATAAAGCAAATAAGAGAGTAAAATGTGTCAACAAGTTTGTTTGTTTATTTTTAAATCTAGACTAATATCTTAACATTTTTACTCTTTAATTCTCTAGACTCTTTCTAACCGCATTTTTCACCGCATTTCCGCCAAATGATTTTTCTTCTTTCTCAATTGCGTATCATTTGTTTTAAGCTTTTGAATTTACGACATTGCAACTATCATAACCGGACAAATTAAATCATAGAACGTTATCAAACTGGTTTCAATTATCATTTCATTTGCTTCAACAAACCTCTCTTTCTTTATTTTTTTAATTCAGTTTGTTCAATAATTACGTCAACTACCAATGTCTCATAACCTTATCTTTCACGACTTGCTCTACTAATTGATTCTTGCTCACTCGCCAACAATCTCATACTAACTCAATAACGGATCAACTCAATCAATACCGGACTCGCCTTTCTCTCGTAGAGATCATCAATAAACGAAAGCAAAGAACATGCGGAGAACCTCCCAGCAACATTGGCGACTTTGTTCTCATTGGGAAGCAGGGGGATGCAGCTTTTTACGATTGTCCGGGGATAGACGTTTTCCAACACGATTTAACTCAGACGTGTCCAATCATATACTGCCAAGACGACGGAAACTATTCTACACCTGTATTTCAACCAGATCTCAGCATGTGTGAAACTAGTAAGTACCTGTATATCACCACTGACACGATAAATCATACATTGAAATCATCTGACCCACTTCTGAATTTCTAAACTGTAGAGGCGTCTGATTTTCTTCCATTAGAAACATGTTCACGTTAGTTTACCCTCAGACTAATTGGCCTGGTTTGTTTCTCTCTTCGACTTGTAGTTCGTAAAGATCTTTATTTTCATATCGGGTTTACGAAAAGAAAATACATTATCATCGTCATAAGCGACAAGATTTTCTTGCTAGTTTTGTTGCCGTTAACTTGAAAATAACACACACCATGAATTGAAGGATTTTTTATATATTCTTGCAGCAAAATGCTTGCACAAGCAGCGAGATTTCGTATAACTAAAAGGCCACCAATCGCACAGAATAAAACCCTTTCAAATGAAACATCGTTCGATCTAATGCAAACATTATAGAAAGAACAGTGTTGGAATTGGTGAAACAACGAAAGTCAATTGAATAGTTCCGTTTTTCCATGCTGACAAATCATTCATAAGCAATGGTTTTCTGAACTGGCTGGAATGAATTAACTGCACAAACTAAGAGTTGGAATTATGAGACGGGTCTAGCACCGTAACCAGATGTTTCAATTTTGATTTCTTCATCTGGGCTGCTGACGCTATCCAAAGGCGCACAAGAACAATGTTAAGAAATCATCAAACCATGTTCAGCTAAGCATCTAAGCTCCAAATAAAACTGAAACATACCTCTAATTAAACTTTGCAATCACCTCTAATAAGAACCGGTTGCGGTGTATAGCCACGTCCTCATTTAGAATGGTAGACAATGCTACTCACAACCTCAAACGTTTGAATTTGTACTTAAGTTCCTTATTATAGTAAAGTCGCCTAATTCATACAGTTGCTCAACCTTTATACAAATGACGTGCAGTTTTAAACATATGAAACTAAGTGACAGACATAATGTTCAAGACGTACTTCTAAGTAAATGTACTCACGTGTGCACTGAAAATGTTAATTTTTCAACCTTGCTGTAAAAAATACTTGCCTGACTAAACAAGACATCCGTTGAATATTCTGTGTTGACGTGGAGAAAGAAAGTTAATGACTGTATTACTTAATATAGTCTATAACTTAATCATATATCGCTCAGATGTTTCTATGGTAAAGAACAGTCAATATGATTCAGATTATTGCTAAACCTGTTCAAATGTAATTATATTATATTATGTTATATAATGATTTTATGTTGAGCTATGAAGAATCTTTAAGTGGGTTAGGAATATTAAAGTTTGTTATTTCGAAACAGATATATATATATATATATATATATATATATATATATATATATATATATCCGTTTGTTACATTCCTTTTATTTACCTTTAGAGGATGTAAGATATGAGGTGATTCAATCGACTTCTGGTGAAATTGGATCCCCAAACTATCCATCGAATTACAATCCTTCATCTACTTCAACCTCAGCTGTTTGGAACATTATGGTAGCAGGGAAGAACCTCAATTTTAAAATAGAAGATTTAGATATTGATCAGAGCACCGAAGTTTTATTGTTGTGCGGACTTGGGTAAGCATGATTAGAGAGCTAAGTGACGTGACTAGTTTAGTGTGTATGCGACCATGACAACGTAACATGATTTGATGACAGATGACAAACAGTGTATCTGTAGAACGGTTTAACTATGCTCATCATTGTGTCATGTGACTGCTATTAGTTACGATTAATTTGTACCAGAAGTGTTTGGCTCTTTGCATGCAATGAACACTCCTTTAAAGATCGAATTACCCATCTTCGTCAATGCACTTTCTAAAATACATTTATATTTTATAATTTTAAATCACTTATACTTTTTAAAAACCATTCTGTGAGCTATCAATAATAATAATTCTAGCCACCGAAATACGTGCATTAGACACTTAACTAGTTATTTGCTCATCGGCTTATATGTATTTATCAGGAAAATTTGATTTTCGCATTATCAAACTTCCCTGCTTTCGTGCTTCATTTAACTGTTTAGTCTTGTACTAACGCAATATTTTTGGACCGCAGTGAAGTCAAAATCACAATTCGGTGATATTTTCCAATATAAATGACCACAACAAAAACCTTCTCACTCATGCCGCTCAGTTCGGGAGAAATCAAGAGATTAATAACCCGCTGTAAATATAAAATTATTGTCAAGGTGTATTCGGGTATCATAAGGAAGGACAATGAGACTGCCCCAAACACTAGAGTGAGAACATATTAACTTGACATTAAATTTGGTCTCTGTTTTATTTATCGCACACTGATAATATGAGAAAAAGTACGGATACCAGTCAGCCAAAAGTAGATCAGGTACGGACAGTTATCATGTTTATTTGCCAATGATACAATCATATAGCTCTGCAAGTGTTGCTCCATCTGCAATCGTCTGTAAATATGCTTGAAAATAACAATTGGAAAAAGTGCATGATTTGGACCTAAAAAGCATTGGGTTTAATTCTGTGTATGCAAGATATTCATACATTTACGTCCGTTTCCCTTTATCTGGCATTTGACGAGCATCGTTTTCTTGTGTTATTTTGGAGTAAATATAGAGACATAAGTTTGATACAGGGCACGAGGTATCAAAACGGGATATTAGAGTAACGTATATATGTTCAGCTTATGCAATACAATATATTTAATGAACATTAATACTCATGCAGATATGTGTACCAGTATAATTCACCACAGGAAAAGAAAGATGGCGAATCCTTCCTTAAAAATATAGAACAAACGATAGAACACATTTAAAAACATGTCGACACTATTTTAACAAACTACTGCAGAGAAACAAATATTGAAATTAAGCCCACCCACATGTATGTTTCCTATTGCATTTCTTCTAAAATTAGGGTAGCTAGGTACTCACACACACACACACACACACACACACACACACACACATATATATATATATATATATATATATATATATATATATATATATATATATATATATATACTGAATAGTATATATAATGTACTAAGTACAACGGAAAACTGGCTCAGATATACATATCAAATTCAGGAATGCAGGGGTCATGTTATCAGGCGAGGAGACTTTGACCTCTTGATTTTTTGAACGTAAAATGACTGGTTGTACTTTATATCTTCCTTGATGTACCCATTAAGTTCTGGCAGTGTTGTAATCCAAGGCATCATGTATTTATGCAGTGTTGATACCAATTAGCCTATGCAGACAAACTCTTACACATTCACAGGGGTGTTTTAATTGCTAACTGACCTTTAACCCTGTTTGCAGCAATATATCACTTCTGAGTTCATGAAATTGGGCCTACTGTACAGTGATGAAAATATACCAAATTCTGTTTCAAAATTGTAACTGTGTGTGTGATTTGGATTTTTAAGATACCTTGAACAATTTTTCAGTCATATTGCTATGATGTTTGCAGTGTGGCAGTTTATAGTGATATCTAGCACTGAGGCATCATGCCGCAGTCATGTAGCATGACATCCTACCCAGTTACATTATCCTGACAGTAGGACGACCAGTCCATACACTAACCTCTTAATGATGAGCACCAAATGAGGCAGCTGTTAATACCATTTTTATGTCTTTGGTATGACCTTGCTAGGGATCAAGGCCTCCACAACCTCTTGCATCTGAGGTGGATGCTCCTACCACTAGGCCACTGGAACGGTCAACACCAGTATGTAAATAGTAATTTGTTGTTAACAAATATAATCAGTAAAGATCATTTCTAATTGATTTCTTTTTTTATAAAAAAAACCCAGAAGTTAACAGAATTTTTTCTTTATAAAATTAGTTTGAAACTGTATGTGAACCGGTAATGGCAGACATCACTGCACCTGTGATAAACCACTTCATTACATTGTATTCTTAAAACATTGGGCAAATAAATTCAGGAAAATATGTAATTTAATTAAAACAAAGTCTAAATATTTTGTGTTAGAAAATGTAGCCTAAATATTTAATAATGAAATAAGAAATATGGGACAATAATATGTTGTGGAATTCGAAACAATGTTGTTAAGCTCAATGCTGTTTTCTGATTTAATTCATTTTCATGAAAATACATACATACATACATACATACATACATACATACATACATACATACATACATACATACATACATACATACATACATACATACATACATACATACATACATACATACATACATACATACATGGATTGAAGTCATTTGATCCTATGTACCTTTTGTCTTCTTCAAAGTATGCTAGAAATCTTTCTGACTGCAATTTTACACAAGACATGTAGAAAATAAAATTATTAAAAGGTACTTTATTATGCAATAATACCGACTTGCAATTACACTATTTTAATCTTGCTACTCCTATAAGATTAAATGAATTACAATGAATAGTTTCTGTTGTTTTTTTTAATACATCATATGGCCAAAATACACTGCATTTACCTCAATCTAAACATACATATAAGACAAGTATAAATGCAATGGGTATGAAATGTTTAAAAAGGTCCTACATCTTGTGGTTCAAATGCATGTTTTTTTTAAAAACTTTAAGAACATAATCAACACTGGTCTGAAGATAAACTGAATCTTGGAAATCAAACAGTTGCTGGACTTTGGCTCATAGTAGACACTTCAAGAAAGACAATCATAGTCTATATGGCTCCATGGTAGGGATCATTTGTTATCATACAATCACTAGAATAGTCTCTCCATAACAATTTGATATCAATAGGTGTTATCTGACTAAAAGGCCTAAATCATTTTAACTTAAAATGAGATTTCTGCTTTGTAACAATCTCTTCTGTAGGTGGTGGTGGTATTGGAGCAAGTACATCAGATATTCACCTATGATCATTTATGACCAAAACAACTGGCAGGTTCATTCCAACTCTATCATCTAACCTCATTTTCAATATTTTTATAATTTTCTCCAGCATATACAGGTACTGTTGATCAGCTTTCTTTGGGTTTGCAGACCATCTCTCACTTTTTTGTTGAATGATCTATGGTATCTGACAAGAAAATGCAAACATTTCACTGACAATGTCATTTTATATTGTTTTAATTCTCAAAAGTCCAAATAAAAACTGCATACAATTACATGTAACAAATCATTTTGCTACAGATGAAAATGTAAATATAGCAAACCTGTATCTAACCCATATATCATAAAAATGTTTAGATTATTTACAGAATTTTCTAATTACATTAGACTAATTCTAACCAAAATTGGTTTATGACATTTATTTTAAAAAATTTCTTTTGTGAAAGATTAAATTTTACCACAAACAGATGGTTTATCAACTTTCAGGTAAAGCATTAATATTTTAACGAAAATTAATTATTATGTTAACAAACAAGAATAAAGTTTATTACCTTATTTTTCCATCTGTGTTTACAATCACATCTCTGTCAATATGATTGTTATGATCAAGAGTTGCCAAAAGATTCCTAGCTCTGAAAGCTGATGGCTTATATGAATGTTCTTTGGAGGCATACAATAAAATCAAACTTCTGGAAATTATCCAGTTCTGCTGTACTTCTGAAACAATGTAAAATAACTAAATAAATAAATTGATTCAGATGCAAAGAATTATTTCAAAATTATAAATCCCAATTAATCTGTTTTGATGAAAATGCCAATGTACAGTAGCATTATACAGGCAGAGAATAATCAACTCGTTTCACCCCTACAAATTTTTTCCCTTGTCACCTGAAATGGAGGTAGGGAATGCATTTGTGGGCTAATTTTGAATACATTGAAATACATCTGCTTCCAAGAATTTTTTGCTTAGATATATGCCTAGGTGTGCTAGAAACATCATTCGGCATCTGCATAAGGGTAAAAGTTGGAGTTTTTTCTTCTTCTGACCCATCATTTTCCTCCTGGCCACTTTTTACTTCCAATCTCCAATTTATCCTACTTCTGCAAATGTTTATCTGTCTGTGTATAGCTCAGACCGATATGAATTAGACTGCAAGCAAAAAAGTAAAAATTCTGGAAACAAAATCTGATTCCAACAATGGGCATGTGCACAAAAATCGGTTAAAGCTTGACCCCTCCCTCCCTGTACACATGCATACTTTATTTTTTTACACACACCCCATCTGCGTACATGCAATTGCCCTCCCCATTCTGTAGAACAGCCAATATTTAATCCACACAGAAAAGACCAAGGATTAATAATATTATGTATTTAATATAACAGATAGTCCACCAATATTGAATGTCTGGCTGCATCAAATAAATAAGCTGTGTAACTTTAAAAAGTTCGTCGATTGTCTACTAAAACTCAAACACCAACTGAACCCAGTCAAGCAGGTTACATATTAGACAAATTACTATCGAGGTATATGTGTACATACATAATCAGCAGACCTCCCACCCCCATACACAAGCATATGCATTTGGGTAAACACCCCCTTCCCGTCTCCATGTGTACTAAACGGACAAACCATAACTATGGCCTTAGTGTGGTTTGTATTTATAATACAATGTATTCATATTCTTACAATGATAACCAGTATATCTTCATTTTTTCAATTACGCATCAATACTATATTTAAAGATATATTGTAATTACACATTTTTAACTTTTATGTTCATACACTGCAAAGAAAGCTTTTGTGGGAGCAACTTTCTGGTTTATACACAAATACAATCCACAAATACCAATACAATACTATACATGAATATATATGGTTATTTTTTAGTATACTTAATACGAATATTCTCCTTTTTTGTATGTATCACAATTATTTTTGTTAGTATACTTTCTCAAATGGGTTGATAAAACTTTTAGACTTTTCCATCATAACACTTTCCTTCTCCTTAAGTTTTTCAACTTCAGACAAGACTGAATCCCTTAAAATAAAATTTTGAAATGTGTAAATACTAATGTTGAACTTGGAAATCTTTAGTTTTGTATCAAAAGAAAGCATTATCATTTATCTTGGTTATTATAATGGGAATGATAATGCTTCAAGAAATAATAATAATAATAATAATAATAATAATAATAATTTATTTAAAGGGGTGACTCATTTAGTCAAAGACTATTCTCACTTGAGACTAACTAAAATACAAACAGCATGATGAGGAACATATCAATAACAAAAATGACATGTGCCAACAATTTACAACAAAAATATTATTCTAAATAAAACAAATCATAACAAAATGTACAATCTTTTCCAACTGCAAAATATTAAACTAGTATAGAATGATACATTTCCAGGTGCATCAACCAAAATATTTGTAAACAAGTAAATATTCATAAAATTTAAGAAAATGTAGTAATACTTACATAGATGTCATATCTGATTCTGATGTGGTTATATCAGAGACAGCAGGAATTTGTATCCTATGAATTGTTGGCCCAGGTGTAGAAGTTGTGGCCATGTCTTCCTTCACAATTCTGTTTCTGATGTTTTCCTTGCACTGGCATTAAATTCATAACTAATATAGCAAGGGAAAATAAATATTTCATTAGACACAAAAATTATATATATTTTACAAATAATAGTGAATGAATGAATGTTAAATTAAAGTGAACCAGCCACGGTGGGTCATTATTCACTGTTTTATCTTTCAAAAGAAAGTTATTTAATTTTTCCCGTGGGGTAAGGAATGATGCCACATCCCCACGGGCGTTTATGCACACATAGTGTGCTATTTAATTTGGTCATGCATAAAATATACTTAACTGTATTGCATTAATTTTATTTACAGCCATCACTATTTACATTATAAATAATTTGTATTAAAAAAAAACAGTAGTGACTGTTTACCTCTAAATAGTCTTATGTTTGCGTGCGAAAATGAAGATGATCATTAATACCCCTTATGGTAGCCTCAAAAAAAAGCTACTGTCTGTTATGTACATGCAGATTTCAGCGATATTGTTACAGGGCTGTGGCATTTTATTTCAAGCTAAATGGAATAAAGCCAGTTTATATACTATATGTTATTTTAAGAGTTTTGATAAAGAGTTAACAATACAAAAATAAAACAGCGGTATAAAAACTTGACTGTACATTGCAAAATTGAGACTCACCAGCATCCAGCATGAATTTGGCGATCTCTGGATTATTTTCCAGGCTCAAAGTGGACTTCTTTTTATTACATCGTTCATGCTGGTCACCAATACATATGCGTGTGCTGCCATAATTTGCCCAAACAACTTTTTTTCCCTCCTCCTTTCAGAATCTAAGTGTTGCTTTCGATCTAGTTGCGGACACGCCATTATTTTTGTAAAGACGTGTATGCGCATGGCTAAAATTCTTAATCTTCGGGAGAGGTCAACACAGAGGTTACATGAATATAGGCGTAGCGAATAGCGAATTATTGTCTGCAGACAATAATTAAAAATCACGTATTTTATCACAAAATTACCGATACTAGCCTGATTTCGGCCTCAGCAACAGCCTGAATCGTAATTTTTCAACTAAATA
The DNA here is from genome assembly GCA_030141615.1 of Unio pictorum. Classification (NCBI taxonomy): domain Eukaryota; kingdom Metazoa; phylum Mollusca; class Bivalvia; order Unionida; family Unionidae; genus Unio; species Unio pictorum. The sequence goes on along the minus strand of JARLTB010000020.1, from coordinate 9,284,237 downwards.
AGTAATCACGAACTGAAAAAAGAACAAAATAATTTTATTCGTTTTTACTTAGGTTGTATGCCTTTGAATGAACACATTGCGAAACAATGGACTCAATTGTATCAAGATGTCTTCCTATAACAAATTTACGGACAAAGAAATAAAGTAACGAGTTCCTCCAACAAATATACACAAGAAGAAGGGAGTAATCAAATAATATTTTGTTTGTAGCAAAGATGGTTAAAAGTTTTTCAATGGGTGATGGAAGAGCGAACTCTGAGCGAGGAGTAGTGGTGAAACAAATGCTACGAAAACCGCTATATGAATGGCGACCTCATACAGATAATACCAACCTTTTATTCGATCTATCAATACTTACAAAAAAAGCAGCGAAATACGATGTAATGTGCGTGTATGTGTATGTGTGTGATTTGGTTTCATAAAGTAGCTTTAATAATGTTCAGTCATGTCGCTACGATGTCTGCAGCGTTCCCGTTTTTAATGATTTCTATTACTATGACATCGTACAACAAACATATGGCATCATGTCCCACCCAGTCATATTATCTTGGTTCCATCTTTCTTAATGATGAGTACCAAGCAAGGCAGCTGGTAGTATCATTTTTTAAAATTCTTTGGTATGTATTGGCCGTGTTTTAGAAACGTCGACGTCTAGCATCTGAGGATTAATAGACGTTATATTAAAGCCGAACGTTACGAACAAGCTGTTAGTTTCCAAGGTGATCATATCAGCTGAGTTTTAGTTTTTTATTATTATTTGCTAACGTGTAATTTGAGCCAGGTATGTAGACACAGCACAATGATTGTCAATAATTATTTTACTCTTTTTTAGTATATATATATATATATATATATATATATATATATATATATGTGTGTGTGTGTGTGTGTGTGTGTGTGTGTGTGTGTGTTTCCTTTTCTGACTTTGGAATACAATTATATTTTGTACGCGTTCTTTTGTCATTCTCTTTTTCTCATTTTTTTTATCAGGTATTACCCTGCTGGTAAAATGTTTTCATGGTTGTTCTCGTATCAATTTGTTCTTGTCTATCTTCTGGTTCTTACTGATGATTTTGATTTATATAATATATACTCTTTTCTTTGAAAAGATCTAAATTGGTTTTAATTACAGTATCCTTTAATTCCTCAAGACTTGGTACACCTTAAGTTTCAAAAGTCACAAACGTTGTAGTTTTTTTCAATTTTTATATGTGTATTTCGAGGGCTTTCTTTTCCCAGTTTGATTGCCAACCTTACATAGACATTTCATACGGCAATATTAGTGCAAATAAATGTCAGCGTTAAATCATCCTTTTCTCGTCTTTGTGTGACATATATTTGAACTAACGTATTCCTTAGACTATACAAATGTGCTGATATTTCTGTCACTTTCGCAAATCCCCAACAATACGCATTATATTTGAATATTGTCCATGTCAAGTGTTAATGAACATATATTATATTTGAAGGTCCTAGTATTTAAACAAAATATAAATAAACTGAAATGTTAACATTTATCCAACTATAAGCTACACTTTACGATTTTATTTAGCTGAAAGCTGCTACAGAATTATTATAGTTAAATTCACATGGAAGGGAATATACATCGTTAACATAAGGCCGTTACTCTTATCATGTCTAAGCTAACATTTCTTGTTGGATCCAGCACGGTCGTTAAAGGAACCTCCTTTGTGTCCAAAACATGAACGTATCTAAATTCATTGGAATATCCACTCCACCATCCAACCGTAAGGGCATGCTCTGTGCGGCAGGATAAGCACTGTTGTTGTAATGAATCTTACGGGTGCTATTTTTAAAGATGCTCGGTACTGGGAATCATCGGTATGAGTATAATCATCCGCGGCAACATCACCATCATGATCACAAAAAGCAGTACTAAGAACAACAACAAAAACAACAACAATAAAAAAACCAAAGTACAAACGTTTCATAACATCTCGTCAAAACATGTTTAATCATATTTGGCCTTTGCTTATTCGTGTATTGCTAGTGTATAGCTGTTACCGTTCAAATTATATCTTAAAATATATATACACCTATTATATTACCTTAACGTTAGCATTACAGCTTACCAAAACGTCTTCCTTTTAGGATGATTTCTGAAACACTTTTTATGACCTTCAAAAGTTACTGAAAATTTATAAAACATTTATTTTGTTTCGTGCTTTGTAAAAGACTGTTTAGAACAGGACTATTGGTCCAGTTTTTTGAAAATCGTAGGATATGAATATTATATCTAAGATATGAAGGAAGGTACATTAAAAAGTAGTATGAACTATGAAAGATCGACACATTAAATCATAAACGACCAATAATGAATGTGGGTGTGAATTGCTGAAAGATGTATGACAATTAAAGATTACAATACGTATAGATCAGATCACAAATTAATAGGAATAATCCACATTTGAAATATCTCATATGGATGTAAAACAAGAACTTGAAGTAGTATTTAAATTTTGTTAATGTTTGAGACGTTTTGTTTGTCCTCGAAACTTCTTTTGTTTGAAGATTGCATGCGCAAGTGAACTTTCCTTTTCCATTACAGTGTTTAAAGAAACAAATTATGTTCCTATGTATAAACGTGTTTGTGTATAACGCTCGTAACCTCCGGCCACCGCCACGCACGATAAAATATCGGGCACCAGTTTTGGAAGATTTCATGGTAACGACAAGATACAGATTTGAAACCTCAACAGACAAAGATTATAATGTAGGAACAATTTTGATTCTTCAGCAATTACCCCACTATAATATATATATATATATATATATATATATATATATATATATATATATATATATATATATATATATATATATATATATATATATATATAAACAGCAACACAGAGAGAGAGAGAGTGAAAACTAACAAGCTTGTAAAACTTTAACAAACAAATTTATTAAGTACAAATTTTTCATAAGAGAACATAAATAAACTTACGGTTTTAGAGAAACAAATCCAACATTAATCCAATATATAATTCACAAAAACAATCCACTAATGGAATTGCAAGAGTCCTGATAATTAAATGTTCTAATAAATCCAGGTTCGAATCTTGCCGATGTAATCCAAAATGGTTGACGATATCACGTGATGCAGTTCTTGTTTTTAAAATAATCCAAATGAAAATTATGAGCACATGTTCTTCTCCAAATAAATCAAATAATTCCTCTTTTCCAACGAAATGACACAATTTCCAGTACAAGGTAATTAAAAATATAACTCAAACAGAAGACACTACTAATATCATAAAAGCCCAACATCTACTGAATTGTTTTATCCCAAAAAATAATTTAAATACCTGCTTTTTATGTAAACAAGTGATCACGTGATTTTATGGAAGTTCATAGAAGGTCGTAGAATGAAAGATCCAGATAAGAAATCAGTCACTTCCTACCCCCAACAACAAAAAATAAAAATATGTCCTTGATTTTAGCCAATCGTTTTAGAAGCTTGTTGACACTGTCTGAAGCAGGGTCAGAAATTGGGTCAACCCTCTTGTTTACAAATAGAGTCTAGGTCAGCTTGAATTTTCCAGAATATATATCTCCCAATTAATGAATTATAAACCCTAAAATGACAAATTTGAATTTGACAATTAAAAATAAATAATTTAAATCCAATAGACGTAACAATATATATATATATATATATATATATATATATATATATATATATATATATATATATATATATATATATAATTAAGAAATACACGACACCCAGTAACTAACAACAAAATAAGAACATGATCAACCAGATTCCTTAGGTATATATTTACACATAGGTACATAGGTTTAATGGAATACCTGAAAGAGAATACAAAATCACTTTTAAAATTAATGATGGACCCATGATCATTGGTAAGTGGCTTAATGTCCCAGGAGATTAAGATTTAGTTCCACTGACTAATACATTAACCTTATTGTTATTCTCTTGCAGAGTCATTGTATTGTTAGAAGAGTACCAAGCAACGGTGATTGGATCGGAATTTACTTGTAAAAACCATGTGCACAGATAGTATTATTTCATGGCAATTTGAACGGTGGAAGGGGTTTCAAGATTTCATTCACGTCTGACGAATAGACAGCAATGATTACCAATGTATCAGTGATGAATTTAAAGAGTGGCCTGTTTAAATCACCCGGTGCCCTCATCAACAAGAGACAGCCAATACATTTTGTCACTTCTACATTTTTCTACTTTCTTGCCTAAATATATAAGTTCATCCCAAAGCGCGAGAACTTTTAATACGTCATTTTAGGGTCACGGTTATGAAGCACTTATTGAAGATATTAACATATATTGATACTATTAAGATAATACCGAGAACAGTTGATATGGCATCCCTGTTGTTTTTTAATATATTATTGTTTACGTTTCAGAAAGATAATACAAATATGTACATCTTTCATGGTGAACAATTTTCTGATATATAACTCTGTAACGTTTCAGTTCTAAATTTGCTTGCATCTGTTCGCATTTTTGGGGGGATACAACCGGTTCAAAAGTTTGGGATCATACGTATTTTCTTCATCATAAAAGAAATATAACAAAACTTTTTGATTGGTTGTCAAATAGAATATGTTCAACTACATAGAGAAACTAAAATAGTCATTGTCACGAGATGGAAATGTGAGAATGGACCAATATCTACAATATTTATCATATATTACTCAGGAAATAATAATCTATCACTTATTTTAAATGCGTCATGTATCAAATTACCTGCTGTGCTTATTCGTTTACTATTGATAGGAGTCAACAGTTGAATGTACTTGTGCTAATACTGTTTATTACAGAAGTATTTTTGAATTGAGTTTACACCCGTGATAGTATACACATGACATTCTAAAACAAAATGATATTTTTCTTCAGTATCATAAATGGTAAAGTTCACCTATATATATCCTATTCTATGCATATTTCCTTTTTATTTCTCAGCTTATTGGACGTTTCACATACTATACATATAAAGATGTGTTTTGGCAACCTCTTTTATAGTTATTGCAACTGTATTAAAAACAATTGAGACAAACCATAAAAGATGGCCATCATACAAGCCTATTGCATTTGTGTTTGTCGGGTCGACATATACATACACACATACATACATACATACATACATACATACATACATACATACATACATACATACATACATACATACATCCATCCATCCATCCATCCATCCATCCATCCATCCATCCATCCATCCATCCATCCATCCATCCATCCATAGATATATAGATAGGTATGTACGTACGTACGTCCGTCCGTCCGTACGTACGTCCGTCCGTCCATACATACATACATACATACATACATACATACATACATACATACATACATACATACATACATACATACATACATACATACATACATACATACACACAGAAATATGTACATGCTAATCGAGTGTTCCCAAATCCACAATATATTTGTATGTCCTCTTAGCCTGCCAAAGGTAATAGGTTAATAGAGGAAACAGCAAATTATTTGTATTATTGAAGCGGAAGAGGGAAGCGTTGGAAGCAAGATATAGTTTTGTGTGTACTTCAACTAAAGCTGTTTCTACGTCGTTCAGGTGGCACCACTAATGAGTAAATTTTACTAATAAGAAAGATGATGGAACAATATTAAAACTCTCCTTTCTCGCATAGAAATGTCTTAAAATTGTCGGTTTTGATATTGTAACACTATATGAAGCTGCTTCTTTTGTATATTTTCCCTATATGATTATTCAATATAAATATAAATTTATCATGCATTTGTTTGACCGAACTACATTTTATGTCGATTTTATAACTTTTAATGTTTCATATTGAATATGAAGAGAGAGAGAGAGAGAGAGAGAGAGAGAGAGAGAGAGAGAGTTTGTTTTAAACTGGATAATCACAGAGAAAATCAATAAAAGGGTTATTCCTTGTACAGCGCCGACTACCTACACCTGTAAAGGGATGTGGACTTGAGAGAGGGAGGAGGAAACAACATATTTTACCCTTAGGTGTTACAGGCTCTTAATCCGGAAATAATAAAAAAAAATGCAAATAAAAGTTAGAAGCGGCAGATCAGGCATGTCAATTTAGCCTATGTATGTATGAATGTATGTATGTATGTATGTATGTATATATGTATGTATGTATGTATGTATGTATGTATGTATGTATGTATGTATGTATGTATGTATGTATGTATGTATATATGTATGTATGTATTTTGTTCTATTACGTAATGTTCTAGGTCTGAGAAGCTTGAGAACGTATCAAATGACTTTTATTTCATCATATCAATTATGTTTTCTAATAATCTATCAGCAATCTGTATGTTATTATTTTTCTCGTTTTAAAGAATTTTCTAAAACCAGTGCGTTGATCTTCTCCGTTTTTCTTTCGTGGTCCAAATTGTTTTTGAAAACAATAAATACGGACGTCAAATATATTTGTGTCCGTGCCTGGAACTGTCTTATGTTTGCCAATCTTTTAATCATTGACATGATAAACAGAAACATTCTTTAACGGGATAATTCTTTCTCATTGAATTTTCAGCGTGCAAGTACAGTGCTCATGTAACCATTTTATCAATTCATCGCATTGTAATTATCTTTTGTTACATATGTTACCATATTTACTTGTTATTGTTTAAAACAACTGGGCTTTTATGATCGTTGTTAACTCATTTTACGCCGTTGGTTAATTACGACAGGATAGCAGTATTCGAAGAATAATAAATCTTTAGAAAATTTTGTTTAGGCGCTCTCAGCAAACCAACAGGAGGGCCGCCTAAACTATCATAGTCAAAACTTCACAATGTAGTTTCAATTCTTTAAAACGTATGCATAATTTCAAGCTGATGTGAAACTTTACTCTGTATAGAATCTGTTTCGTTAAATCGTTGTAGATTGACCCATTAAGTTTAGAAAAATTTAAAATTGTACTATAAACGTGACTTTGCATGGTAATCAGATCTAAATATTTCATTTATTCCTACTTCACACCTAACATTTTCGCTTATAGCTTATACGTATATCGTCATCTTACTAAACTTAAAATTAGATATATTTGTAACACCTATATTCTCTTGAATGTAGTCTTTTGACGAAGTTGCCATTGCGCACACACAGACATTCCAAATTTGTTAATAAATAGAAATTAGTCCTTGATACAGATATGGTCTGCTTCATGTTACGTTCATTATTTTTGTCTACCACCTTTCAAAATGCCGTTGAGTTCAATATTATATATCCACATTTATGTTTTGTAAATGGAATAATAACTTGTTTTCAGACCATTGCCTATACCTTTTTTTTCTGTCCAATGCCTATACCTTTACATTTTCTGACCATTTTGTTATATCTCGATCATGGATTCCCCGAAAACATAATCTATAGATGATGGTTGAATCCTTCGAGTAATGTTTTCGTTACATATATTGTGTCCTTTGAGTCGCTGGGACCAATACACCATCATGATATTATCTGTGCTGTCGTAGTATTAGATGTGTAGCCTTAAAGAACAAAATTAAAACAACACTACTCCAAAATCCAATATATACACTGGTTCACATGGTTCCTAGTACATTCAATATCGCGGTTGCTAAGTGTTTATTTAACCGGGTAATCGAAGTACCCAAGAACGGTAACCCTACATCATGATCTGGTCTCCCTCCTTTCACACACACTCAAACACACGCATATATACATACATACATACGCACACACACACACACACACACACACACATACACACACACATGCATGCATACATACATACATACATACATACATACATACATACATACATACATACATACATACATACATACATACATACATACATACATACATACATACATACATACATACATACATACATACACACAGAAATATGTACATGCTAATCGAGTGTTCCCAAATCCACAATATATTTGTATGTCCTCTTAGCCTGCCAAAGGTAATAGGTTAATAGAGGAAACAGCAAATTATTTGTATTATTGAAGCGGAAGAGGGAAGCGTTGGAAGCAAGATATAGTTTTGTGTGTACTTCAACTAAAGCTGTTTCTACGTCGTTCAGGTGGCACCACTAATGGATAAATTTTACTAATAAGAAAGATGATGGAACAATATTAAAACTCTCCTTTCTCGCATAGAAATGTCTTAAAATTGTCGGTTTTGATATTGTAACACTATATGAAGCTGCTTCTTTTGTATATTTTCCCTATATGATTATTCAATATAAATATAAATTTATCACGCATTTGTTTGACCGAACTACATTTTATGTCGATTTTATAACTTTTAATGTTTCATATTGAATATGAAGAGAGAGAGAGAGAGAGAGAGAGAGAGAGAGAGAGAGAGAGAGAGAGAGAGAGAGAGAGAGAGAGAGAGAGAGAGAGAGAGTTTGTTTTGAACTGGATAATCACAGAGAAAATCAATAAAAGGGTTATTCCTTGTACAGAGCCGACTACCTACACCTGTAAAGAGATGTGGACTTGAGAGAGGGAGGAGGAAACAACATATTTTACCCTCAGGTGTTACAGGCTATTAATCCGGAAATAATAAAAAAAATGCAAATAAAAGTTAGAAGCGGCAGATCAGGCATGTCAATTTAGCTTATGTATGTATGTATGTATGTATGTATGTATGTATGTATGTATGTATGTATGCATGCATGCATGTATGTATGTATGTATGTATGTATGTATGTATGTATGTATGTATGTATGTATGTATGTATGTATGTATGTATGTATGTATGTATTGTGTTCTATTACATAATGTTCTAGGTCTGAGAAGCTTGAGAACGTATCAAATGACTTTTATTTCATCATATCAATTATGTTTTCTAATAATCTATCAGCAATCTGTATGTTATTTTTTTTCTCGTTTTAAAGAATTTTCTAAAGCCAGTGCGTTGATCTTCTCCGTTTTTCTTTCGTGGTCCAAATTGTTTTTGAAAACAATAAATACGACGTCAAATATATTTGTGTCCGTGCCTGGAACTGTCTTATGTTTGCCAATCTTTTAATCATTGACATGATAAACAGAAACATTCTTTAACGGGATAATTCTTTCTCATTGAACTTTCAGCGTGCAAGTACAGTGCTCATGTAACTATTTTATCAATTCATCGCATTGTAATTATCTTTTGTTACATATGTTACCATATTTACTTGTTATTGTTTAAAACAACTGGGCTTTTATGATCGTTGTTAACTCATTTTACGCCGTTGGTTAATTACGACAGGATAGCAGTATTCGAAGAATAATAAATCTTTAGAAAATTTTGTTTAGGCGCTCTCAGCAAACCAACAGGAGGGCCGCCTAAACTATCATAGTCAAAACTTCACAATGTAGTTTCAATTCTTTAAAACGTATGCATAATTTCAAGCTGATGTGAAACTTTACTCTGTATAGAATCTGTTTCGTTAAATCGTTGTAGATTGACCCATTAAGTTTAGAAAAATTTAAAATTGTACTATAAACGTGACTTTGCATGGTAATCAGATCTAAATATTTCATTTATTCCTACTTCACACCTAACATTTTCGCTTATAGCTTATACGTATATCGTCATCTTACTAAACTTAAAATTAGATATATTTGTAACACCTATATTCTCTTGAATGTAGTCTTTTGACAAAGTTGCCATTGCGCACACACAGACTATCCAAATTTGTTAATAAATAGTAATTAGTCCTTGATACAGATATGGTCTGCTTCATGTTACGTTCATTATTTTTGTCTACCACCTTTCAAAATGCCGTTGAGTTCAATATTATATATCCACATTTATGTTTTGTAAATGGAATAATAACTTGTTTTCAGACCATTGCCTATACCTTTTTTTTCTGTCCAATGCCTATACCTTTACATTTTCTGACCATTTTGTTATATCTCGATCATGGATTCCCCGAAAACATAATCTATAGATGATGGTTGAATCCTTCGAGTAATGTTTTCGTTACATATATTGTGTCCTTTGAGTCGCTGGGACCAATACACCATCATGATATTATTTGTGCTGTCGTAGTATTAGATGTGTAGCCTTAAAGAACAAAATTAAAACAACACTACTCCAAAATCCAATATATACACTGGTTCACATAGTTCCTAGTACATTCAATATCGCGGTTGCTAAGTGTTTATTTAACCGGGTAATCGAAGTACCCAAGAACGGTAACCCTACATAATGATCTGGTCTCCCTCTTTTCACACACACACAAACACACGCACACATACGTGTTTTAAGGTCAAAGTGGGGTCTTTAACATTTATCTCTGAAACTGGGGTCCCATGTTTCTAGTTGTCGTATCTACTAACTGCCGTCAAATATAACAAAAACATGGACTACTGAAATTAAACACACACTTAAATTTAAAGATAGTATTTACATTTGATAAAATAATAGCTCTGGACAATTTTAACAGTAGTCATGGAAATTGGGGTCCGGAAGTCACTCGTCACGTGATATACTCTCGCACCCGAAATCGGGACCGAAAACACACATGAAACTGGGGTCTTGAAGCAAATCATCTTAGAACACAATATAATGCAATAAATTACTAATTTATAGTGTAGAATGAAATGAAAGATGATTGAATTGGTTTGTTTTTATATATGTAATACCTTAATAAGTGTCACGCTAAAATGTACGCCGATAAATCAGCTTCTCACCTTGATGATAATGATTGGTGGTTTAGAGGCTGCTATCGCCTATTCATTAAAACCTGCAAACTACACTTATCGACGTTTCTCATGGCTGTGGAGCTACCGTCGGCTGAAGATATCTTTTGGTGAAATTATATTTTCGGAGCCAATCTTATGTTTGGTGACATGTAAATTCACGTTAAATAGCACAACCCTTTATCCTGTGGCCATTTTGAATTTTGCACTAGATATAGAATATGGTTGTTACCAATTACCGATGTGTCTAAAGTGTATGCAGATCTGCACATTTTAATGACAAAATGAAATCAGACCCACATATTGTCCATCAGTGTCAGCAGATTAGGGGGAAGGGGTGATTATCGGACTTGCTAAAATTTTAACCACATTGCAGTCGGTTGTAAATGTCCGTTGTTTATTTTTTTTTCTTTCTTTCCCATCCATTTCTATATATTTCGTATTAGAAAGAAGGTCTGGGCATTTTTGTTGCTGTTTTTCAATGAAGGTCGTAGCATATTGATAAAATAACTAAGTTTGAATCCCTGTGTCGGAAAAATTCATAGCGGAACACACCAATCAGTCCCGCGATAGCAGGTGCCATTTCAACCGACTGTTTAACGGCAATTTTAGTGTCATAACTGCCTAGAAAGTATTTTTTTATTTTAACTATTATACCTACATTACATTATATAATAATACAAATACACGTCTTTTTCACATATCCGATATAACACCAAATAATACAAAAATGTTACTTACATGAAGTTGAAATGGTATGATACATTAAAGTATAGAACTATCATGCAAAATAAAAGAACCGATCTCTCTCTCTCTCTCTCCCTCTCCCTCTCTCAGGTGGAAATTTTGTCTCCATATTCAAGCCGAAAATGTCGACAGACATCTAGAAACTGTACAAAATTCTCATGTTTAATTCGTTACCTAATCGGATTGTTCAGCATACAGCTAGTCACAATCCCCAAGCTAAACATTTTTTGTACAGCCTGCGGTTTTATATTTTTTTGTGTTCAAGTTTTGAATTTATAAAGATTTTTGAAAGTTTAATCAGAAATGTATCATCTCCACGACACGTCACATACCAAATCCATACTTCTAGACTACTAGCCATAGCCACAAATGATGGTTAAGCGCCATAATAATTAGTTTTTGTGTCCATCATAATTACTTACATTATTGTAGAACCCCTAAATATGCCCATGCTCAGTCACAAACATGACAAACATATTTAGGGGTTGTCCATAGAGGACGTCCGCAGAGATTACCCGTTTTCCTACACAAACACACCTTGTCCGGATGTTGCTCAACTCCACCCCCTTCCCGGCTGCGGACGTCCGCATCTAGTAATATGCACTGCTCTTTGGTCTAGCAGTGTAATAGCTGGTGCTCTAAAAGTACAACACTCACTGATCTCGTCACGAAATGTAGCTCAAAACAAAGAAAAAAATTAAACATAAAGTTCTTTCTTTAAAAAGTCTTTATTTAGAACATATAACTAAAGTTGTCATCTCACAGAAACCTAAATTTGATAGACAGTCAATGTCTTACTCCACTTCAACAAACGCAGACTGTAGCCAGTCAAATAAGTTGCGAACAACTGGCAGACCATCATCACTACTTTCAGTTGCGTTAGTTGATGATGCAGTTGACAGAATAGCGCTAACAGATTCTGGCTTTACAGCGCCTACGTCTGCCACCTCAGCTTGTGTGCTCACAGCTGCATACATGTGAATACGGGGGTACTTCGTAGCCCGAGATGGAAAGTACAGGTCACACTGATTACAAACGCGCTTCTCACGATTAGCATTCACCGACGGACATTGGAAATCTAATGGCATCCTGAGGACAAGAGTTACAATAGTCCAGTCTTGAAAGTACTAATGAGCACACAGGTGTTTTAGTGGCATCAAATGAAATATATTTGTGAATGTAACTGATGCATCTCGGCTGAAGATATATGCAGCCTTGCAGATGTTCGTGACATGTTGGTGCAATGTGAGAGTACTGTCTAAAGTAACTCCTAGGTTTCGTACTGACTGATAATTTAATGTTGCTGATATTTATTGTCTGAGGTAAAGGATGTGAATCAGAAAGTCTTTGTGATCAGAATGGCCTCAGTTTTATCATCATTCATATGCAGCTTGCTACATGTCATCCATGATTTCACATCAGAAATACACATCTCTACTCCATGGATGGTAGCATCAACTTCAGTTGGGTGGCTCGACTTTTATATGTGGGTGTCAACAGCGTACAATTGGTGAGACAATGGGTAATGATTTATGACATTTGAAAGCGGCTGATTGTATAGAATGAAGTGAACAGTTCCAAGACCATACCCCTGTGGAACACCACAACATAGATTGACCAGGGCTGGAGTTTATTCCATTTGCAGATACAATTGGTGTCTTGTTCACTAAGTAGGACTTGAATCACTGTTAGGATGTATTCTGAATGCTAAATAAATGCTGGAGATGGTGAAGTAATAAATCATGGTCTATTGTTTCAAATGCTGCAAACACATCAAGGAGGGTGAGGACTGTAATCTTTCCACTCTCCAAGCAGAGATAATGTCATTAAATACTTTCAGATTATTTTTAGTACTGTGGGAAGGGCGATATGCAGACTGTACATGCATGACAAAATGTACATTTAAAATAAAAGTATTTACAGATAGAACAGTAAGAATGTAAAAGTCAGTCAAGTAATCAAAACACACGACTTTGTTCATTTATTCTTTAGTAGTAAAACACAAACGAAAAAAAAAAAAAAATCAAATAAATTTTATAGTTGTAAATCATGACTGATTAACTATTTAGCAATTAATAGTGTCAAAAACAGCATTACCCATCCTGGATACATGAAAGAGATGTGATCAGGATGAAAAGTTTAACCTGAATAAGTCAAAACGTTTCAACTGTATATGATCAAATTTGTTTTCATTGCTCAGATATTGAGAGAAAACATTGAATGTAATGATTTACACGAGTGTGTGCGAACTCACGAAGTAAAGTTACCATGAGGTCCCCATGCCAAGTCGTGTGGGATGGAAGACATTAACCTAGTTCAGTAATGGAACAAACAATTACAAAACCATATGATTGACGATTCTTTTCCAAATCCTGCAACTATACGAGTGTAGCGTTATAAGTGAAATTCTTATAAGGAGCTTCAGTACAGCCATTTATAAGCATTGTACGTCTTTTTAATCACTAATGCCTCGGTTCCATGTCTATACTCTTAGAGCTGATGGTTTTCCATTTCGACTAGCACAATTTTGATCGTCACGAATTACAGCTTTAAGTATTCTATTGAGAGTGCTTTGAGCCGCTGTGATAAGTTCAAAATAATAGGAGTGAAGTTAAAAAGATGATACTGTAATAAAAATGAAACGTTTAATTGCATTACTTTTATGTTATTTTGTAATGTACAGAAAAGGCATGACCCATATACAAGCAATCATAAGATCTAATTTGGTGACTAAAAAGCGTAATGATTATACAAAAAGCATACTGTATTTACTGCAAGTGTTGGGACACGAAAAAATACTAAATCATTTTTGTCCCAGAACGTATGGTGAATTTAGACTTAGGAAATGAAATAAATTGTGTTCAATTTGCGCCTACCCCCCCCCCCCAGTCACACTGCACGTGACAATAGAATAGATAAATAAAGTGCTTTTTGGATAATAAAATGAAAGAAACTAACCTTGTACTGTTATCATTTATTAACTTTTTTGGTTGACATTATTAAAGGAAAAATATATCCACAAACTCGATAAGTAGCGCATGCATCCTAGAGCTGTACCGATGTCACTTTTTGCCGATTATGCCGATACCGCGTATAGCCGATTATCAAAATTGCCGATACCGATTATGAGACCGATTATTTGATTATCATATTATGTACTCAGGTATAATCGGACAAATTTAGAAAACAATAAAGGCCTGGAATGGGGGGGGGGCTTATCCGTGGGCCAATGTCAAAACTTTACAGGTTTTAGGTGTTTTTGTTGTCTATTGTAACGGCAGTGCATCTTGGGATAAAAATATCCGTGTTCTAAGACATAGGCATGTTAAAAAAGTAACTTTCGGTGACCCGAAAATTATTAAACTTATTGCCGACTTTCTATGAGCAAAGGTCGTCGGCTTGCTTTGACGACAAATACTCGTTATTGCTGCGGCAACATCAGATAATTGTAAAACATTGATATAGAATTGTTTTATTTGTTTAGTATATGTCGGTGCTTCAAAGGTAGAGTAAAACCTGTTATGTCTTAGGAGAGACCGCCCCTTCTTGGCAGATGGTGGCTTGGTGAAACACTAACAAAAGAAATAAAAAATAATTTTAAAAAATCCGGAAATGATTCTCACTTACTAGTATTAAAGACAATGAGTTCGTTCACCCTCCAGGCATTACGGATTAACTGAAAGACAGACGACGTACTCAAACCTACACTGAAGCCCTTTCAAACAATTTCTCACTGGGAGATAAGGACTATCGCTGTTTTGTGAGTTTTCATAAAGATAAAGAAAAAACACAAACCTCAAAATTGACTGTGTATATATCCATCATTACTCCATTTGATGTTAATCTTACTGGCTATTCACATGAATTTGGCACTACAATGGCGGTTAGCGACATGTACTTTAGTCTGGCTTATTGCAGTTTACAAATGTTACCGGACGCTGGAGTTGAAAATTTCGCACAACTGGCAGCAAGATAAATTCTTTTTAAATACTTTATTAGAGCAATCTCTTTGTTACAAAAGATTAATTGATGGTTCGATGTGTTTATCTCGATATATGGTTATTCGACTACACAGTAGTGTTAGTTAATGAGCAACTTGTTTGCATACTGCATTTATCCCGAGTTCTAGTGTTACAAAGAATTAAGTTACGGTCAGTCAAAACGCGACTGTATATACAACTTTTATCAGGAAAAATTGGTTATTTAAAAAATTATTTGCATCGGCACCGATTATTTTTGCCGATACCCGATTATACCGATTGTGCTAATAATCTACCCGATTACGCGTACGGGCGATTAATCGGTACAGCTCTAATGCATCCATAGTGTTATCACTTTCGTCAGACAATGCATCACGTTGGTCACTGACGTGAATATTAAGAAATAAATCATGTTTGGTTGTCCTCAAAGTTTTGAAAGTTATGAGAAGGAAAACTCGATCCTGCAAAATCACAAACGAATGAGAGAAAGAGTGATAATTATCAATCCTGTTGCTCGAAAGCACCTGCCATTCATTCGTTACATGGTGTAAGGGACAAAATAACCAAGAGTGTATTATATCCAGGGTAACAATATGACAATATCTCGCAAACTAAAATCAATATTAGAAATACATGCACTGTGATTAAAAATTAAAATATTTTTGATTCCATTGGTTACAAACATTATTTATTATTAATGATTTGTAACCAATGGAATCAAAAAGTTAGTGATGTGTGTACTATGTACACCAAAGAACTTAAAAACCAGGTTGTGTCAATTATGACTACAGACAGCATATACACGAAAGCCTAGGTGTTGAATAAACACACCTTGTAACAGCCACAAACTCATTGTTTGAACTACCGGTAGGATATCAATAAAAAGGTTAATTTATTACAAAGCAAACTGACCCGGGAAGCAGACTTTGGATTCCTTTTAGCGTGGAGATTTCTTTTTTTAAAAACTATACACATGTATACAAAGTCGGTTGAAATAGGGAAACCAACTTTGATTTCTTTCTACCGGTTTTCACAGATTTTGAAAAAAAATAGAAACAATGGAACACTTTGAAACAATAACTTCTCACATTTACACAAAAAGTGATTCCTCGCAGTCATTGTTACCACGTACATATAATATAAAGGGGAATAAAATAAAACAAAATAAACCACATTATCGATCTTGCTAACATTATCGATCTCTGGGTCAGTTTGTAGTGTAATACTAAAGTAGTGAACAGGCCTTGCCTTGTGAAAGGAAAGAAAATGTGTTGCCTAAAGCTTCACTTAAGAGGCCCGTATGTCAACCAAAAAAGCATGGTAGTGAGAAGTTTGATATAAAAGAAAATGAACCAGCTGCAAAAAAACACGAAATTGAAGACCCCAGTCACGAGAGAGATCATGCCTATAATAATGATGATGTCAGGCAAGAGCATTACAAGCGTTTAACATTAGAGAAAGTTGTAAATTTCTCAAAATTGCATGGAATTCAAGTAACAGCAAGACATTTCAAAATCCCCAAATCAACCATTGCAAATTGGTCAAAAATAGATTTTTCTCCACAGCTGGATGAATGGGGACATTTAGCAATTAGTGGGAGACCAGTATTATATGGCAACGAGTTAAACAGAAAAATTTCAAATTGGTTACTCATCCCAACGCGATCTGCAGATAGATTCCTGTTAGCGTGGACACTATATGCGCTTATGCCAAGGAATTTGTGTCATGTTAACATCCAGAAATTGCGTTTCAAGCCAGTAGGAACTGGGCAAATGGTTGGCATGCATGGATATCGTAAGTATTCTTTTGATGAAAACTCTATGTTGATATGATCAACAACTCTTCTGTAGTAGTGATAACAGTATTTCCAAAGTTGAGACATTGATTATCATAAGATATCATTCCGGAATAATTTACATTCAGGCCTAACTAAATTTTATATGATTTCTTCTGATGAGAAACCTTAAGAGATTAAGGAGTAAGACAAGACTTTCAATATGGCTATCATTATGGCCATATTTGAAGCCAGATCAGTACATTTTCAATAAGGACAAATGGATATCATCATCAATCTTGTAACCCCCACCCCCCAGGTAATCTTCTATTTATGGAAGAGTCATGATAACAAGATTGTAGATAGATCCCTTTTCATTTAGCACCATACACAAAATGTTTTATGGTAAAAACCAAATGTTTGCATGACTGCATCAAGGAGTAATAGGGACACAAACATTTTAAACCTGGCCACTGTAGTGGCCATAGTGGAAGTCAGATTTTCAAAAACAAATTAACCTAGACATCATACGAGTTCTTTTGGTAAAACCTCAATGTCAATTTTTGTTCATCGAGTAGCAATAAAATTTTCGAGATGGCTGCTACATGGGACAGCAGACATGCATGATTTTCATTCAGGATACAAGCTGTTTGTTTTGTTTTTTTAATAGTGAAAATCTCATATTGACATGACTATCCATTCAGGATTCGAGCAACAAAATTTTCAAGACAGTCACCATGGTAGCCATATTGGATGCCTCAGCAGTACCATTTTCATTTAGGACCAACTAGACTTCATGATGACTGTGTTTAATATTTCATGGCTATTACATGTTTAGGAATCTTGTTGACAAATATGTGCTTAACAGACAGACAGAAGATAACAGACCATCTAGTCATGGTCTATCACTAGTAGATTCTAAAATCTAAATACCTGTATATGTACTATACATATATACAAACTTCTTAGTATAAATACAAATACTTCATCTCATAAAGATTAATTTCCTTCATATTTAATTTCCAACATAGATTTTAACGATTTCAAGTATACACAACTGCACAGTTGCAGAAATATTAACATGCTTGTGCTGGATTTCCCATATCTATCTGACAAAATTAAAATGTGCAGCATAACAATAATATCCCAAAAATCTGATTATATGTGTTGTCACACAGCATTTTCATGTTCGCCATACATATTTTTTTCTCATTAGGTGTTCATCATCATTGGACCCACCTTTAATTTCTCACATTATGCTAAAACTGAAACTTGTGCTTCTGCTTCTGGGTACATCATTGCAGTGATGGCAGTGCAATTACTGTTCAAGATGGATAAACTCTGACAAAACAAGTTTAGATCCATTTCCAGGTATTTTATTTTGTTTGCAAACTGATATAAAAATGTCAGTAACAAAACTCGACGTCTACCAAATTTTCAAGAAAGCTCACATCAATAGAACCTAAAGTGATGTCTCTAATTATATACAAAATTTCCACTTTTTTTATAGAAGAAAAAAAAAGTAAACTTTTATTACCACAATAATATATTATGTTGCTTTTAAGTAAATTTAAAGGAATAAGTAGATTTCAAGGAATAATGTTAAACAAAATCACCATTTAAATTAAAAAACTTGAAAAAGACATTGAAATTGCACCAGACAACTTATAATAGAGAAGAAAATCAACAACAAAAACCCAGAAATAATGAATGCATTTCATAATCTGAATAATCACTCACTTATGCTGCAAAAGCTGGTGATTGTAATCCTAACAAAAAAGTAAATTTACTAACTTTTTAGCTGATATTAAGATGGCATATGCCAGTAAAGATTTAACAAAACAAAAGGCTCAAGTGGGCCTGTTATTGCTCATCTGGCTAATATAACCATTTCACTTATCAAGTTTATGTAGTATTATGAGAACAAATTCAATGTACTGTCTCCCAAACTATCTATAATGTTTATTTTCCCTAATGTATAATATCCTCATAGGTTATATCAAAACATAAAGGCATAATTTATATGCATTTGGGAATCTTGTCATAATCAATGTCGACCTTGATGATAATAAACCACAAAGGTCATAACTATGACTTCACAAGTGGGCATCAGTTCAATCTGATAAAAGAATCCATCAATGCATGGATCTTATTTAGTTTTAAAACTCTTCAGATCTTGACAATATAAACCCATTATTCAAATTCCGATGGAAGTTATGGCCTCTAGAATGGCAAGTCTCAGCCAATCATATACAAAACTGCCACATAAATATCCTTGAATCTCGCTTATTTGTAGTCCATGCTTTTGATAATATATTTATATTCCAAGTCTGCTCAAATCAGGTCACAAATATGGCATTTCAAATGGCAACAACTTCAACAAATCAGATCAAAAGATTACATCATTAATGTGAAAGGATCTTATTCATTAGTAAATTCATCCAGGATCTGCATGATATAAACTGAAATTTCAAGTTTGTTCAAAATAGGACCAGAAATATGGTTGCTAGAGTTGCAACAAGCCTGGCTAATCAGACGCAAGATGATACCCCAATAATATGCATCGATCTTAACTAAACTTGTTCAAGGTCTTAGTGATATCTTCAAATTGGATGGATTAGATTTCTGGTCTTCGTCGTGGTAACAAGGTTAGCCAATCAAATGCAAGATCACTTCATTAAACTGCATACTTATTATCAAATCCATCAAAAATCTTGATCATATAAAATCATGTTTCAAGTTTGATCAAGGTCAGATAAGAAATATGACTTCGAGAGATGCAAGATCACCTAATTAATATGTGTGGATTTCGCTCATTATCAAACTCGTCTGAGTTCCTGATCATGTAGACATTATTGTTATAATATTGTTGCAAATACAAATTCCTAAATGCAAGTGTAAATGTCTGGTAAACAAACTATTAAAATTTCTCTATTTTAAAAAATCTGATAAAATATCTTAAGTTTAACATGTTGATAAACATATCAGCTATTGTTTAACACTAATATTTACATTCTTTTGTATTCATCATTGATCTTAATATTGTTTTTACTGCAATCTTAATATTTTAATTACTACTTTGATTTGATAATGCATATTGTTATTTACCGTTTCTATAGTAATAATAATTATAATAATACTGATATCTAAACTGCTTGTTCTTTTAAATGCATGTATATTTTTAATGAAAATTTTGAATCTTAAAAAAAATTTTACAAAGCCAATTTTTTTCTTCAAACTGCATTAATTTGGAATATTTGGCATATAATAAGAAGTGCTAAATTATATATTCTACCTGAACTACATTTTTATGATCCTTCACAGTTTTCTTTTTATCTTAATTTTACTGGATATAGCAGTTGGTATATTGTATGTGCTAACTTAGTTACTATGCAAGCATCCATATCAAAATCATGCACTTGAAGCAACTCTATCTACTAAAAGAGGCATTTCTTTAACAATGCACTTGCTGTTGATGATTTTTTTCCAAAATTAAAACTGTCTGTGCTACCAGAACAATGTTTGGTTTGAAATTTGTATGGTATGAATGAATTAAATAATACTGAGCTAAATTGTAACTGTGTTTTGGCAACTGCTTTTGAAGACATGATGTAGGGTATAATTCATAATGGACCTGAGGCAAACTCAAGTAAAGCTAAAAAGAATTAAGTTTTTATGTGTATAGTATGAAAAATTGACATCACAACTTCATGTTTATTTTGGCCCTTTGTATTTGATTGTAAACATAGTCTTTTATATTTCGCCATGATCTTGATCCAAGGCATGGTTCTTCTGCAAGAACAATAAGTACATCTTCTTGCCTAGGCACTTTAAGCATCCTGATGAAACAACCGAAGTGTTTGAGCACAGCAATCCTTTCTTCACTTGTCCAAGGTCTTCAGAGTTTTTGATTTGGTGCTTTTATCTCTCTTTGTTGATGCTGGAACTGGTACAGTGCTGGTGCATATATTTCTAGATTCAAGAACTGAAAAAATAGAAGTTGATTTCTGACATAACAAAGAAATTATGTTGATATGACTTAGGAAAAAATTTAAAATTCCACCAAACCAGTAATTAAGACCCATATACTTTAAAACTGGCGCCACACTTACTACAAAAAATATCTGCAAAAGATAATTAGGGGAGGGGGTAAATTTAATTAAACTTAACTAATGTTGGGAATCGGCTCAAAAAGGTAATATTAAAGTAATATTGGAAAGGTACATACTTTTAATTACATTTTTAATGCAATAAATTAACATCAATTTCACTTCTTAGCTATGTACACATTGAAAAAAAGCAAAGGCAAATATTAACAGTATTTCCTGAGGAACAATATCATTTGTAACAGATTATGAAAATTGCAATCCATGATTAGCTCATTTGAATTTACCGGTCAATCTGCAAGTATGTATATCGCCAAACCCTAAACCATGATGTCAAAGTTCTATACTTATCAATGAGTTTAAAAATTATCAATGTCAATATTTTTATATTATTATCACGTTTTACCTGGAACTTCTGCATTCTCTTTAAGTTTATCTGAGATCTCCCATTGTTCAGTTGCCCCATTCCTGTTTTAATTTCTTCATTTTCAATCTCCTTTTTCTTCTTCTGGCACTAAAACATCTGACAAAATAATTTTCATGAGATAAGATACATACGACAGACTTGCATTATTTAATTCTTCTTGTTATTATTAAATTATGTTCGGTATAAATTAAAATATCATACATAATGACCTTAAAATATCACCCCCACCCCCCTGAGTAAAAACAAAAATTGATTTGTTCATCTAATTAAACCAGTTTAGCCAAGTACTGTACATTAATACATAATTCATAGTCAACCTCAAAAAACATTTAATTTAGCCGTAAGCCTAAAAAATTAATTCAATGTATAACTTTATTCAGTCGTTTCCCTTTAAAGTAGTAAAATGGAGTGCTTGTTTATACACCAGGTTTTTTGGGGTTTGACATGAATTGTTGTAGACTAAATCTGTTTGGCAAACTGGGCCCATAGCAAGCATTATTTTGAAGTTTGCCCTTGCATTTAGGAAGTTTTGCAAATGTGCTTTTATAACATGGGCTATCGAGAAGACCCTAACTCGCAGGCTCCTAGCATAAGATTCTTCTTGATATGATAATTTGATTTGGGCAAATCTGTCTGATCACAGTAATGAAAGCAATTTATTTCAAAAGTTATGACATATTATCAGGTTACAGAAACTGGGAAAGTGTTAATTGAGATACCAGTGAGTGACTTTGTACCAAACAATTAAATATGAATCAGGTTTTCATGTTGGATGGACAAAACCAGACTGCAAGCTGTCAACCCTCATTTCAGCAGATATTTTGAAACGTAAGGTAGAAAAGGTAGACCAACAAGCCAAATTAAAATACAGATGTAACATGAACTTACTGATGTGGGTGCACAGAGGTCTTGGAAACGCTTCATTACGCGTATTAGGACGCAAATATTTGATCTAGGACGCAGTAAATCACCCATGCAGAATTCCTCTGTAGGTATGCAAAGTGCTGGGTTTCCAAAATCAACAATTTGCCAGTCCCACTTCAACAACCTAATGATTGAGAATATGTTGACAACTTTATCATTTTAGCTGAGCTGATATTTACAATGACAGAATTCAGTGGTTACAATACATCCAGATGTGCCTGCTGTATTTATAAGAGCAAATAAATAAAATGAACATGTTGCAGTAGCTGGGCGGCAAGTTTAAAGACTTCGCCTAACAACTTGGGTGGGAAAATGTGCTGAAATTTACAATGACAGAATTTAGAGACAGAAAGAGCTCGAGATGTACATGTGATTATTATAAGAGTACACAAGAACTGTAGCTTTCATAGTTATGTTCATTTCTGATTGTAGCCAAATAAATAGTGCGTGCGACATCGAAATCAAGGCACATCAGGACTTGCGCAAAACTTTTTTTTTCTTCACATTTGGACAAGTTATTTGGGTGTTCAATGGCAAACTGACGAAGATTTTAATGCGATTCAGAAAAGTGCCTGAAGTTTTTATAATTGACGGTTTGGATTGAATAGTAGCCAAGTGTTAGAAAGTGTGATGCATGGCTTAGTGTTTGGAATACGACCTTCCATGGACTCACAAAACTGAGTCTTACCCTGAAGGAATAGCAAGACTTACGCCGCTGTCAGGCCATTATTCTGTGAATCTAAGGTCACCAATATTGGCGCAAAACCCATATCGAATTCAATTGATGACAATAAAATCTGCAATTCTTACCAAATGCAAGGCGACAATTGTCACCAGTATATTATATTCGAAATAATACTAAGTTTGGACAAATGGGATAACACCCCTATGTTTCCACGACTCGGGATATGGCAGCCGATTCTGCCAATGGCTTTGAAAAGATATAATGTTTATGAATCGGGCTATGGAAATGGACTACATTACTTTGGAGTCTTTCTGGCAGTTCAAGTTCTAATCTGAAAAGTTTAACATTGTCTGGGATGGGACTGCAACGTTTGCTGGTGGAACTCCTATTTTTACCAAAATGGGAGTCCTGAACTCCTAGTTTAAAAATCCTAGCAAACCTCTTAGTGCATCTCACTCAAAGCAAGAATTTGATATAAAGATATGTTCCAAAAGATTTTCAGAGATACAATCCAGATTGTTAAAAACTGCAAACCTTGTTTATTAATGAACTCTTCAGAGATCTTAAAGATATAAGTATGTTGTCCATTAGTTGGAATAAAATCGGATCAGGAATATGGCTTACAAAGTGTAATCAAATCATTTAATTGGTGCAAGGTCATCTCATTCATATGCATGGATCTCACTCACTAATGGATTTGTCCTTGGCTGATGAAATAAACGCATCTTCCATATGACTGAAAGCTGATCAGAAGATGGACTCCAAAGAAATAACAAGCAAGAGATGAAAGATGAACATTCACAGTATGAGAGACAAAACAGACAGTATCACACTATAAACCCACTTTGCCAAATATAGCCAGAAAAACTAAAATTTTACCAACCACCAGTTTCAATTCTCCACTCCTTTGGACTCTTTTCCAATTTCTTAAAGTCTTCTTGGGAGATGGCCTTCAGGAGAATTTGGGCCACCTTTGATTTCTGCAAGACTGACAAGGGCAATCGGTAAAAGTCTCTATGAATGCGTATATCATGGCCCAGAAATCCAGCAAGCTGATCTTGCATAGTTTCAGTGATTTCCATAACCTGTGCAATGGCTGCTACATGCTTTCTAAGTCCTGTCCATGTTATTGCATCTGGATATTCAAGGTTACAGTTGTTACACAGTTCTTGTAATACATCTGGACCTCTGTAAGGATGTTGGGCATTACCTGGCCTTGCAAACAAGTACTCAGTCTGGTCAACATTTGCTGTCTTTCTATATCTGAGAAGAGTTCTTATATTTTCAATAATGTTTGGTGTCAGAAGGATGGCAACTCTTTTTCCAAATTTACCTCTCACTTCAACTCTCATCAGACTATCACAAAGTCTTTGTTCTATTCCAGATAATGATGTCCTGACCTCTGCATTAAGTGGTGCGCATGATACTTCACTTGCTCTTTCAAACTCTGACACTTTCATTCTCTGCACTTCACCTCCCCTTTTCCTATTAAAAAGATTGATTTCACATAGGGTTACTTTGGCTAAACTATCATAAACATCTGTACTGCTCCTGACTTCCTCTCTGAGGTCTGCACTAGATTTCTTTAAATGATCATAAAGTTCCTTCACATCTCTGCAGAATGGGATGGTTAAAGGATTATTAAATGTCTTGCTTTCCAGACTTTGACGAGTGGTACATGAAACAAGATCTCCCCAATCACTTTCATACAACAGAATAAATGTATTTCCTTTTTCCACTTTTAGCTGATTTTTCTCTTTCAGTCCCTCACTTCGAATTATTTGGGCACACTTCTTCAGAGAATATCCAAGCTTCAATGCAACACTAGGTTTTTTATATGTGTTAGTTTTCTCACTATATTCTGCCACAATGTTCGCACTCTTTGTGACTGATTCAAATTCACTAGACTCAAAACATTCTTCTAAAGTTCTAAGACCTACCAATATCTTCATCTCTTTCAAAAATCTACCACGTTCCCCGCATTTTGTTTGAAACAAAATTTGCTGTGTGCTCCTCAATATCCTTTTTGTTCCAAAGGCGTTGGCCATAGTTAATTATGAGAAGGTCATTTTTTACTATTTTTGAAATTTCATCCTTTTTCATACTGTTTACCACAGAGTAAAAGGTTTCAGTCATATGTCTAGGAATAGGAAGCAACAATTTCCCTTCCTTCACAGCACTTCCTTTTTTCTTGTTTAAACTCTCTGATGATTTGGTAATGCAATATTGTTTCTGATGCTCTGCCAGTTCCTTTTCGCAATATAAACCTTTGCAAGATGGACAAGGAACAAGCTCAGATGCCTCACGTTTTCTGCCAGGCAAATCACAATTTGATGGTCTATACTTAGGAATCAACACTCTTTCTTATTTTGAAATTTTAAACTGGAAAGCTGTTAACCTAAAAAGTATGACTGTGGTCATATTCAGTATAAAATGGGATACTACAACTGAAGGTGTATTCAGGATAGAAAGAGTCATTACGACCATAGTCATATTCTGAATAAAATGGGATAACTAACCAGTTCTAGGACCTATCTCAGGATCCAAGAATCCAATCCCACTTGTGCTCCTGGATTTTAAGGGTTTTTGTTACTCTGTTCTAAGCATATTTAAGGCTAGATCCCCCCACAATGATTTTAATACATTTCTAAACAAGACATAATTGTGTAAAACAAAATTAACCCTTAAAGTGCTACATTGTTTTGCAGCACAAGATCCCCAGTGCTGAATTGTTTGAGGATAAAAAAAGAAGAAAACTAGTTTTCAAATTGCATGCATTTCAATAAATATTCACAATAGATACACAAACCCCTAAACTTTAAGAGTAGCATCAAGACATGTGTGTAAGTTTAACATATTTTCATGTTCAGGTGTAAATACAGGCAATTCCTCTAATTTTAATATGAAACCCAGATCCAAATCAAACATTGATGAACCAATTATCCGGATTTTTGAGCAACAATCATTTTTCTGTAGTTCTTGCTTTTATTTTAATATACAGTGTTTCTGTGCTGTAAAATACCAAAGTCAACCAAACATCAATTCTATTAGGACCATCTCATATGTTATTCAGAGATATCATATATCACAGAGGCATTATTTTACTTGTCAACAGTTCATCATATCATCAGACTCACAAGCTTGAACTTGCACACCATATAGATGCTTAAATTTAGTGCCATACAGACTTTTCAAGCACTTCAGTGATATAGCTAAAAAGTATAATAATTGAATAGATCTAGGGTATAACTTGACTGCACTCATCCAACAGATGCTGAATTTTATGTCAAAGAGTGTTCTCAAGCACTTCAGTGACAGAGCTATGGAACTTAAAAACTGAATCTTATGCAGGTTCAACTACATTTCAAGGAAACTGACAGCCCATAAAATTGATACGCTGTTCTGAAGCTCATATGTTTGTGAAATATTTCCATGCAACTACAGCAAAATTATAGCAGTAAATAGCTCTGGAAGTGTGACATGTTTACCTCAAGATTCACCCACACATAAACTTTAGTAGCAACAGGTTTAAAAGTGAAAATATAGGTCATTTAATTTTAAAACATATACCTGGTTTATTGGTCATATTAGCTATGTCGCTGAGAGGGCAGTATCAGCTGAAGCAGCTTGGTTTGTTATCACTGTGGGAATGGTGGCCTCTTCACGTGGGAGGGCACTGGTAGTGATATTTGTTGAACTGCTTGGAGGGGTGTCCGAATTGTCACTTAAGGGATCATCTTCATTTGTAGGTGTGTATGAAATAGCAGAGATGGTGACTGTATCAGACATACCTGTAAAACAAACCATTATGAAATTCTCAAAGTACACAATAATAATAATAATAATAATAATAATAATAATAATAATAATAATAATAATAATCACGAGGACTTTCTATAGCGCTTAATCTTTAGAAGCTTTAAGCACTTTACAACATCTATAACAAAAAAGCCGCAAAAATACCACAAGATTAGAAAACATAAAAATTGCTGAAAAATATTTAAGGTTGGAAACATTAAGTCTTTAAATTTGTTCTTACAGTTTAAAAGGTGAGTTTTAAGAGCACTCTTGAATGGAATCACTGTGTCTTTGTGTCCAATTTCAATTGGCAATTTGTTCCACGTTGCTGGGCCC
Organism: Unio pictorum; assembly: GCA_030141615.1. Taxonomy (NCBI): domain Eukaryota; kingdom Metazoa; phylum Mollusca; class Bivalvia; order Unionida; family Unionidae; genus Unio; species Unio pictorum. The sequence goes on along the minus strand of JARLTB010000020.1, from coordinate 9,256,742 downwards.
TGGCATGCAAAAGAACGCTGTCCATATGTATATGTTTTCATAGTGGGAATAATAAATACAGTCCTACCCGTTTATGTCGACATCCTCAGGCCCGAGGAAATATTGTCGACATAGGCGGATGCTGAGATAAGTGTTTGAGGGAGGTAGGGCTGAAAAAAGATAAAAGTTAAAATTTGTCAGCAAAGGGTAACCCGTCGTCAGTGAATAGCATTTACACTCTGAGAAAACAATGGAAATTTTGTGTTGGAATTTTGAGTACATGAAGACAGAATCAGTGTGAAATACATTTGCATATTGACAAATTACATTTTGGTTACCTTTGTGTAGTAAAATCCAAATTAAAATATTGAATCGATCACATCCTGATACGAAAAACATTATGATATTCAACGTCGGCATTAGCACATGGTTGGATAGTTGTTATTTACATGCTTCATGTACTTAAATTGGCATAGATTTTGGTCAGTCTGTTCCCATCTTGAAAAACTGTCAACAGTACATGTATTCTCCACAAATACTTTTGTGTCCGATGTTATGATGAACATTAAAGCAACTGAACAAACCACTTGTTGCAGCGAAGTTCTCCACACTAAGTTTTTTCGCAAATGCTTCATTGAACCATTCTGATGCTTCCTCCACGTCTTTAAATCTAGCAGTCTTTTGCTTCTTCCTTTGGTGAGCGCTGTTACCTTCAACGTAGTCTTTCTTTATAGACTCAGCAGCTTTTACCCTTCCTGAACGGGTGTTATTTTTAAGTGAAAAAATTTCACAGACCTCTTTGCGAGATGTTCATCCCTCAACTTCATTAACAGCCAGATATTTGGTTTCCAGAGACTGTAAATTTAATTTGCGTTTTATACTGCTGTTGTTGGTAGCCATCGTAAATGTACATAAAGTTAAAAATGAAAATTTCACAGCAAAAAAAAACTTGTTTTAATCATCGATCATTTTCAAAGTCTCGGAAATGCGTAATCCGTATTTTCGCAATTTTTATATATGGGATTCAGAAAACCACGTATACAGGAGTCCTCTGTATGCATCAATTTCCTGGACGGCAAATTTAAGGGCTTGCTAGTCCTGCTTCGACCACCTGCTGATTGGGAAATTGTGTTGATCAATTAGCTGTGCTGATATTTACAATCAGAAAATTCAGTGTCTGAAAGACCCACAGATGTACATGTTGTCATTGTAAGAGTACATCTATGATCTGAAGAACATGACCCACAAGTAGGCGGCAAGATCAAAGACTTAACTAGCTGCAGAGTGGTGAGAAAATGTGCTGTTATGTTGTTTTTTTTTTATATAAATCCGACCGAGACATTAAAGCCTGGCGGCAAGACCAACTAATTGTTTAACAAAGTATGGGTCGGAACTGGCAGCTTGTCGACATAAATGATTAGAAAACAAAGAATTTGTAAAAGCTGGTACATTGATCTTTTATCTTGACGTCGACATAAGCATGACAAGTTGATAGTAATAGTAGACCAAGGGACTGGGACTTTTTTGGACAACATAGGCGGCTTTTTGATGTAAGCGATGTAGATATAAATGGGTAGGACTGTATACGATACAAATCATATATGTTTTAAAAGCGAAATAAAAAAAAATGCCCTGCATTAAATTTGACATAATTTTAATGTAACTGGCAAAGACAAAACTACCACTGATAATTAAGTTATCTTTTATCATCCAAGGCAACAGGATTACAAAAACATGTGACTAATCGCTTAGTGGCCTTGAACTTATTCAAGATTTTCAGCATACCCCAGGTTCACTGAGGGTATGTTAGAAATGGTCCCTATGGACAGCTGGAGAAACTGAAAATTGTCTTATCAACTCCAATACCGAAAAAGTACATGAAGTCTAGAATGTTGCAGATGTCATTTAAAGCTAAAACATACCAGCTTGTTTGAAATATAGTGTACATTAGGTATAGATCTTGAAGTGGAGAAAAAACTTTAAAAAAATGTTTTCAAATGTTAATCAATTATGCAATAGTTCTATACTTACTACTTAGTATAATCCGATACTATGTTGATACATGCCGATTGGTTGCTTGATGTAATGCTGTCAGAAACATAATCTGAAATGTAAAAGAAATCATTTATTAAACAAAACCTATCAAAGAAAAACCTTTACACCCTATATTATCACAAATTGAGCGTATTTCAACCCTAATTATTGAAATTAAATTTGGGACATACATGCTTTTGGAATAAAAAGGATTAACACTATATACTCATTGACAGTATTTAAAAAGAGCACTTTGAACAACACATTATGTACTCACCCCATGTTTAATAGTCTATATCGATAACTTAAATATTTGTGCAGAAACCACTTTTCTATTTTAGTCAGAGTGATCTTAACCTTTGAATTTATGACCCCAAAATCAATAATCTTTTTCCTTACCCCATTCTGTTGAGGTATGTCATGTAGAACTAATGTTACTATGAAGAAACTAATTTTCTTCTTATTGTCACTGTGACATTGATTTTGTCCTTTTGATTTGAAAATGAATAAGTGGAAGCTATACACAATGTTTGGTAAACATAGATGATGGAAATCTAAGTAACTGTTCAGAAACCATTTTTCTTGTTTTAGTCAAAATGACCATGACTTTTGGACCCTGAAACCGATACAGTTAGTTCTTCCTTATCTCAAGTCTGGTAACTGCAGAACTTGGTCAATTGTTCAGAACCATTTTCCTTCTTTCAGTCAGTAATCTTGACATTTAAGCGTTTGAACCTGAAATCAATAGGGTTTCCCCCTACAAGCTATCCACAAAATTTGGCAACTCTTGATGATGGATAAGAAAACTTGTTGTGCAGAAACAAAAATTTTAACAGGTGATTAACATCATATAACATTATACACTCTGCCTTATGGCATATTATACAATAACTTGAACCAAATCAGCTAGGCCTGTCTTAAATCTTGAATAGTTCAAACTCTCCTGTGAGTGTAATACCCTTGTGAAGTACAGTGTTTATGTACATTAAAATGGCTGACATATATTCAGTCTTGTAGAATAAAAAAGCCTTGACAATGACAATATGATTACAAGTTTCAAGATGAAAGGTTCTGATTTCAGCTCTGTAAAGATGTTCCTATACTAAAACTGGTTGTACTGCAGTATAAATAGTTTCAACACCAGCTGAGAATACCTTTTATTAGTTTATATTGAAATGATATAGAAACTAGAAGACTGAACATATCTTGTCTCTGAAAAATCTACTTACCACTACTTGCATCAGGAAGATAAGTTTTGTCAAGATCAAATGGATCATCATCAGAGACTGAAATTCACAAAAGTAATCAACCAATTACAAGTGATCAAAATGTTTATAATAAACATTATCTGTTTAAGCAGTTAAAGAAAATTTATAAAATATTCACTTGCATGCAATATCAAAACTCAGTACCAAGCGAACCATTTTATCTGAACTTTACAGATCTCCAAAGGATCACTTTCAAAAATATTCTCTCTTTTTTTTGTCAACAAGCTCAGCACACAAACTATCTGAACAACCTATTTGTATAAAAAATGACTTGAAAAGAAGTATCAATGTCACTAGATAAATATCTTTTAAAATTCAAAATTGGGGATATAATATACTGATTAGCTCATGCAAAACCCACTTAAGATATACAAATAAAATTTGGTAGGCATGACTGTATGTATCGAGATGACCATACTAAATTTTGATGCAACGGACATGTTGGCTGTGATATTCGGGTAGTCATGTGCCTAGCAATGCAAAGACCAAACTTCATTAATGGTTTAGATTAATCTCATCGGTCAGGTATTATGTATGCATTGTTTATAGTTTAGGACATGTCAGCACAATAATGATCACATGGTGCCAATTTAAAAATTATATAACAATAATAAAGAACTGCAAATAAATAATTAACGAAGACCAACTTGTCCAAAAACATGTAAACAATATAAACGATAAAAAGGTAATGTTAAAACTTTGTAAAACATATATATACAATAACAGATAAAGGTAAAATGTATCAAATGCTTTCAATATAGAATTAAACTGTGTTATAAAAACTGCATTCCCCCCCTCCCCCCAAAAGACGATAATTTTCTCTGGTGGATGATACATTTTACACTAACATGACCACGTTGCTCATTACTATGTAAAGTGACTGCCTAACCACCAAAATCCAGCTAGAATGACCACTGTAGCCCCAAATAGTGTTGATTATGCTCAGTTACAAGTAGATTTAAAAAAAAGAGAGACTCCCTTTTCTCTGATTATAAACATGCACTGTACTCTCACTTTGGAATAGGATTATTACATTTTTCAAGGCAGAACTGGTTTTAGGTTCGACAGATTACATGAAATTGATACTTAGGTTCAAATCATAGCATACACTTGATACATTGTTTTCCCATTCTGCAGTGCCTCATTTTAGCCAGTGTGATTTTATGTGTGTATGAGAGCACATGCTGGAAATCACCAATTTGTCTGCCTCACAATAAAGGCCACTTTTAGAATTTTCTCTTTTCTTCTTGAATATATCTGACATTTTGGCTCGAATATTTTCCATTATTCTTGATGGGGAGCACAATTACAATCCTGTCATATCATTATTTTCATTTTAGAGTTTTTGCAAGGAAAGGCTGCATGAAAGGCGGTTGCTTAATACAAAAAAAGCAAATCTATACCATCAAATGCAAGAAATACAATGGAATGATACCTGCATATCATGATCTACCTTTCTATGACATTTGCCTTGGAAGAAAATTAACTGCATGAACAAAAAAAACAAACAACCATTGATTGCTGTATGGCCAGAATGCAAAGTGTGTTTCATTATAAGAAAATGTTCTAAAGAAATTTAAATAACTTTACCATGAAAGAGTTGAAAGAAAAATTGAAAATGCAACAAGAAACTAGGGCACAAAAAGTCTGAATATAGGTCACAGAGTATCCAATTCTATGTTATAAAAACTCATCTCCAAACCATTTTAATGCAATTGGTTATAATGAAATATAATCAAGAAAATTTAAGACAAATGTTAATCATGATCAGTGTAGCATGAAATATAGGTCAGTATGACTTACTTTTATGGCAATGTTGCATTACTATCAGCAAAACAGAACTTGAACTTTAAGTGCAAAATGTTCCCATTAGTCGGACTAACATATACCATCAATCTATGGGTTGGAACCTGCTTTGCAATCTGGCCAACAACAAAAAAGTGAAGAAACTGCTTTGTGGTAAACCATATAGCTATCGTTGATCAAGTTTTATATTTACCAGTGCAGCTGTAAATGTTTTTAAAATAAATATTTAAGAGAAAACAACAAAACAGAACCAAGAGATCTTTTTTGTAGAGTACACCTTTTATTTATACAAAGTGAATGCTTATTAAAGCTTCAGCCAAGGTGACTCAGCAAAAAAAAAAAAACCCTAGCAGTTACCAATTAATGAAAGCATCTCATTATTCTTTCCTCGGTTTTTCTACATAAACAAAAACAACAAAAAACTACAAATATGTTCAATGAACATGAATGCAAAACCACCCCTTTGTTGGACCTTAATACTTGAGAAAATGACAGGTGCAAAACTTTGTTTGACAGATAGATGGATGGATGAACAAACCATATGCTTTTTCTGCATCAAGGGTGGGGCATACAAAAAAACAGAATTACATGAAACCGGCCAACAAAAACAAGATAAAATATTTATGTGGCTTTGATTTAAGACATGTACTTAATATTGGGCTTTCATTTTGCAACTATAACTACTCTCAGAAATTTCTTAAAAACGTTAGAAAATTAATGAGAAATTTTCATGTGGCATGTAAGAGCTATGTTGGCAAAACATGTATTATAATTTATATCAATGAATGTGAACAAACAATTACTTTAAAATGCTGATGAAATGGTGATGCCATCATCATCATTGCGGCTCTAGAAGTCATACCGTAGGGGTCAAAAGCTTTTATAAACTCTTTGGATTCTAGCAAGTACATCAACATGTGGTTCAAAGTGAAGCCCTGACAAAACAGCTTTCACAAATTAAGAATTTATATGATGAATACATTCACTGTCTAAAACACAACCAGAAGGTAAAAATTCTGAAGTCATATTACTCACAACATCACCATGTATATGCACTTTTATGCATCAATCAAACTACCCCCGCCCCAATATTTTTTTCTTCTTCGGCCATTCATTCTGTCAGACCAGTTGCAGTCAATCCCACAAACCATCAGCACCACTACCTGATCATAATGCCTTGGAAAGCTAACTCCAATATAATTCTGCATTTGTTTTTTCTTCTTACATTTCTGAAGTCATTACATGGCTATGGAATTAATATGCTTAAAATCTAACACCATTATTTTAATTATTTACTTAAAAGTCAGTAATGCATATCAGCTTTGTATCATTAAAACGTACATGGGTCAAGTGATATGACTTTGAAACAGAACCACTTATGCAAGGTAACAGGTTGCTATTATAATTAAAGAATGCTACTCTCTGTTTTGATGTGCATTAATTAGTACAAATCATGTCATTAAGAATTTTTTTTAGATAGTTCCAGCATTGAACATAACATGTAATCAAGTCTTATCCCTTTACCTTCTGTCTTCAGCACAAAAGGAGCATTCATGGTTGTAAAGAGTTTGAAGATAAACTGTAAAAATAACACCAATTTGACTTTTGCATTGAATCCTCCAAAATGTCCACAATGTCTACAGTGTCATTAATTAGATTTAGATGGCACAGTTCAAATTATTTTCAATGCAGCTTAATGGGGAATTAGGTTTCTCGGGGTATCTGTAAATACCAAAGTAGGCAAAGAAAAGAGAATAATACTTTCATTAACATCAACATATATTCAAATCATATCCAAACAATTCAATGAACATTCAAATAGGAAAATGTGGTTATTTGTTTCAACTCTACCTGTTTCCATTGTTGAACAGTTTTGATTGTGGTTTTAAATATAGTATGCATGTACAAATATTAAATTACCCTAATTTGAGCATATACTCCTCAAAATTTGGTTTGGGGTGTTTAATTCTGAATGTTTGTACCGAGAAGATTTGAAAGCATGTTTAAAAAAAAGTGTGCACAAGCAGAAAGACGAAGTTCAAAAAATTGCACAATGTGGCTATATCGCAAAGACTTTGGTTATTGAATCTTATTTCTAAAAATACAAACAAATATATTAATAAACATATATATTAAATAACATACCACTCTTGTTTCCCATTAAATCTGTAGAAAAAGATATAGAACATTTTCATCCCATCTTTAACATATTTCCTCTCACGTTCTTCTGCCTCTTGGATATTTATGCGCTCTCCAAAATACTCTAACAAAAAATCTCCTCTTTTCCATTTCTCATCAGTGAAAACACCATAACCTGAAAAATACCATATGGGTCTAGATTGCTTCCTGTTTTCTCTACAAAAGGCTTATAGACTGCTATAATTTGGTAATTTGTAAATCTAATACAATTTTATTTTCATTTCCAGAATTCAGTAAAACAATACCAGTGAATTGTCAACAATAGGAATGCAATAAAAAGCTAGTAGCAAAATGACTAAAATTTCAAAAAGACCCAAGTTTCCTTCATCTACAGTAGTGCAAATATAATATACCTAGTAGGAGTACCATAGATGGCATTCTTTGTATCCCAGTGACTTTCTCTTCTGACTGTTTGGCCACCAATGTTGGTGTCAAATATACATTTAACCATTTCACTCAAATTTATACCCAATCCATGGTTTGTCTACCCTTCTTCATATTACTTACATTTCTTTTCCACCTGTTTTACTCTATTCAAAGTTGTCATAATTTATTTTTAAGACATATTTGCAAAACTTTTAGTGTAATGTGATGTGATTTAGAATATTAACATAGCTTTAACACTTTTCAGTCATATTGCAACAATGTCTGCAATGTTGCAGCTTATAGTGATGTCTAGCACTGGGGCAGATTTTAGTGATTTGTGAAGTGATTTGGATTTTTAACGTAGCTTTAAAACAATTTCTGACATATAGTTATGATATCTGCAATGTGGCAGTTTATAGTGATGTCTAGCACTGGGGCATCAAGCCGCAGACATGTAGCATGATGTCCCACCCAGACACATTATCTGTGTCACCTCGAACGATTCCCCAACAAAGAAACAATGTGTAAATCCAATCATCTCTGAATTAAGTCTATTTGGCAACACCTTTCATGTTTGTCTGACACAGATACAATCTGTAAATAAGACATAATGACATTAAAAATTTATTTTCTTAGTGTATTTTTGTAAGTTTCATGGGCAAACACATAAAAGACAGTTTGATATGATTTTTGGGAACATCCTGCAACCAATGTCTGGTTACTCAGAGAATATGCCAATCAAAACCTTTGAACTACCTGACATCACTGACAAATACTGGGATTTAAGAGAGCCTGGTCTTCTTCAGCAAAACAAATAACAAACAGATCTACCTAAATCTTAATTTATGCACAATTACCTTTGTAGTCAGAAATATATTTCAGGCTAAAGCCGTCTTTGTCCAATCCCACATGGCACCACCATTCTGCATCTTTTCCTGGATCCACATGTTTGCTTCTTTTCTACAATCAAAACTTTATTATTATTGATCATAAAAAAACAAACTATATCAAATGTTAAATATACACTGTTTTTCATTACTCTATCAATGTCTGCTGCGTGCAGTCTCAATACAAAGACTCACATACTTATTTATCACTGGCATACTAACAATGCTTGCACTGAAAACCCTATGTTAATATAACAATCCACAGTCCAAGGAGTAATCAAGATGTTCAAGATGGCTTCCCTGGTGCCATATTGAACAGTTTACACTAAGCATTGCAACTGTGCTTAGTCTGAATACTAGGATTTTGCATTGCATTTTGCATATAACAACCTCAATTTGTTTTACTGATGTTTAAGCCACTTTTTTTTTACGAGTAGTCTGCTTTTTTTCGCTTCAATAAGTTACAATAAAAATTTTATCCAGCCTTTAAATGTGTCTCTTTATATTTTGAGTTTTGTCCATTGTTATTACGGTTCTGTGTTAAAAGTATTAGTGCTCAGTTGTAATAGCGAACGTAAAGACAGCTTTAACTGAACTGTGGGAAAATATGAAAAATCCATACATGTGCATTGCATATCTAACAATTAATGAAAAAAAAAGAAACCATGAACTCATCCTGAAATTGAACCATTTACTAATATAATTTTCAAAGGCTTCATTCAAAGATGACATACAGTGATCAACTCTATAGGAAAATGGTGTATTGTACAAATCTGAATAAATGACAGCTTTGCAATTGGGATAAATATCCTAATATCAGGGGCAAAACAACAAACATCAAGTCTTGAACGCTATCATTAGAATCCCACAAACAATTCTTTCTTTCTGGTTTAAGAGACCATTCACCCCCGCAAAATATGGATTACTTAAAAGACAAACAATATATGCGAACAATACGTCAACTTTGGCAGTACAATGGCAGTTTGTGAGATATACATTTGCCTGGTTTATGGACTGAAGCATCTCTCTCCGGTGGCAAAAATACTTTTTTCCTTCAAGATTCCTCTTTTGGTTGTTTTTATCAGAACAATCGTAATCAAGTGGTCATTGTAACAATTGTATACAAATAGGTCAGTGGTGTCTGTTCTCGCGATAGTCATTGATAGGGATGCTCAGTTATACGATAAGGCCGGAAAGCAAGGAATTAGCCTGGTTCCCTGCCTTTTATGCTTCCTGCGTTGCTCATCCTTATACAAACAGCAGAGAACAACGCAGATGCATATGAAGCAGCGAACCAGACTAGGAAATAATCTACATAGACTTTAGTCTAGTTTACGACAAAAACTATAAAACACTATAAGCATAGCTAACAAAAAAGTCAGACATCGGTAGCCAGCCTATTTTTTCAATTGTTTCAAACAATTTAGAATGGTATCAGTGGATTTTTTGTTACAGGGATTAAATAAAGATTGGTGGAGTTTGTCCTCTTTTTTTGAGATGCATTCATTCATAGCAGTGACAAAATGCATATTTTCCCAAGATTCTGCAATCGTTGGTCACGTTCAGCAGGTGGTTGCTCATAGCAGTGTTTATATAACAAAAGCAATCCATGTATTACAATTGTAGTTGGAAATGACAGGTGGTCATTCATAGCAGGTTTTACTGTACTACATTACTTGTAATTGAGACATGGAACTGTTGTCTGCATCATAGTCCAAAAGAAATCATTAATATTTTTCCTTTGATTTGTCCTCAATATTTGCTAACTAGTGAAGAATGTTACTCTTATTCAACAGAAAGCAGCATTAAAGCCTAAACAGAAAATAAAATGTTTATTAAGTTCAGATTGTTGGCCTTTGTATAGGATGTCAATGAAAACAGGTATGATTTGGCAACATTCTGGAAAGGTCACTTGCACTAAAATTTCAAGTCATTTAATTAAAATCCAACTACTTCCAAAAATACATGCAGGATCCAAATTAGTGCCCAACATAAGCAAGATAGTCTTGGTGCATTCAAAGTTAGAATTAATGTACTGGATGTCAACAAAACTGAAGAAAAATTAAGCAAATATATAATACCTAAAATGGTGTGAACATATTTACGAAATACTTGGCATATTTACGAAATAGCTGGCATGATTCTTTTATTTACAAAATACTTGGCACGATTCTTTTATTTACGAAATACCTGGCATGATTCTTTTCAGCTGCAAATAAGCTTTCACATCAAAATAATTTAAACATGTGACAAAGCCTTCACTTTGGATTGTTGCAGGTGCTGTCCATTCTACTAAACTCAACCAAAATGCACCGGTTAGAGCAAAAACTCTCTTATCACTCATTCAAATGTACATTTATTTCTCATAAAGTTGAACGTATACATTTTTGAAATCATCTAGGTTCTATTATCGATGCAAAACCTAACTGACAGAAAAAAGTAAATTTTAATTGCTTGACAGCCAACTAGATAATTGGGAAATACCAGCTGTACTCTGTTCAACTCACATAAGCCAGTAGGTGATGCTTACTTGAACTTAAACTCTGAAACTGAAGAGTTGTAACAGATTCCCAATTGTATGATATACCAGTCTTCTCTACTTGATCATGACTTTTTACTGTATCATGTCTTACCAAAATAATAATACGAACTATATTAAAAGAAAAACCTTCTGCTTTCATTACGTGGTCATTTACTTGGATCCCAAACTGCAAACATTACACCTTTATATTTGAAGAGCACCATACAACAGCACTTAATGACAGAAAGAAAAATTATGTACCTGTGGTGAACGATCATTATTTTCCTCTTGGTTCTTGAGGCTGGCTCTAAGCTGAAGAAAAAGAAGGGAAAAAGGTCATGGCCACAAAAATAAAAAGTTAAAAATAACTAGATATAATTAGTTATTACTTTTATAAAGAAAACAACATTATAAGAAGAGCTGAGTGTTCTTTAGATAACTATTTTGTATGCTGCTATTATGTGTAACTGGTAATGATATATTTCCAGGAAAAAGAACCTGCGGATTTAATACATGTAGAACAGTATGTGAACAACACTTTGTTGTAATTCTTCCAGGATGAAACCATAAAGAATATTTTTAGGGTACCTGATCTAATGATAAACTGGACAAACTGTTCATGGATAAATTGGTTTTTCTGCATTTATAAGCAGTTATCATTGCTAGCCTCCTTAGTTCCCCAATCCAAGACTATTGTGTGCCCCTCCCTCCACCAATATAAAAAGTTTGTTTACATTATGGCTTTGCTTGCACCTTAAAACCATATGTCAATAATTAGAGTTATCCAAAAAAATAAAACATGTAGATAGACATGTAAATGAGAAAGAAGTAAGAGAATCCAGATATAGTTAAAAGAGCAAAGACAACCATACACATGTATTATAAAAAAAGATGGATGGGTAGAGAACGGTTTTGGAAATAGTGACAGGCATCAAAACAATCTTTGACAACCTGACTGTTTAGAGCCAGTAATGTCGGCACTTAGAACTTAAAAGTCAGAAGATCTGTATACTCACAAATATTAAAAGTTGAATATATAACTGACAAGTTAAAATACCAATGTTTATTTTCTATCGTCAAAACTTGCCTTAAATAGTAAATTTCACATCATTATCGTGTCTGCGCCAGAAAATGTGAGGCTGACCTTAACATTGACTACAAGATGGAAATGACGGGCTGTCCGAGTATATCGTGTGAAATAAACGATCAATAGATGAAAGAAACTGCAGGCAGTTATGTTATTGAAGACTGAGGTACATATTGCAAAAAAGGTGTTGATCTATGTACTTAAACTGTGGACAGACTGCATAGTGTAAAACTAGTATTACAAAGCATTACTATTTGAACATGACCACTCTTTCTTAATATTTTTACCATGGAGACTTGAGCTTGCCCAAGCCAAATTTGAGATTGTCTTTGGTGTAAGGAAGGTGGAAATATAAAACCGTACAGGCTGGGTCCTATTCACTAACCAAGGTTTACTGATACATTATTTCTACATTGACAATGAATTAACTGGATCAATGACTCTTGGTTTGCAAAGTATCAGATGGGCTTCATTTTGAAACATTTTGTTGATGGAATTCAGTGATTTGATAATAGAAAGTAGGGGAATTTAAATTATTTGGATTTTCTTGTATTTCAGTATAAAAGAAATCAAGACTGGTTGATTTTAGATTATATTAGAAATACTATACGATTAAATGATTATGGGTACAAGGTATTTATCAATGTGTAACTTGTACCTATTAACTCATAAAGATAAAATAAAGTCTGGACTTTATGTTCATTTTGTGAGTGATTAGGTTCAATTTAAATTTAAAATCAATTAGTCTTGATTTGTCTATACTGAAAGGCAAGAACAATTTTTCTTTCTACAAACATCTGCAATGTGCACATTGTCCAGAGATTTCTTTCAAATGTCAAAGATCATGAATCTGGACATGGTGTTAGTAATAAGTAAAAATAATTTAACATCAAATAAACAGACCGCTATATAATTTCAAACCCATGGAATAAGCTTCCACTACATGTAAAATCAGCTGAAAATATTAGAGTATTTAAGAAGAGATATCAGGAGCATGCACGTGTTTCTAACAGATAATGGAATTTAGTATTTTAATACGAAACATGCTAATATAAGCACTAATTATTGCTTCTTCACACAATGTGCATTTGTTATACTTTCATTAAGAGGGCCTCAAGGGAGAATAGTCCTTGACTAATGAGTCACCCTCTATAAATAAAGCATTATTATTATTATTATTATTATAGATGGTTCATTCATGCATGAGAGAAACAGCAGTCTTTCTTACCATTCTCTTTCCATGTGTGACTGTGAGCACAGCCGACATGATTCTGATTTTTCTGTTATTCTGTTATTTGTTTCGTTCAGTTCAGAAGATGACAATGTTTGGGACCCATGAGTGACACATTAGAAATTTAATACTGAAGAAAGAAATGACAATTTTGTGTACAATTTTAAATATGCTCAATACTTTTCATTCTTAAAATTGGTAAGGGGTGGTGTGTTTATAAACAAAAGGAAGGGCAAGCAAATATTATAAAACTATAAATTAGCATTTTTAACGTGCAAATTACCATTATACTTTAGACTGAAACTGACGAAATCTATTCAAATTCAAATAATATTGCGGCCGGCAAGTTCTTTAGCCGGTAAAGTATGAACCTTTCAAAATATTAATTTCTGCAAATTGAATGAACATAAGGTTGATTAGAAAATGATACATAGTTAGAAGATACTTTTAAATGAATGCGTATTAACAAAAGACTAATAAAAGCACCTACCTGCATCTAAATTTCCGGAATTTCTTTTGGCTCATCTAGTGCCATAGCATGGTGCCGGAAACAAAAGACACGCATGCGCGAAGACGGAATTTCCAACATTATGGTCTAAAGACGGTTTGCGTTTTTTTTCGGTGTGAGATCATAGCGAAGTAAAAGGTGAAATTGGGGTCATTTTTAATAAGTACTTTTTATAATAAAATAGGCATATTAGATTTCATTTTTATGGTTTTCGGAACTGGGGTCTTTGGTAACTGGGGTCTTTGCGTAATGAGACTCCAGTTAAAGGGGAGTGTGTCAATTAAAGGCCCCACTTCCTACAGCACACACACACACACATACATACATACACACACACACACACACACACACACACACACACACACACACACACACACACACACACACACACACACACACACACACACATACATACATACATACATACATACATACATACATACATACATACATACATACATACTGTACCAATATTTAAAGGAGGGGGAAAAAGCAAATTAGATATGAATAATTGCCGTGATATAACTATAGTTCCAGTGCTTCAGAAAATCCTAGAGCGAATTATATATAATAGACTACTTATATTTTCTAAGCACATTAATTTTCCAAATCCATTGCAACAAGGTTTTAGGAATAATTGTGGTAGTATCACTGCAGAGTTTTTTGTATCAAAGAATCTATATGCTACTATATGGATAAAGATACTCCTGTCTATGCAACATTTCTTGATAATGCTAAGGCATTCAATACAGTCTGGCACAATGGGTTATTTTACAAGCTGTACAAACTTGGCATAAAAGGGAAGACGTGGTGCATAATGAAAGACTAGTTTAAAGGAGTGACCAGTTCTGTTTTATTTGCGGGCAAATTGTCAAAATATTTCAATATTAAGCAGGGTGTAGGGAATGGTCGTATCTTGTCCGCTTGGTTCTTTCTCGTTATGATAGACGATTTGATCACTGATTTAGATCACACTTTGCGAGGCCTAAGACGTTTCGATCTCCACCTTCCGTGTGTCTTATTAGCGGATGACACAACTGTAATGGCTAATTCGCATCATTCGATGCAGCATCTGCTCGATACAATCTCTAATTATGCGAAAAGGTGGAGATTGAAATATAATGCAGATAAAAGTTGCAGCATACTCTTTACAAACAAAAGAAGAACTGATATCCCTTCTTTTCTATTCAACAAAACGCCAATTCCAGTAGTCAAAAGTAAGAAATATGCCGGCATACCTCTAAAGTACAACTTTAAACCTAATGACGCGATAAAAGAAGCATGCGATAAAGGTAAACACTTATTAAACACTTTTTATTTTATTGGTATCAGAGACGTGGGAATGAACCCTCTGACAAGTATGAAAATCTGGAAAAGAATCATTCTACCCTCAGTCCTATATTGATGTGAATTATGGTCGAATATGACAAGCACCAATATAGAAGAACTTGAGCTATGTCAGAGATATGCAGCGCGACGAATGCAAGCTTTCGATAATTATTCGCCCACAGAGGCAACGCGTAGTACCTTAGGACTCTGGTCAATGGAAGCATACATAGATAAGATGAAATTGTGTTTTTTCAACCGGCTGTGTAGGGGCGATTGGACTCTTATCTGGAAAAAGATTTTCATTTTGCGCTTATGCCAGTACTTGACCAACCCACTAACACAGACGGGGTTTATAGCAGATATTGACAAAATATTCAAGAAATATGGTATGGGAAGTGTTCTCTTAGACTATGCAGTAAGAGTACAAACACAAGGTAAATTTGTTTGGAATCGGTATATTATTGATAATATTCAAAAACTTGAAGAATCAACCTGGAATACAGATATTGAGCTAAGGCGCGATTTAATTCACTTCAGAAACATTCATTTGGACTTAAAACCAAGCAGTATATGGTTTCTTGGGCGTAAATTTCCATCTATGTTATGGCCTCTCTCTGAAATAGTGAAACCATATATCATACCTGTTGCAAACGTTATGATATGCAAACTCTGTGGAAAAGAGACTGACGACAGAGCGAAACATCTTATCTTAGGTTGTGAAATGCTACTTGAAGAACGAAACGTCTTCTTTTAGAGGGTGATTGACACTTTAGAGGTGAGAGACGGGTTATTTTATTCAATCAAGAAGACGATATGCTATTGGAGGCACTTCTTGGAAGCAGAGTAGATTGCTTGTCGTCTATCGACGATAACGTATGGGATAAACTCATGTTGGTAACGGCAAAAGCATAACCTCATTTTACAATAAAATGCATGCCCTACACTCAAACAACATGTCATATCATGACAGCAATATACAGTAGTTAAGCTAAATAAATAAATTAATTAATTTTTATTAAAAAAACAAGCAAAAACAAAAGGCCAACCTGTTCTTGTCCAATTCCGCAATTTTGTTGTATGACAGATCACGGAGATATAATTCATTCTGTCTTATATAATATAAGAATATCACATTTTGCTATCTTTTTCATTTGAGAATGGTTTCATGTTGTTCCACATATATATGTATAGATGTGTGTATGTGTGTGTATATGTGTATGTGTGTATGTGTTTGTGTGTGTATATGTATGTGTGTGTACATTTATGTGTGTGTATATATGTATGCATAATCACATATGTCATGTAAAAAGAACTACATTGATAATTACACTGGTAAACGTTTCACATTTTTTTTATATACACTTTTCTGTTGTATTTAATGATTTTGTACTATCTTGAATTTGATTAATCTGATGTAATCTCTGTTGAAGAGGAAATAAAGTCAGTCATACATACATACATACATACATACATACATACATACATACATACATACATACATACATACATACATACACACACACATTCTTGTATTTAGTGGATATCGAGGACATGGGTATGTAACCTCGTATCGAGGACATTTGTTCTGGCTATCTTGGAACTAAAGTATATATAGTTTCTGGCAACAAATTTATACCAAATGTCGACGTGTCAAGGATGGTACTGTGGGATCAATTCTAAGGTATATGAAATTTAGCAATGGAAACGAGGACGCACACATTTACACACACATTATGTACAATCCGTTCAAACTATGGACACACATATATATTGACCACAACATGGAAAATCCGGACAATTTGAATTTATGGACAATTTTGATTCTCATTAAATTGCACAATAAAAATGAACAGAAATATTAAACCATACATTAACTATTCCGACTTAAAGGATTTCTGCACACAGATGCAAATGTGGTTCATTTTGATTCATCCCATGAATGTCTTTACACGTTTCAACAACCATAGGACGATCATATTATGATTAGAGTTTGTGTAAAAAGTCATTAATTATTGCTTCAAACAGCAATGTCGGAGCCTTGTGATTTACTGTGCTGTAGTAAGTGTCCGTAATATATATAATTGTATTTATGTCGATAGTTCCGTTGTAAACGAAATCGTATTACAACAACATACAAAATGAAAACACAAGGCACCAATCTATATTGTTTTCCCAAATTTAAAGAGTTTTCAACAATAGCCAAACGCTCAGAATTTTCTACTGGACCAACCTGTATTTATAACGTGAAAGAACACTTATATAGAGCTGCGTTTGTAATATTTTCCTACTCATTTAGTCTTTCTTTGGAAAATGTTTTTTAAACCCTCCAGTAAATGATACAAAACACCTTTACGAGGTACCTCGAATTAGCAAATGTATAAACTAAGTGATTTGGAAGGTGAACTGTGATAGTGTTGTACCATTAATCTATATTCTTGTTCATTTATGGCGCCAAAACAATAGAACAGGATAAACATTTTGTAAAAAGGTATTGGAAACTTATCCCCATCCACTAACTCTATACAAATCATGTATTCTCATACAACTCTGTATTTCACTTCTGGAATTCCTGAACTTTATAGCTATTTAGGAGGTTTCAATTCAGTTAAAATAGATACGTTGTTATCTATGTTGCTGTTGTTGTTATTGTTGTTTTAGCATATCATTAATCTATGTGTTGAGGTTCATAATAAACACTACACAAAAGAAAAAATGTTTTTATGCCTGATATATTTATTCAGCCAAAATAACTTGAAGAATGCAAAGTCTCCGTGAAATACACAATATGCTTAACACAAACATTCGTTCCTATCGTCAACTACTAAAAACATAACGAATATGGATATATGTACACTGTTGACATGTTTATACATGTAGCTAGAGCGATCAAAATAAGGTAAAGACGCAGTCTATTAGTATTAACATTTCTCTTGTGGATATGGGTCTATCATGGACAACGAGGACACGTTTACACATTTAGTCTGACCCATCAATACAAATTAAGGACACACACAATTGACAACAAGATGGAGACCGTGGACATTGGTACAATACGAACAACGAGGACATGTTGCCATATCTAGTCTGAACAT
This sequence comes from Unio pictorum, assembly GCA_030141615.1. Lineage (NCBI taxonomy): Eukaryota > Metazoa > Mollusca > Bivalvia > Unionida > Unionidae > Unio > Unio pictorum. The sequence goes on along the minus strand of JARLTB010000020.1, from coordinate 9,238,435 downwards.
CAAAGTCGGTCTAATAACGCACACTATCACAAAAAGCCGATGGCAATGGACATTAATACATAAACAGCATTTTCCACTTCTTTATCTTTCTTTTTTGAATGATCAATAAAAACCGCGACACACACTATTAGTAACAACATGGAGACCGGGGACATTGGTACATCATGGACAACGAGGACATGACTATATATTTCAATCAAAGGACACACACTATTACTAAAAGCATAACGAATGTGGATATATGTACACTGTTGACACGTTTACTTAGAGCTATCAAAATAAGGTAAAGACCCTTAACATTTCTCCTGTGGATATTGGTATATCATGGACAACGTGGACGTGGTTAAATATCTGGTTTGAGTTATTAAGACAAATTAATGACGTACATTATTAACAGACCCATGGAGAATACAGACATTTGTTCAAGATAGAAAGCGATGGTATTTATATATATATATATATATATATATATATATATATATATATATATATATATATATATATATATATATATATATATATATATATCTGGTCTGAGCTGTCAATACAAATTACACACGCTATTAGCAACAGCATCTTTGCACACACACAGCCTATCCAAATTTGTAAATGAATAGAATTTAGTCCTTGATACAGATATGGTCTTTACCATGTTACATTCATTTTTTTTGTCTTTCGCGTTTCTAAATGCCGTTGACTTCAATATCATATATCAATATATCAAAAACGTTTATCCACAGAAATATATTGTATTTCTTTAAACACTGTAAAGGAAAAGGAAAGTTAGATTCCACATGCAATCTTCAAATAAAAAATCATTTCGAGACAAAACGTTAACAAAATCTAAATACTTCTTAAAGATTTTATTTTACATCCATATGTAATATTGCGAATTTGGATTATTCCTACTAATTTTTAATCTGATGTATACGCTTTGTATTCGTACATTGTTGTACATATTTCAGATATTCACATCTACATTTAATATTGGTAGTTTATAATATAGTGTATGGATCTTAAATAGTGCATTCTATTTTCGCCCTTCCTTCATAACTTTGGAATAATATTCATATACTATCGCTTGTGCAAATAAATGAACCAAGAGTACTGTCCTTAACAGTCTTGTGTAAATCGCGACACAAAATAAATGTTTGATAAGTTTTTCAGTAACTTGTAAATGTCATAAAAAGTGTTTCAGAAATCATCCTAAAAGGAAGACGTTTTGGTAAGCTGTAATGCTAACGTTAAGACCATATAAAAGGTGTATATATGTTTTAAGAGATAATTTGAACGGTAATATCTATACATTAGTAAGACAAGGAAAAGCAAAGGCCAAATATGATTAAACATAAATATGTTTTGACGAGATGTTATCAAACGTGTGTACTATGGTTTTGTTTACCGATGATGCCCATTACCGAGCATATTTGGGATAGCACCGATAAGATTCATTACACCACCCGTACTTATCATGCCGCCAAAAGCATGCCCTTGTGGTTGGATGGAGGAGTGGATATTCCAAAGTATTAAGCTACATTCATGTTTTGAACTCAAGGAGGTTTTTATAACGACCATTTTGGATCCACCAAGAACTGTTGGCTTAGACCTGATAACAGCAACTGTCTTATGTTAACGAACTAGATATCCATCCAGGTGAATTTAGCTATAACAATTATGTAGGAGCTTTCAACTAAAATAACCAGTATGTGTTGCTTATAGTTGGATACAAGTTTAACATTATACTTTATTTATACTTTGTTTAAATAATATGAACTTTAAATCTAACAAATTTTCATTAACACTTGATATCGACAATATTTTATTGGAATTCATCTAATTGGGGATTTGCGAACGTTACAAAAATATCAGCACATTTGTGATGTCTATGGATTACTTTAGTTCATATATATGTCACAAAAAGAAGAAAAAATGATGATTTCACGTTGACATTTAGTTGCACTAATATTGACGTATAAAATGTCGATGTAAGGTTGCCAATAAAACTGTTAAATGAAACCCAAAAAATACAGATATTGTAAATTGGACCTACTACAACGTTGTGATGTTTGAGAAATAATGTGAACCAAGTAGAGTGAGGAATTAAAGGATACTGTAACTAAAACCGATTTAGCTCTGTTCAAAGAAAAGTGTATATATTATATAAATCAAAATTATCAGCAAGAACCAGAAGGTAGTCAAGAACAAATTGATACGAGAACAACCATGAAAACATTTAACCATCAGGATATTACCTGATTAAAGAAAATGAGAAAAAGAGAATGAAAAAAGATAGCCTATAAAATATAATTTTATTCCAAAGTCAGAAAGGGAAGAAAACAAATACATACATACGTACATACATACATACATACATACATACATACATACATACATACATACATACATACATACATACATACATACATACATACATACATACATACATACATACATACATACTAAAACGTGTAAAACATTCTTAACACTAATTGTGCTGTGTCTACATCTCTGGCTCAAATTACACATTATTAAAAGAAAAGAAAAACAACTAAGCTGATATGATCACCTTGGAACGTAACGGCTCCTGCTTAACTTTCAGCTTTAATATGATGTCAATTAATCCTCAGATACTAGACGTGGATGTTTCTAATCCCGGCCGATTCATACCAAAGAATAATAAAAAATGATATTACGAGCTGCCTTGCTTCGTGCTCAGCATAAAGAGACATGGAACCAAGATACTATGTCTGGGTCTAGTTATAGACATCATTAAAAACGGCAACGATGCAGATATCGTAGCGACATTACTGAACATTATTAAAGCTACGTTACACACAGACACAAACGCATGCACAATGCTTCCATATTCCGCTGCTTTTGAATGTTTTGATAGATCGAATAAACGGTTGATATTATCTGTATCTCTAGTGTTTATCCTAGCATTTGTTTATCCACTACTCCTCGATTACAGTTCGCTCTTCTTTCACCCGTTGATAAACTTTTAACCGTGCTTGCTACAAACAAAATATTATTTGATTACTCCCTTCTTATAAAATTATATTTCTTGGAGAATTTAGTAATTTTATTTCCTTGCCCGTAAATTTATTATAGGAAAACATCTTGATACAATTGAGTTCAGGCTTCGCAATGTGTTCAATCAAATAAGTGACACCATCATTAGGTGCAATAATTATTTCGTTTGAATATCTTTCATTAATATCATAGTTGTATTCTCATAGATATGAATTGGGGTCATTGTATAACTTTCGATTATTTAGTTATTTGTTTCTCCTGAATGTCAGAACAGATTCACTCTAACTTGAAAATAATTTGTTACCGAAGAATGAAAGATTTGGTTGGAACAAAATCTGGTAATAAAAATGAAAGCCATGACTGGCATTTTAGCTTTTCTCCAGCTTATTGTGTATTGTTCCTTTGTCAGCAGGTAATGTATGTGTTAGTTAATGATTTAATATTTAATAACGTCTGTTAATTCTTTTATATTGCCAGAATATCACTCATACTTTTGTTGTATTGTTTATCATTGGACTTGCTTCGAAATTCAAATCTCTCAGATAAATATTACACGCCAAATTCTCATTAGTTGTTTTGTTAAGAAATTGTTCTTCGTCATGGAATATATCTTGATATTGTCTATATAGGGTTTATCAAAACCATGCAAATAACAACCATTTTTTAAAGGGTAGGTACACAACCTGCAGAATAAATTTGTTTCATTGAGAGAAACAAAAGCAACAGCACAAGCCTCATATACAATGAGAACCAATATTATAATCAAGGGTAAGCAAATATAACATACAATTAACTAACTGTTACAACCTTGACTTGCAAAAAGTTGGAAAAAAACCTTTTCGCATACACGATTTAAATTCTTTCAGAACAACGAGGAGGCACAATCACTTAAACCTTAAGCAAGTTCACTTTCAAAATTAAAAAAGAAACGAACTGCAGGAATATTGTATTTCTGAAATGGAAACAATCATTGGCAATCAGAATGAGGACATGTTTCAATTGCACATGTTAATATTTTTATTGTTATATTGCTTGCTGAAATACACGTCACAGTCTGTTTGATTGTTACAAATTGTATACAAGCTTTCAGTCATGTATGTGAATTCTGTTATGAGAAAGATCGATAATTCGGAGGCATTGACTGCCCAATTAGTCTGATTTCCCATGAACTATATGTGCATCACTACAGATAAAACAACAGAGCCCAAAACTATGGGATTGATGTTAAATCATGTCTTGTTTGATATCAATGGCCTCGTGTCGTTTCCAATTCTTCCACGGTTATTATCTGCTATTTGAAAACATAGATATGTCCGTTTGATTGACGTTAAAGAAAACTCTCAAGCGTTCTTGAGAATAAATTGTCTTGGAAACCTTATTATCGATTCATTATTGTTTTTAAAATATCCAGAAAGAGTAACTCATTTAAGAAATAGAGAATCTATAGACATCACCAAGTTTTATATTGACATTTTGAAGTTAAGGATTGAAATGTGAAGTTGTGTTCTCATATCTTCTCTCTACTTCTCTCAATCTTACTTTCTGTCTATCTTCATCTCTATGAGAACATTCTAGCACCTCATGATAGGCCATAAATAAAAAATGCATCTTGTATTTTTGAATTGGAAACGATTTCACTGGTATTTGGGGGCAGAACGAAGCAAAGAAGCATGACCTATATAGAAATCATGGTGACAAACACATTCATTGTGTGGTATAAATGTTATGTACATTTGTTTTCACTTAATTTTTTGTTTGTTAGTTTTATTTTTTTAAAATTCCTTTACATATTATTCTAATGTATTCTTATGTAATTTTATTGACTGGATTTGACAATGTTCAGAACTTCAGTTCAGTTCTACGTAAACACTAATAAAGAAACTTTCTAATGCTGACCTAGGTCCTGAACTTGATTCACGAGTTGAAGTAAACCGTTGTTTAAAATTTTTAAAATCCTTTCTTAGAGCAGATTAGTAAGTGAAATCACGACACTACTTGGAGTACGCGACACATAACATGTTGCACTTGTTTCAAACTCAGTTAACTAGTGGACTGACCCGTACGTGTTATGCGCAGTAGCCATATTTAATAATGATCTATTGCTAAATAATTATTATTTAGGCCTTACCACTTGAGACATCTAAGTGTTTTTTTTTATTGTGTCCAGTTTGAGGTTTACTTTACTTTTTCTTCAAATTATTCGGATTCTTAAAGTTTATTTTCCACTGGAAATACTTGTGCTCTTAACTAATTCTTGTACAATTACAGTTATCAAAATTCACTGACCAGAACATACGTCATCGCACTCCATTTAGGATTTAATCATGATTTGACTTTAGTTTTAATAGAACATTTTATTTCAAGACTTCTATTTCTTAATTCTTGAATTATTCTTGGATTAGGTTTGGATTTCATTCATAAACCAATAAGTTCCTATTTTCATTTTTCCCTTGTTTTTCTAGGGAAATAAATTAATATGTTACATTTTACAAAGCTTGTTATCTTTACTCTTTCCTTTTTACTGTTTAAAAGAGAATGAATACGTAATTTAATAACCTTCTTCAAAACATCATTAGGTACCGCGACTAGTATTGCTTTTAACATCATGTGTCTCTGTATTGTCTTAACTCTTGTAAATGTTATAAAATTTGCTAATGCTGTATCAAAAGTCTTCATTATAGTGTTTGACATTCTGTCTTTTCCATTTTGTAAAGTGGACTATTTTTAGCAGTACTTTTTCTTTATTTATTTTCATCTATGACATTTTCAAACTTTTTTGCTACTGTTATTTTTCAACTTGTTTACAAAAGAATTAAAACTACATAAGTATTATTCAATCTATGGGGCAAACGTTTCTAAATATAGTGTAAATAAGCATATAAATTTAAGGAGTGAAAAGGAAAGCAAGTCTGTAGACAAATCAAAGTTGAAAATGAAAACAAAAAAATATGCATTGACCAAGATTGTGAATTCGAGCTAAAACGGAGTGTTCATCGTATGCAAAAGAGTAAAACACTTTTCATACCAATTAATTATAACTAACATCTGTCACATGACACAATGATCAGCATAGTTAAACCGTTCAACAGATATACCGTTTGTCATCGTTCATCAAATCATGTCACACGCGTATTAGAAACAAATTCCATATGAAAAGGAAACATGATAATACAAACTTACAAACTAAACTACTCACGTCACTTTTCTCTCTCATCATGCTTACCCATATCCACACAACAATTGAACTTGGCTGGTCGTATCAATATCTAAATCTTCTATTTTAAACTTGAGGTTCTTCCCTGGTACCATGATGTTCCAAACAGTTCTAGTTGAAGTAGATGAAGGATTGTAATTCGATGGATAGTTTGGGGATGTAATTTCACCAGAAGTCGATTCAATCACCTCATATCTTACATTCGCTAAAGTTAAATAAAAGAAAAATAACAAATTCTTTCAAAGTGACCTTGAATATATAAATACCAGTAATATACGCAATATACTAATTGTAAAGTTTCCATTAATCTCAAGCATACCATGTTTTACCATGAACAGAAGCAAGTGATTAAAAATACCATGACCATGAATTAGAGATATGAAACTCAATTAAGAGTTTAACGTTGTTTTTCTGCGTTCATCGTGGTATAAACTGTCAGTTGCCGACTCACACAGCAAATAACGCACGAAGGGCGTTATGTAAGCTGTGTGAGTCGGCAACTGACAGTTTATACCACGATAAACGCAGAAAAAAACGTTAAAATTTTATAATTGAAATTGCAATGTATTGTTATGTTATTTTCTTTTTTCATCATAAAAATATAATCATAATTGTGCGTAGTAATACTTTTCTCGGGTTTCTGTTACTTAGCTATTCATAGCTCTTGGGATTGTCCTGCTTGTAAGTCCGTCATCCAATGGAACCCACGGAAGTAATTTGAACATTTTGAATATTTTATCATAATGAACACGTGTATTTAAAGTTGAAGCTCAATATTTAAAGTCACAATGTCATGGCTATAATGTGTGCTTATTTTAGATTGACCTAATGTGATTTAGCATATTCATCACTGTTATGACAAGTGAGTAATCTGATTTCGTTCTTCAAAACCTATTTTCGTGTTATAAACAGGCTGTACTAATACATGTAGGTGTATGAAGTTTGGTTATAGAAAGTATGTGATCAGTTTTGTTGGCTCAAACATGCACATACACGCACAGTTCTAAAATAATTAAGTACTTATTTTATCCCGCTAGTTATTCCATGAGTTTTTTTTTGTGACAATGGTTCATAACCGGATTCCTCTCATCAAATTTGCGACATCAGTGTAGAAAGTGAACAGACAGACACACAAAATGACAGATTTAAAAACAGTAAGACAATTTAATTTGTGAAATTTGTGTTTATTGTTGACACACTTTTTGAATTATACTGAGTAGTGCAATAATAAAGACAATACAGCATAATAATTGCAATCCATGTAGCTGGTAAAGAATAGTAATGAAAAACTGTATGACACATTCATGTATTTACTATTTTAAAAAAGCAAATAACATGTTAGTATTGATAGTTTACATGGACACTTTACTTGAAAATCACATACTAGCAATCCAAGTAGCTGGTAGAGAAAAGTAATGAAATACTGTATGACACATTCATGCATTTACTATTTTAAAAGAGCAATAATAGGTTTGTATTGATAGTTTACATGGACACTTTACTTGAAAATCACATACTTGCAATCCATGTAGCAGGTAGAGAAAAGTAATGAAAACCTGTATGACACATTCATGCATTTACTATTTTAAAAAAGCAATAACAGGTTTGTATTGATAGTTTACATGGACACTTTACTTGAAAATCACATATATGCAATCCAAGTAGCTGGTAGAGAAAAGTAATGAAAAAATGTATGACAATAATGTATTTACTACTTTAAAAAAGCAAATAACATGTTCTTAGTAAGGATAGTTTACATTGACAATTTACTTGAAAATTACATATTTCCTAAATTTGTTTGCACTTACTTGTTTCAGTTTGAACTAAACTGGAAGGTGTAGCTATTGAAATGACAGGTGGATTGTGTAATGAAACCTGTAATAGAGTTCATTGTATTATGTGATAGTGCTTGTAGGGGATTTTGAACAGATTCGGTAATATTTGCTTGGTTTGTACTACTTGGGTTTGCATAGGTTTTTTGAACATTTTCTTGAGTCGTACTGCTCGAGTCTTTTGGGGTCATTTGAACATTTACAGTTGCATTAGATAGTACTGCAGAAGAGTCTTGAGCAGACAATGCTACATTTGCACATAAATTTGAAAGAATGATACTCATTTGTTGTTTATGTTGAGTGCAGGGCCTTGTGTATTGTTTCAAGGATAGTTCATTCGAGTGGTCAGACAGAAACATAATGTGCCTAGCAGGAAGGTTGGCGTCTGTCATTGCATTCAAAGCTGTGGCACGAAGAGTGTGAGCAGTATATCTTGCATTTATCTTGCGCTTAGTGATTTGAACCGTTTTGGTTTGTGGTCATACTGTTGATCAACTGGGTATGGTGATGGTTCATTCAAACTAAATGTTAAATTGGTTTGTAATTATTCTTCCAATTCAAAAGGCTCGTCAAATATCGATGGATCAAAATTTTCAACATCATCATGCGTGAAATCTATTTGATAAGGCAAATTTATCGAATAATCTTCAAATTCTGACATTTTAGTTTCAACGTTGGATAGCCACAATACCGATGACTTTGACCTAGCGCACTTTAAACATTTTTTTATCCATACTTTTCTTCACAAATTTCATCAAACAATGAATGATTTTATTCATAAAAGATGAGAAATATATTTTGCTTTAATCTTTCAAACTAAATTTATTCAATTATTGTTTAACAAATTGTAAAAATGGTTCTTTTCCTTTAATGTTTACTTCGTGTCTGCGTTTACTAGCAGTGTTTATCTTCTGCTGTACACGTGACTCTATTTATAGACGTGGGTATTTTTAGAAAAGTAGTTCTCCTAACAGTTCATACCGAAATGAACGCAATTCATTTTGATCACGTGGTAACATTCTGACCAATCGAAACATTACTTTCCTCTACCAGCTACTTCGATTTCAATTATATACGTAACAGAACTGGTTGTAATGCTGAATTTTAAGAAACATTTAATTCCTTGAACTGGCAAGGCTCTGACATTACAATGTGGAGGTAAAAGTGATATAAGCCCAATGTGGTAATATACTTAAATTCATTGATAATGCAAATGTTTACCAAGTGCAATTGCATCGATTGAGATAGCACATAACCTTGATACTTTTCCTAAACGTAAATTGAAGAATTACCTCAAACGGATTGTTATTTCGAAATTCACGTTTTAGGATTCTCATAATTGTAAGAACAAGTCAATATCACACCAAAAGACATGCTTACTCATATTGTTGGCGAATTTGAACCATCCAAGTCGCTCCCAGTCATCCATGGAGTTACAGAATGGTGCGTGTTAGCCACATACATCTTCAGTAAGATGTTTAAGATGTTTCCGGACATGGCGTTAAGACTGTAGTCCACATAAGATGTAGGACTGATATCAGATTTATCGAACACAATACTGACGAAGATAATATGGCAGAAACGGGTCAGAAACACTGAGGTTCTGAAAAAGCAGGCATCCCCTGCATCCAGGCTCTGATGATGGGATCACATGAGATCACGCATGAGACAGGCAGACCTTGTCACCATAACATCATGCAAGCGATTTGAAAATATCTTCTACGGCGACCAAAGGGAGGTAAATCATGCTCAGGGTCACAAAACACTCTTCAATAGTTTTCTCAACTCAATCTTGACCACACTCCAACTCTAAAACCGATCCGTCGAAACATCTTATAGAGGAACGTTTTACATGGCGATGTCACATCCACGGTGGAGCTGCACACTTTGAATTTAAGAGATTTCCAGAAGAAGTTCCGTTACAAATGTGTTAACTTCGTTAATGCAGCATGTCCTGTATTGAGCGAGCAAAATATGAGTTTGCAGTATCTTTCAAATGTTATACAGAAGGTTCAGACAATAAATTGGCATGATCATCAATTTACGTTTTCACATAAACCACGCTACATAGTTAGTATATGGTAATAGTTCACGGCGAAGGACAAATAAGCAACACCATAGATTATTAAGGTTATCTATTAATAGATGTGGGTCCTAGCCAGACAGGTTGTTGGTATATGTAAATGTCTATCAGTAAGACTTCGATTTGGTCAAACCATATTGATGCTGTTCATTAGGGTTACGGGTTATTCGGTTTTGGTGATTTTGTGTTCTGTTCAGTAAACATGCGTGGAAGTCAAAATTTGCATGTAATGTGCATACAACATTTCCTGTTTCATTTGACCCAAGGCTGTCCCACCATATGCAACACGTGGACAATTGCAAGATTACCATGTTCTTATTGTACACAAAACATCATCGTGTTCAAACTATACAATTTGTAACATTGTCTTTTACTGTTGAATCCATGGACTAATATTAAACTCTCATGTAGCATTGAAGATATATTTTCAAAATGGCTACCCAATTTATATTTTCATTGTACTAATAGGTATATTCGTTCTCAGCCAGTACATACCCCGTTCGTATTTATGATCTTCTTTATTTGATTCGTGAGTTTCGTTTATTTATTTAAGTTTTTTGTTGGTTTATATATTTATTTATTTTACAAAAAATGTAGACGTTCAGGGCAATAATTCGTGTCATGGAAATAATTTTAATTCAAAATATATTTTTGATTTGTGTTTCCAAAATATTCACGCACTGATTCTATACGGTTAGACTCCTTTATTACGTTTCAATCATAGTATGATACATTTTGTCCAAAAGGAGTTCGTTTCTTCAAGAGTAGAAAATGAAACATCCGATATAAGAAACAAAACAGTTTTGATATCAGCAAAAGGCAACAGTACTCGTTATATTCAAAGCAAGCAAACAATTTTTTCCAATTACCAGAAAATGTAGGATTAAAATGGTGCCAAAATTTTGCCCATTACATTTTAACAGGATTATTGATAATCTGAAAGTTATTGCTGTTTTTATTACCGTAGAAACATCTGAGATATATATAATTAAGTTATAGACTATGTTAAATAGTACAATTATTAACTTCTTATCTTCACATCAACACAGAATATTCAAAGGATGTCTTTCCGTTTCTTTTATAGGCAATTTTGAGTTAAATTAAGTTTCAGTAAGTAAGTTGTTCTCGCTGCAAGGTTGAAGATTTACCATTTTCAGTGCACGCATGAGTACATTTACTAAGAAACACATGGTGAACATTGTGTCGCTCACTTAGCTTAATTTGTTTAAAACTGCGAGTCATTTGTACAAAAGTTGTTGTTGTAGGGTTTAACGCCATTTTTCAGCACACGATAGGCTATACATGGCGTTCAGAATTATTGTTGGAGGATTGACAAGCTAGTGATCATCCCGAGGATAAATACGATAATTTCCTTATGTATATCCACTTTGACGTTGAATATATCAAATATTTGAAGAGGGCAAATTATCGCCGTGATGATTGTTATGGGGAATTTTTTTATAAAACAGCTGATTATCATTACACGGCGTTATCATCACATGAGGCAGAACCAGGATGTAAAATCATCGCGGATGGTGACTACATTGATGGATCAGCTTGTGGAATGGGGAAGTTTATCATCGGCATTGAGGTCCATAAAACCGTTTCAATCAGTGTTGTATGTTCTTACCGAAGACGTTTACCCAAAGAAATACAGTTTGATTGTAATCTTGAGTGTTTCAGTGATATTTCCGGAGATATTATTTTTAATCTGAATGGTCTTGTAGAAGGGTTGTCGTACAAAGGGAATCAATATTCCGAGTTAAAGGAATTACAAATATAATTATCGTTGATGAGTGGCACGGGGTACGAAGACAATGTTATTCATCATTGAAATACAGCAGTGTTTGATGGGAAAATTTTTCTAGTTTTATTAGGTTGACTTCATGAGTAACCGTTCTTGATGCTGATGCCGACAATGATGATCTAGTAATTATTTCGGGACCAATTAACACGATCTGAAATGACATTTATCAGCAACGACTATAAACCTGATGATTGCAGGAAATTTATCATCGAGCAATCCCATAAAGATAATAGCGCAGCGTTGTTAGAATGTGTCGCAGCTGAAAATCATAATCCGGTGTTTACCCATAATAAATCTCACAGCCAGTATTCTGTTGCAACCTCTCGTAATGCTTGCAACATCTAAAGCATAATTTGAAGTATTATCACGTGGATACACTCAAGAGTATAATCAAACTTTATTTTGTCGCATAAACTTCTTCGGTAAGAAACTTACAATACTGATTGATACGGTTTTATGGACCTGAATGCCGATTCTGATTTCCCCATTCCACAAGCTGATCCATCAAGGTAGTCACCATCAACAATGAATCACATCCTGGTCCTGCCTCATGTGATTGTTACACCATGTGATGAGAATCAGCTGTTTTATCAAAACACTCTCGTGGATAATCATCACAGCGATAATTTTCCCTCATCAAATATTTGATATACTCATCGCCCCACAGTTTTCCTGGTAAATTATTAACCACGGCAGCAATCGCGGTAATATTAGATCTTCCTTGTAAATAATCATCGATCTGCATATCAATGTTATCTTGGTGTATTATTATATAACCAGATCTTCTTGGACAGACCACGAGGAAACAATCAGGGTGGATATACGCAAGGAAATTATCGCATTAATGCTCGGGATGATCAATGATATAATTGTATCCGTGACAGCGATTGCAAATATTACAAAATTGTCTTGGCCGTCGAGAGACTGTTAATTTGTTTCCGAGGTTGTTGACTATGCAGGTCAGTTGATCTAATTCCCCGGTCAACGCCAGGGAGTTTTAATTAGATCATAATAAAGATGAAATTATCATCAGAGAAATCAATAACGGATTGATCATCGTAGACGTTGACGACCAGCGACTAAATCACGGTTGGACAAACTAGCGGATCGGATAATTTGATGTTGCTGCCAGATATTAGTTTATTACAACGCACTAATGGTTTATTCCATTTGATCGTTGCAAGTTTTATACTATGAAGCCCATCTTGTCTATGGATGTTGCACTCGTGATTATATGCCGTGTCTGTATTATTCAGTTCTCGATGGTGTTGAATGGTCACAAGCGCAGCTTTACACAATACCTAATATCCGCTTGTCGTTTCGTATACGTGAATCTCAGAACAATCGCACAATGTCAAGAAGTAATTGATTAGTTCTTCCACTGTCATGGTTTGTGAATCAATATCGTATACGGGATGTCTTGATCGCGCTTTTGGAATTAGTTCGGTGACCGGGGACTGACCTGTAAAGTTATCAACGACGCGACTGAAATCCTCATCTCGTTTAAAGACAAAAACGATAATAATGTTGGAGTATTATTCCTTGTAGTAGATGATAATTAACTGTCAAACAATAAATCTCATCACTTTTCCTGTCGAAGTAAATGACATCATCGCGAACTTTAACGCTAACACGAAAATAATACTCGCGTAAACAATTATTGTTGGTGATAGCTAGTTCTTTATACACGCAATGGCTGTCATCAAAAACCATCGCGTTGATGTACTGGATCTTGTTAAATATACCAGCAAATGCATTTATGTGTTTAGTGATAAATTCCATATATAATGTATATCTTAAATTCTAATTATCAATATATGAAAACTCCGTTGCTGGCTACAAATACATGTCAATGGTTTTCACCGGGATCCTCACAAACTATTCGGAAAAAACAGCTATAATGGTATTTGCAAAGAAATCAAAATCAGGTGGTCCAAAACCGTGATTCGTTTGTAAAAGAGGTGTCAGTGGCAAATTTAAACTTTGTTGCGATTGTGGTAGACTTAGATATCGAGCATTAAACAAATACTGTACTAGAAAAAACCAACCTGCTTTGACCGTTGAAGAGTTTCTACAACAATGCGATAATCCACACGAGATAAAAGATTGATGATCTAAGACCTTTATCGCTGATGGGGAAAGTATCATAATTATATATATATTATTAATGTTTTTGATAGTTTCGCCACACCTTTAGACAAAATGATTCATTTGATACAAGACATTAGAATGATGATCAGAGACCTCAATCATTGATGGAGTAACTGTCATAATTATATATATATTATTAATGTTTATGACAGCTGCTCCACATCTTCAGACCAAAAATAATAATAGAGAGAAACGCGGCTGTCGTTATTTTTTCAAGTTCATCAAGAACTCATTTTAATGCATCTTTTCATTCTTTTCCATATATAACCTCTTTGATAGTTATAGTAGCGGGTTTGTATAATTGTTCAGCACCAATTGCAAAATCAACTTGAGATTCGTGTCGCTGTTGTAATATTCGTCTTACAGAATCACGGACGGGTAAACATTTCTCAATCGCCGCTAGTTTTTATCGTGCTAATCTATTTGTTAATGATTCTTCTACCATTATTATTATATGATATGATTTAATTCGTAGCAGAATAGACGGCTTGACAACGAATATGCGTCTCGGTTGGTCAGAAGCATTAGTTCAGTTTTTTGAAATTATTTGTTTTGGTTTTGGAGGAAGCCTTTGTTTCGCAAATAGACGCCGCTAAACTGTGGTCTTTTCACCCTCTCTGCTGCTATTCTCATTTTCGTTAAGCCTATAAGAAAATAAAAATCTTGACGCACCACCAATCGAAGTGAGAAAAAAAAAACAGGCCAAATAGCCTGATCATAAACTAACGTGAACATTTGCCTAATGGAAACAATTCAGATGCCTCTACAGTTTAAAAGTTCGGAGATGATTCAGATTATTTCAATTTATGATTGACCTGGTCGAAGGTGATATACAGTTACTTACCAGAGATACACATGGAGGGAGCTGCTTCAAATGCAGGTGCAGAGTAGTTACCGTTGTCTTGACAGTAGATAATTGGACACGTCTGAGTGAAATCATGTCGGGCAAAGGCTGTCCCCGGACAATCGAAAAATGCTGCGTCCCCCTGCTTTCCAATAAGAACAAAGCTGCCAATGTTGCTGGGAGGTTCTTGGCATGTTCTTTGTTTTCGTTTATTGGTGATCTCTACGAAACAAAGGCGAATAAGTTAATAATTGAGTTGATCCATTATTAAGTTAGTATAAGATGGTTGGCGAATAAGGAAGAAGCAGTCAGTAAGCAGGTCGAGAACGATATGATTAATATGCATTGATTGTTGACTTAATTATTGAACAAACTGAAGAAGAAAATAACGAAAGAGAAAATTGATGAAGCAAATGAAATGATAATTAAAACCAGTTTGATAAAGTTCTATTATTTAACTTGTCCGGTTATAATTGTTGCAATGTTATAAATTTAAAAGCTTAAAATCAATTAGACGCAATTAAGAAATGAAAATAAATAAGTGAGAAATGCGATGAAACAATAAGGTTTGAAAGAGTCTAGAGAATTAAAAAATAAAGATGTTAAGATACTAGTCTAGATTTAAAAATAAACGAACAATCAAACTTGCTTACACATTGCACTCTATTCTTTGCTTTATTCTCAAAAAGAAAAACAATCATCAAGGATTGAACACAGTGTCTAAGAGATAACTATGGTCCTGCTTATCTCTTAAAACGTTTCTTCTTCTGTCTGGCTCGTTCTTTTGTTAATTTTTTTAATTGTCTGGGGTCAATTTTGTCTTTTTCTTGCTGCTTATCCTCCAGATTCATAAGGCATCTGGTGGACGCAAGGAACGTCTTTCTACTTTAGATGAGAGAGTTCAATGAACTGTTTTGAACAATAAATATTTATTTTAATATCAGTATTATTATAAAGTACTGCTAATGGTTAAATCTGCATACCGTCTTTTCGCAAACGTAGATATGACTGACAAACACAGGCTTGCACCATACGTAGCATCGTAAGTGGGTTATTTTATCCATTGTGTGCGATTTCCGTTCATGATCAAATCTCTGTTGATTCAATATATTAATTTAGATTCTGTATTCGTGTCGACGTAGTCTTTGATTGTCGACACACAATATGTGAACATTGACCGCTTACAGTTTGCCAGTTCGGACTTGGAAAATCACAAACCTTTTCTTTGTACATACTGATAAATAACTCGGTTATCAAGAATATGTCATGTTCACAAGTCGCGTGTCCCTAAATCTCTATTGGCATGTCGTATATGTTGCAATCGTAGTTACTAAATAACAATGCAAAATCGACCAGTGTGCATGGTGTATGCAACCGAGGTATGTGTCTTGCGGTTCAATATATAATAGCAGCGTCATGTAGTGACGTAAATCAGTACGAGCCAAAATGCAACAAGTGATGCAGCATTATCGTATATGCGATCCCAAAGGTTCCATGTTTTATTGATGAATCGAAATTAACAATGCCGGTTTACTACGTGTGGGGATCATTAATGCATTTTCATCAGCCTAAAGACTCAAGGAAAATCCTTGTTTTCTTCTGTGATAGCAAACAAATTTAAGTTCATCAAGGCGAGAGCACAGTCAGCTGAAGTCAATTTTCTTTCTTCGAGAAAAACCCAGGGATCTCAACGATGAACCCGGAAGGCTCGCTGAATAGAACCTGTTTCATAGTCATCCTGAATGCGGTTCTGGCAGACTGCAGCGGACACTGGAATTTCATCAACCATCAGCGTTTTAATTAAAATCATTCTCGTTGAAAACTGTAATGCTTTTGATGAGATTATTTTTGTCTGCCTCGTATTTGTTTCGTGAGGTGGATTTTACTAATTACGAATGTAACTAGAGAATACCACATTAGTTTATGTCATGCTGCTACATGCGAGTTTCAGAAAACAACTATGAATTTTCCCCAGGCGCATCAATAAATCTTTTTCGGCCATTTGAGCTCGTCAACAACATATTCTTGCCCAGAAAAGCCACATCAATGCATTTCAGGTAAATGAAACTAAACGTTCACATCGTTCACGAAATAGGTGCAAGTGTGCCAACAACAAGGAACATATCTGGTACAATGTTGTAAAGACATGTTGGGGAATCTGCAAATAAAGCTCCATGGCTCATAAACAACCATTTACATTTCGTCAGCCACCAAAAGAGTTATATGCATATATAATGTCATTTTCAACAATATATATCTACTAGCAGCAAACCCTTCATCACACTAAACTACAGTATTTAGTTGGTCCTTACGTGCAATACGACCTTGTGTTTGGCTCCAAAAATAGCCTACGGAAATCTATGAAAATCCAAATTACGAAAACGACAATGAATCGCAGTGAAGTTTCCCACATAACCGCAGAAATCCACGAGTGCACAGTTACAGCGAGTGTTTGTCCATCCCTGCCGCTTAATCGATGTTTGACATGATACGTTCATGTGATTTTCATGATTATTTCAATCTTTGTGAAACACCATGGACGAGCCGATCTGATATCTGACATGCTTGGGAATTGTTGTTGCTACGTCAACTTTCTCCATGTAATCTTGGATTGCATTTCCATCAATGAGATTAATTTCGCTGTTAAATCACGCAGTGACATACTTAATGAAAACTTCAGCGTTGGTTTCCTCGAGGTAACAATTACAGTTAGTTTGTATGAGTTTTATATTCGTATAGAAAAGACCTCACATGGGAGTAAATACTGAGACATATCTTGTTCTTGCAACTCTATTCGGTAACACTGATCAGGGACCTACATTGCTAGAAATATTACTAACAATTTACGGTATGATGTGACGTAGAATCTGATATTTATTTAAATATTTCCAAGCGAGCCATGGCTTCAAGTGGAATTCTGGCTTTGTGGGTGAGTTCGTTATTACTGATGTTATGATCCGGGTTACACTAGAGATACGTGGCATTTTCAGTTTTTACAGCTCCATATTAAAGACAGCTATCAAACAAATCCAGAAGCCCAGAAGTCTGTCAATCCTGGAGAAGGGGATATTGTATCAATGTCCTGAGAGCTTTTTGAAACAAAGGTAACTCGATTCATACGAACACATGGACAGCTGGGCAATATTCCATTCAAGCCTCTTGGAGACATTCCATTCAAGCCTCTTAAATCCTATCATTATACAAGAAGAATACGAGCAAGCCCAAGAAATGTGGAATGCTTTTTTGATCGCATATTTATTGTGAATGGAAACGACCTTTACATTACAACTGACATGCTATCAGTCGCAGACATTTCTGATTCGTTTAATTTTATCATGGATAGAGTCACGCCGTTACTTCAAAGCGTCAGGCATTAGCTGGAACGGTATTGTAAAAGCAAAGCGAAGTTTGAGGTTTTAACTCATGTACATATGCAACAGTTGACACAAAGTGGAATACGGGATAGTGTTACGTTGTTCAGAAGCAGTTACACAAGATTAGAAACGCAATATATCTAGTAGCCATGCTCAGCGCAATGATAGACCTAAAGCTGAACAGGACAATTTTCATATGCAAGGTTGATCTCAAGATTTAATGGCTCTTAATGAAGCACTTTTGAAAGATGATAAAGCAGCGCACCGGGTTCTAGGCAGGGCTATTATGCATCGACAAAGAAAATCTGATGGTGACCGTGGAAACGTCGTTTGTTTATGTGGATATGAAGTAGAGTGATAATCTGCAGAAGACTATGAGCTTTCCCCCCGTAAAGAGCACTGCACAATCAAGAAAATGTAAGGTTGTAAGAAAGTTTATGGACGAGTGCTGATGATCACCGAAACATGTAAAGTTAACTTGTTATAGAAAGAGGCATTGGGGTCAAAATAACAAATAAGTTTGGCTCGGACAGTGCTGTACAGGTTTTAGCACTCATGCGCATGCCATGACCACACATATGAGTGTAGGGTGGGGCTTATCTGATACACAGAACAAACCATTCACTCCTGGAAAAAGCAGATGGTAATGAAAGAATAAATGCAATCCAGTCGGATGTCAGTACGGTTATTGAAAGTGCTCGAATTGTATCATCCGAAAGCTGCCTTTAGAGGTGTCTTAATGTGCCTTGCGGTGGAATTGTGTTTCTGTTTTGAAAATCATCAGTTCGTCGCTGACAACCTCCGTCTATTTTGTTTATGGATGCAGTGAGTAGATGTTATACAAAATGATGGATACCCAATGCTTCTAAGGAGTTACCAAGATATTTTAGAAACATTTATTCTACAGCTGACAGTATGAGTGCATTTTATAAAATGGTTTAAGTATGTATCAAAAGTGTCAGAACTTTTAAAGAAAATGATTTGTTTTTTTTATCGAATACTTTTGATACCACAACTAAACTTTCTGGGCGGGGGATTTGCCGAATGGTCAAAAGTGCTCACGGGCATTTAACCGCTGTCAACGTAAGTTTGAGTCTCGGATTCGGCCAATGTGGGCATGTGAAAAACCTTGGCTGTAGCTTCTTGTGGTTCGGAGGTTCTTTCCAAAGTCTTCCAAGGTTCTTCTACTACCATTTATTCTGGCCGCCATGTATAGCCTATCTTGTGCTGAATAATGGCCTTAAACCCCACAACTAAATTTGGTTCTCCTTGTAAACAAACATATGGACACTTTAGTAAAATATATATATATTTTTTCTTTTTATAAAACAACGTTAGATGTTAAAAAGAGCTCGCGATAATGTCATTGCATATGTCTAATTGACTCATTCTTCTTAGAGTACCGTGGCTAGTTAGAATAATTAAGAATTGTTATAAAACTGTTCATACTCACTGCTGGAATTGTAGATAATATTGTGCATGATAACTGATATGCTACGTTAAGATCACACCCCAATACAAATTCTTTGGTGATAAGTACTAAGAACATTTCTAAACGCTTTGTTTCGGACATCTATTCATCAGATCAGTTCTTGGTAACCTACTCAGTCTTTACAATGTGAAATCTTATATATCTTCATTCTTACTTTTTATTTTTTTCTATTGTGTTATTTAGATTAACTGGTAGCTAATTCTTTTAAAGTAATTTGCAGAAATAAAAGAAGCATACATTTTTAAATTTCGACGCATGCGTCAAACGCTCTAATTATGATACTTGCTTTTGCATTAGAATTTAAACTATATGATTCGAAATACACCGGTTGTTAAAAAATTAATTCTTTGTAATAACCGTTACATCACTGTGATATTTGTGAATTCTTTTGGTTGATACTTTTGCTGAAAGGCTATTAATATTCAGTAACAAGTATTCATCATAGGATGATATGCTACTGAACGTCTTTTATGAACTGATGGCCAGAAATGCTGAATAAATGTTTTGTGCATATCGGCCAGTTGTTTGTGTCACACTGTTGTGTTCTGATGTTTAATTTCGATGTAAGGCCTTTGACACGAAATACCAAATACCTTGCTTGTACTGGAATATATACTAACATACATTGTAATATGAAGCTTTAATTTTAAATGTTTATATATTTTCTTTCTTTTATTCATGTGATAAATACATCCTAATAAGCTTACAAGAAGTTATCCAATTCCACAATTTAATTCGAATTAGGACTTCCAAGCATGAAAAATGAAAAATAATGTGGAAAGTTTGTTTGAGTTTTGAGAGAGAGAGAGAGAGAGAGAGAGAGAGAGAGAGAGAGAGAAAGTTTGTTTTACCCTGTATAATCACAGAGAGAATCGACAAAAGAGCTATTCCTTGAACAGCGCCGACTACACCTGTAAAGGCAAGTGGACTCAAGGGAGAAGCAGGTGGAAACAACATATTTTACCCTCAGGTGTTAGAGTCTCTTAATCCTGAAATGAAACAAAAATGCAAATAAAAATTACAAGCGGCAGATCAGGCATGACAATTTAGTATATGTTTGTATGTATGTATGTATGTATGTATGTATGTATGTATGTATGTATGTATGTATGTATGTATGTATGTATGTATGTATGTATGTATGTATGTATGTATGTAGAAAAACGACTAAATAAACAAATAACAAAATTTGAATAATTACAGTAGTCATTTACTTTCCACGTGCACCAATATTGTCCGAAGATGCATCTCCACTGATAAACAATGTAACAAATTAATCCCCACCGTGATTTCGCTACGTTCTCTCCTTAACCCATCACTCCGTCTCCACTCACACAATTGCAAACACGCGCCAAGTGCTGAACTTGGAATAAGTCATATACTGTATTTAGGGTTATTTTTGTGGCACCAAATAACCCACTTCGAATTTCTAGATATTTTTGCGTAGCTTCATTATGGCGCTATCATCCATCAAACATCGTTATCCTTCTGGCATTAGCATTATTGAAGTGTAAACGGATGTTATATTTGCTCGTGAAAGACTATCTGAAGATTTAGCCAAAGTAACCCCCATATCTGGTGTTAAATTGGAGATCTTCGTAGAATGTAAGCAGCGTATACGTAACAAATATTATGTGATTCAACGTAAATACAATAAAGAAGGTATCGAGAGGCTTACAAGATATTATCTATAAAGTCTGCGTATTCATGCAAGTTATTCATATAACGTTCTAAAACTAAGTGACGAAGGAATGGATTATATATACATGGTGCATGTTTTCCTTATAGACTTCCTTAATAAATACATTCCGACCATATATATATGACTTCCTTGTAAGTGGTAAGTAGAACATATGATTGGTCGGAATGAATTTATTAAGGAAGTCTATGAGGAAAACATACACCATGTTGATCAAGTTTAATTTTTATTTCCACAATCAAACCGCGTGTGTGTGTTTGTATGCTTGCCATTCTATTACGTAATATTATCGGTCTGAGAAGCTTGAGAACATATTCAATTATTTTAGTCTTCAGTATATCAATTATTTTTCTCTTTTTAAAGATTTTTCTAAACCTGCGTTTTTCATCTCCGTTTTCATTCTTAGTTATTATGAAAACAATATATATGATGTCAAATATATTTATGTCCATGACTGGAACTGTCGTATGTTTGCCAATCATTTGATCATGGACATGATAAGCAGAAACATTCTTTAACGGGGTAATTCTTTCTCACTGCTTTTTCAGCGTGCAAGGACAGTGCTCATGTAAACATTTTGTTAATTCATCGCATTAAAATTTTCTTTGTTCCATATGTTACCATATTTCATTGCTATTGTTTAAAACAACTGGGCTTTTATGATCGTTGTAAACTCATTCTATGCTTTTGGTTATTTACGACAGGATAGCAGTGTTTGAAGAATATTACATATTTCGCAAATTTGTTTAGGAGCTCTCAAGAAGCCAACAAGAGGGCCGCCAGAACTCTCAAAGTCAATTATTTACAATGTAGCTTCAATTCTTGCAAACGTGGGCATAATTTAAAGCTGATATCTAACGTTACTATGTATAGAATCTGTTTTGTTAAATCGTTGTAAACTGATCCTTTTAAGTTTACAAGAATTTAAAATTGTCGAAGCACTCAAGCAGCAGTGATGTCGGAATTGGATCAAGTTCACAAGACTTTGGTGCACTTTTCATCACGATTCTCCGTACTAAATCAATAGAAACAGGTTCAAATGCTCCTAACGGTTGTTGCTGAAATTCTGCATCAGAAATGTATGGTGACGAATCATTGAAATTGTGCTGTCAAGCGAATCTCTAATGGTTTGTACTTTGTCATCGAAGAAATTTGCAAATTTGTCTGGTAGGTCTAATGGAGAGAAGGTTGTTGGAAGTGGTGTACCTTGACATTAGTTTCTTAGTTATCTCGAAGTTCTCTTTGCAGCTGGAACTCTACGTGATCTTAGCATTTGGCTAAATGGACTATGTTTGTGACGTTCTTCTTAGCGGATTCGTAGATTTGTTTATGAATAGTGAGTCTGGTAGAAAGCCAAAGCCTCTCTGCTTTTCGGCGATGTCTTTGAGCAGTGCGAAGCTGGTCCCTAACACTGCTATACCATGGAGAACACTTTCTTATTGATACTCTGCATTTGGTGGCTGGGGCAAGTTTTCAAAGCAATGAACGCATGCAGTTATCAATTTGTTCCGCTGTTGGATGTAAGAAAGTTGTTAGGTTTTCTTGGACGTCATGCATGAATTTGGTTCTATTTATCATACGGAGGTTTCTTTTAGTAGTAAATAGAGGTGGAGGGTTAGGGACTGATACGTCGAGATGGCATACAATGCAGAGGTGATCCGATGCAAGTTCGTGGGATTCAAGGGTGGATTGCAGAATATTATCATCAGGTCTATAAAGAAACCATTCTAAAATGTGACCAAGTTTAGGGTAGGTTGGTTAACTGACTGTTTAAGATTGAAAACATGAATGAAATCTAGGAGTCTTGACATGTATGGTTGACCAAGACAGTCAAAGTAAAAGTTGAAATCTCCAAGAATAATTAGGTTGCCACCTATCGAATTTCCATACTCTAGAAGATTCGGAAACTGCTCCAAAAAGCGAGATTCAGTCAGCTTGTTTTTTCTACTAGAAGAAGGATGGTAGAGACAGAAAAAATGGACTGACTGACCTTTGTTCCAGTGTGAGCGTTGTTTGGACTAGTTCAAACGATGTGTGACAGAAATTGAAGGCTGTGTTGTACTTAAGGCATTTGATCATGGAATTCTTTGTAATTACAGCAATTCCACCTCCGCGAGAGTTGCGGTGAAACGACTTGATGGAGTAATCGCTGGGTGTTAAATCCGCACACTTACATTCATCACCTGCGGCATGTAACCAAGTTTCTGTCAAGAAGAAAGACGTCAATATTCTGGTCGTTGATAAAATTAACAATTTCTGCGCGCTTTTCCGGTGATCCTACTGATTGAGCGTTGAATAATTCAATACGTAGTGGTATCCCTGGGACAGTTGACGCAACGGTTGACGATTTAAGAGGAATTTGGACCATGTTGTTAAAATTAACGGCTGAATTTTTAAGTTGTTTTTCTGTTACGGGCGAAAGGGAGATAACTGGAATTATTCTTCCTGTTCTACGCCGGCCAGCTTTGAAAGAACGTTTCTTTTTTCGCTTCCGTTTACATTTAATAAATGATGAATTTATTCCCAGTTCGTTTAGTCATGAGCACAATGTAGTATCTAGAACCAAGGTGTGGTCATTTAATCCAATTAATGAGGGTCCGTCATATTGTAAGCGGTCACGTGACGGCGGTTTATTAAAAAAATAAATGACGTCTTAACATTGGGACGAAACGGCTGAGAAATATTATAATTGTTCTCGTTTCCAAAACAAGGAGATGAATTAACACATACGAACGGAACATCCAATGCATGATTAAACACAATAATGTAGACGATGATAGAGAAGAAGCACAAATTTCATAAATATAGCACAAAATCGGAGAGCCTATCTCGAGCAGTTAATCGATGGCTGCCATCTTTCCGGAAGTCTAAACATCACTGTGACCAATATTTCACCATTTATAGACTATAATTAACTGGATGTGTTCTGGCATGTTATATGCAATCTTTCTTGCCTAGACTAATGAACCTGATCAGTTGCAGCTCAAATATCACACCTTTATTGCAAACATAGATGACGTACACCTAGATTTCATGCTTATACGACTATGTTGAAATATTTAGGCTAGAATTAAATGTCGTATGGTCTAATTACGGAAATAAACAGTTTATTTTTTTTGTTAGCTCATGACGAGCTTCCTTTCTGTATGATATATATATATATATATATATATATATATATATATATATATATATATATATATATATTACATTTTGCATTTTGTATGGCCTAGTCTTTAGAAACTCTAAGCGCTTTACAACATTTATAATTATATGAATACAAAAAACAAAACACCATGAAATTAGAAAGCATAGAAAATGCTGAAAATATTTAAGGTGAAAGCATTATTAGATCTTTAAGTTTGTTCTTGCAGTAAAAAAAGCTAGTTTTAAGAGCACTCCTGAAAGGGATCACTGTGTCTCTTTGTCTAATTTCAGTGGGCCATTTATTCAACATTGCTGGGCCTTAGTATGCAAGTACGTTGTCCGAATGTCATTGTCTTCATAGTGGGAATAAGGAGTATACGATTTTCAGAAGTGGAGCGTAAGTATGTTGCTGGTGTGAAAACATGAGTAAGGCTAGATAAGTATGCTGGACTGGAATACGTCATTGAAATCTAGCAAAGAGTACAAATGTTGTGTTTGATTCTATATCGAATGGATAGCCAATCCGGGTACATATCAGCAGGGTGGGAGTGCTTTGATCGTGGTACACTAAGGATGATCCGAGAAGCCGTATTTTGAACTGTTTGAAGTTTCTGGAGTAGATTTTGAGAAGAACCAGACATAATTAAGTTACAATAGTCTAGTCCTGAAAGTGATAAACACACAAGTCGCTTAGTGACATCAATTGAATGATATTTGCGAATGAAGCTAATGCGTCTTAGCTTCAGATATACAGTCTTTCATATGCTCATGACATATTAGTGCAATGCGAAAGCACCGTTCTAAGTGACACCTAGGTTTTGTACTGACTGTATGTATTTAATGTTGGTGTTGCTGATATTTATATAAAGGATGTGAATGAGAACGTCTCTGTGTTGTGATCAGAATGGCTTCCGTTTTATCGTCCTTCGTATATAGATTGTTCCATGTCATCCATGGTTTCATATCACAAATGCACCTCTCTACTCCTTTGATGGCATTGTCAACTTCAGTTGGTTGGCTACAGTTGTATATTTGGGTGTCACAGGCGTACAAGAACAGGTCTAATACAATTTGTGTCCTGTTGACCAAAGTAGATCTTGAACCACGGTAAAGCTGTGTTGTTAATGACAAATACATGCTGGAGACAGTGAAATAACATATCATGGTCCATTTTGCCACATGCTGCAGACATATCAAGGAGGGTACAAGAACAGGTCTAATACAATTTGTGTCCTGTTGACCAAAGTAGATCTTGAACCACGGTAAAGCTGTGTTGTTAATGACAAATACATGCTGGAGACAGTGAAATAACATATCATGGTCCATTTTGCCACATGCTGCAGACATATCAAGGAGGGTCAGGACTGCTATAGTTTGCTATCCAAAACATGGAGAATGTCATTAACTACTTTCAAAGAGTAGTTTTAGTACTGTGGCAAGGGCAATATGCAGACTATACATCGCTATAACGACTGTTTGTATTCACATGAGATTCAAATTGTTTTAGAACAACATTTTCCAAGATGTTTGTTTGAACTGATGATTTGAAACGGGGAGTTAGTTCTTTAAATCGTCATGGTCGAGTGGCGGCTTCTTCAGCAGAGGCTTAATACAATCGCAGTTTTGAAAAATGTTTGTAATTCCCCAGATGAGAGAGAATAATAATATCAATTAGTGAAAGCAATATTTGATAAATGCATTCAAGCAGCAGTGATGTTGCAAAGGTTTATGTGCTTCCTTTTGTGGGGTGGAGTGCTTCCAATTTATTTAAATTAATATAGAAGACCCACCATGGCTCGCTTTTGTTAGAAATTGAAGTAGTGATAGAGTGATGCAAAGCTCTGGGCCCCCAGTCAACGGTTCCGACGATAAAGTAATGAATATAGAAATTGAAATAACATCAAAAAGTAATCTCTCAAATACAATTAAGCAAATATCATATCACTCCACCAAGTGTCGGCCTAGTTCATCCAATGAATAAGTGTGTAATTTTCCCTTCTGTCCTGAGTTCTGCTCATCTGTAAGTTGTCCTCTTCCTTCGTCTTCCTCTATTATCCCTTCTACGTTTCCTCTGTCTTTCTTAGTCTTTTTTGTCTCCCAAAGACTCAGGCCACAGCCGGGGTAAGTTCATCTGGTCCCTCAAACTTCCTTCTATCTTCACTTTGTCTCCCAGAGACTCGGACCACAGAGTATTTCCTCTGATCTCTAAAAGCTTTTGTTTCGAAGCCTTCTGATTATTCCTCGAATAAATCCGCAAAGTACGCTTTGAGTTTTATGGCTGTTTCAATTAAGCTCGCTGGACACCTAAGACATTTTGCCGGCGAGAAATTATAGCCTCAGGGTTTTAACATACCCATGCTAACATCTGGTTTCTCCTGTGCCGTGACAGATGTAGTAATTTGATCATATTCACATGACTTTGGTGCACTACTAATCACGATTGTCCATACGATACATGTTCAAAATGTTGCTAATGGTTGTCGCTGAAATTCGGTATCGCAACTTTAAGGTGACGACAAGTCAATTGAAATTGTGTTGTCAAGCTTATATCTGCTGTTTAGTACCTTGTCACTGCAGGAAGTTTCACACATGTCCGGAATATCTACATGAGAGAAGATAGTTGGAATTGGTGACGTTATTCATAGCGGTTTCATGTATTTGTTCATGATTGTTGAGTATGGTGGAAAGCCAAATCCTTTCCGTTTTACGGCATTGCGAATCTGGTCCCTATCACTGCTATACCACCGAGAACACTTTTGAATTGATGCCCTGCACTTGAGCATAAGCATGTGTTTCAAGCACTGAACGCAGGCAGTTATGGAGTTCTTATCCTGTACGAGGTAAGCAGGTTGTGGAGTTTTCTTGAATGTCTTGCATTATATTGGTTATATTTATCATACGGAGGATTCTCTTAGTAGCAATTAAAGGTGGAGGGTTAGGGACTGATATGTCCAGATAGCATAAAATGCAGGTGGGATCTGTTGCAAGTTTGTGGGATACAAAGATGGACTATGAAATAATATCATTATGTCTGTGAAGAATCCAGTCTACAATGTAACCATGTGTATGGGTGGAGTGGCTAACTGGGTGTTTACGGTTGAAAATATGAATTGAATCTACGCGTTTTGATGGGTATGGATTTACAGGAATGACAACGTAAAAGTTGAAATCTCCAAGAATAACCAGGTTCCCAGCTATCAAATTATAATACTCCAGGAGATTCGAAAACTGTTCAAAAAAGAGAGCTTTCGTCAGCTTATTTTGTCTTCTAGCAGATGGGCGGTACAGACAAAAGTTCAAACGATGTGTGGCATAATTTGAAGATTGTACTGTGTTTAAGACATAATACCATGGAATTATTTGTGCTGACAACAATTACACATCCGCGTGAGTATCGGAAGACGAACTTGATGGAGTAACCGGTGGGTGTTAGATCCGTGTACTTGGGCTCATCGCTTGATGTTTGTAGTCAGGTTTTTGTCAGATGTCGATTAATTCTGATCATTATGCATTTATAAACACCGTCGCGTTGTGTGAGAATTTGTAAACAATTCCTGCTCATGTTTGTGAATGACTTCAGATGGAATTTGTAATTTATAGTACTTTTTTGCGTAATTTCAATACGTGTTATATAATATTACGGCTTTTGACCGATTCTGAAACAACGAAAATATCTTTCTTTGAATTAACACTTGCTTTAACTTCAACTTCGCGCTTACCTTTGAAGTTCTTGCCGCTGATGCGAGAAACGTTTGTTTGCAATTAGCAGTGATATCACTGATGGGCTTAGAACTGGATGCCAGAAACCCGACATTGTAACAAATCAGTGATCCCAACGCAGACCGTTTCAAAGATATCACTGGTGTCCAATGAGAACTAAGTTAACTGAATTTTGGGCTGGATTTTCAAGCAGCAAGACATTATTCTGTTAGCATCACTGGGAAAGAGTCAGTACACGTTAGGAAATTGGCGAGAACAGATCCTATGGACATTAGAGAGATTACACAGCGCTCCTATGTTTGCGAGCTTTTGAAAGGGCGGGAGGTTTAGAACGAAAGCCACCCGAAGATTGGAGAAGATAGCCAGGAAACGGAACGAATTTTGACTTTTTCCATATTGTGTTTTCACGGGAACTGTGATTTTCTGGTGTTTTCTATCAACAAAAACAAAGAACAAATGATATACTAAAACAAAAATAACAACAGCAACAACTCATCTTTTTAAACTAAACTGAAACATTTCTACAAGCTATAAAGTTCAGTAATTCCAGAAGTGAAATACAGAGTTATATTTGATCACATGTATGGATAGAGTTAGTGGATGTAAATAATTTTCTAATAAAGTTTTACAAACAGTTTATCCACATTTATTGTTTTGGAGCCATGCATGAACAAGAATATACTTTAATGTTACGTGTTGTTACCAACCGTGTTTTATCACGGTTAACATTCAAAATCACTATATTTATACATATGTTAATTCAAGATATCTAGTAAATGTGTTTTGTGAAGCTAATTGGAACTTTAAAACAGTCTTTTGTCGTGTTGTCTTCTATGTAAAACATACTGAAAAGAGACAAAATAAGTAAGAATAGTACAGTCTAATGCAGCTCTAAGTAAATGTTTTTTAAGTTATACATATAAATTGATCCGGTGGAACGTTCTGAGCGTTTCGGCTATTGTTAAAAACCTCTTAATTTGGGAAAGCAATATAAACTGACGCCTTGTTTTTTTATTTTGTATTAACAAGACTTCGTTTGCACGAGAGCAATGGATACAAACACAATCCATGATACGTTAATTACGTTAATCAGAGTCATCAGATCACCAACTTAATCAAGTATATACATTTAAAATAACATTGACTGCATTCATCGGTTTATCATTGCATGCATGTGTGGTCGCGTCTCTTGAGAACGTAATAATGTAAAACATATTGCTACAATAAATTTGTTTCCATTTGTAACTTATCATCTTGAAGATAAATGTTTGACCTCTATATACTATATTAAAAATATTTATAGGACGTTCTGTGCGTGTCACTTCCAAATTCGGTTCGTGACAAATCGCTGTCACCTTAAAAGGATTTTCTTTTTACTTGATTCGCCCGTTCCATCCTGTTTGAATTCTAAGTAGGCAAATGATGAAATATGGGTGGATACAGTTCATTGAATAACCATTAAATAAATTGGCACATCAAGAACGTCTTTTCAATATATTTACATGTGTAAGACTTCGCCGCAAACAGGACGTTTTAACTTTACAGATGGGTCGGATATCTAAGGCAATTTTTCAGTATAGGTCACAATGAATTATTTCATGTTTCCAATTGCGTGTTGTTGTTCTTCATTCGCACATGTCGTAGATTTATTTGCATGTACTTTACGCTTATGGTATGAATGCATTTCGAGTTTACCCACATTATTGTTTAACTGGCATCAAATATTAATAAAAATACCAAGGACCGTTTTATGTACCAGCTTTTCTTCATATAGTTTAGCTAAGTAGTTGGTATTAGACACTTGAATCTAAAGAGCGATAAAACGGTTTGGAAACTTGTAATTTGATAGCCGAGATCTCTTTACAAGTTTACCACCGGGCAATCGAGGACATGGTTTTGGGAGTGTGTATCGCCAGCTTTGAAAGAAAGATACACTAAAAAATCACGAACAAGCTCCAAGCGTGTAAACGTCGACCTTCCTATAAATCATCATTATACATTATTCTAAGTCAAATATTAGCAAGAAAGACGATTTTACCATTTATCCAAAATAGAACGTTCTCGGTTGGAGGTGTGTCCTCGGTAGATTGGTATATAATCTCAAGAATGTCCTTGGTTTACATTAAACACAAACGCGTGCACAAACACACACTCTTAACATACAATACTATTAAGACAAACACACACACATCCATAATATATTTATGTATTTGTCTGTGTTCAAATACAGTAAGAGTCGATTAACATATTTGGATGCAATCGTCTTCACATGACTGACCACACAAGATACAAAATAATAAAAATTACTGCTTTAGTAAGTTGTCACTAATGTTGAATAGCAAGTTGCTATCTGATTAATTTGAATGCCGCTGTACATTGCATAATATCTACAAGTTATTCTAGATTCAGTGAGGAATGTTTGGTTCGGTATCGCAAATACAATGACCGCTTTGGCATGACCAACTAAATGTACTCAACAAATTATCCAAGTAGTACCGTATTACTCCTTTATAAGATGACCATATGATTCGTCTTTTGGTTCAATATTTATGATTTATTACCGTATTACTCCTTTATAAGATGACCATATGATTCGTCTTTTGGTTCAATATTTATGATTTAGTACCGTATTAACCGTTTATAAGATGACCATATGATTCGTCTTTTGGTTCAATATTTATGATTTAGTACCGTATTACTCCTTTATAAGATGATCATATGATTCGTCTTTTGGTTCAATATTTATGATTTAGTACCGTATTACTCCTTTATAAGATGACCATATGATTCGTCTTTTGGTTCAATATTTATGATTTAGTACCGTATTACTCCTTTATAAGATGATCATATGATTCGTCTTTTGGTTCAATATTTATGATTTAGTACCGTATTACTCCTTTATAAGATGATCATATGATTCGTCTTTTGGTTCAATATTTATGATTTAGTACCGTATTACTCCTTTATAAGATGATCATATGATTCGTCTTTTGGTTCAATATTTATGATTTAGTACCGTATTACTCCTTTATAAGATGACCATATGATACGTCTTTTGGTTCAATATTTATGATTTAGTACCGTATTACTCCTTTATAAGATGATCATATGATACGTCTTTGAGTTCAGTATGTATGAGTTACAGTAATACTTCGAACATTCGCGAGGTTAGGTTCCAGAACCCGTCGCGAATCAGGAGTAATCACGAATATTTCGTACGAGTCACTAAAAATGCAAATAAATGCTTATTTCTAGAGTTTAAACCCAAAACATGCCCCAAATCATGCTCTTAATGCACTTCAATTTAATTTAAAAGTTAGCTTAATACACTAAGCTACACTAAAAAAAAGAAATAAATGGTTGGCGTTGAAATAGAGTACAGTATCGCCTAATTGGTATTAATCCGAATTTCCTCTGACCCTTGCCACCCCATTTTTGATATTTGGACATTTGGGTAGCCGTTTACTTGCCGGCCCAGCAAACTTGAATGATATTTCATCGATATATACCAGCATGATATCGATAGGAATATGATTTATTTCTTCATTTATCTAAAATAAAATTACCTGACTTTCATTCTTATGTTGGATTTGTTTTTTTGTACCGAACACTAGAAATGGCGTATTATTGATAGCACGTGACTGTCTGACCTCTGATGTCATAACATGTTGGTTGCGAGATTTGTGTAGTTACGGGACTAAGAATGCAAATGACTAGTTCAGGTCAAATTTCAGCAATGATGTACTTTCGTCACGTTTATTTGCGGATTAAAGACATAACGAATGCTATTTTATCACGATTATTGAGAAAATAAATCATATTTCTATCGATTTCATGCAGGTATATATCGATGAAAGATCGTTCGAATTTGCTGGGCCGTCAAGTAAGCGGCTACCCCATGCCGAAACCAAATGGTGTCGGCGAATTCCAACTTGCCGATAGGGAATGCGCTCTGACCCTACACCCCAACATAAATGTCCAAATATCAAACATGGGGTGGCAAGAGTCAGAGGAAACTCGGACTAAATATGACTCGGACTATTTGCCACACTAGCGCATTTACAATACAGTATACTAATATTACCCCAATGCTAATTCATTGGCTGCCGTTTTCTTTTGCACTCACAGTAAGGTAAAACAGCAGCAAAGAGGGCGGACAAACCGAAACTATTTCAAACAAACCGAAACTATTTCAGACAAAGTCCTAAAAGATTTCAAGCAAACCGAAAACAATTCAGGCAGACAAGAAAAAAGAGAAATGGTATCGGTTTGTCACGCTATTGTGACTCTGTCTCCAGACAGACCCGGTACTGATGTCGCTGCGGAGACGAATTGTTTCAACCGAATATTTGATCAAGTCCGATACGATATCTTGATCTAGGATCATGCAAATTTATCGTTACAAATTCATGTGGAATTGACTGAGCGTGACTAAAGAAATTTCTAGAGAGATTATAATCCATATCTCCACTGCACCAAGTCTGGTGAATATTTCGTAGCGTATGTGTGTCTAGTCCATTAAATACAGCAAGAATATTGCAGTTATCTCTGATCACTTTTGGTATTTGAGTATATCGCTGAGTGACATATATCACGTCGTGTTTTTATGTCTGCCTCTGGAAAATATCATAGCGGGATTATTTTGATTGTCTAACATGACATCATCATATACGAGTAAATTGTTAATACTTCCATCAATATCATCAATGCTCGGTGCTTCCTCGACATCGGTTATAAACTCAATAATATCCTCATCGATTTCCAATTTTGCATCTCGTTAAAATCTTTTAACACCTCGTGACATCGCTGATCGTCTACACTCGGGGCTACTAAATGCAACTTATCCCATTTCATCCATCTCGTTATTACATTTAGTAGCAGTTGTGTCTTGCCACTTCCAGACGGTCCGATTATAATCATGCGAATAGAATTCGGTAGCGCTGCACGATGATTAACTGGTTCTCGTGTTTCAGTTGCCGAAAAATTAATTAATTCATGTTATTATACATAAATTATGGATCTATATTGTGTGAAATGAAAGAAGAGTACTAGTACAAATGAATCGACGACGATTACAACTAAAAATAACAGATCAGGACTTGCTGTTAAGTGTTTTCAATGTGGTGCCAAAAATTTAGATTTGTTTCTATGAAATCTGGTGATGTTTTAAAACAAAAGCGAGGAGATGATATTGCAGCGAAGTTAGTAAAATTCCCAGGAACACCATGGGCAAAATATCCGGGAGAAAAAAAAACTTCCAAGATATAGTTATTGTGGACCCGGGACTAGACTCGATATCAGACTCGATGATCAAAACCAACCCCGATCCGGTAAAAACCCTATAAACGCCATTGATAAGGCGTGTCATGCTCATGATGTTGCTTATAAAAGCAGTAATCTGCAAAACAGATATATCGCAGATGTGAAATTGATCCATGCGTTAAATTCTATCACTGATAAATCCTTCAAAGAAAAATTGGCTTCATGGTTGATAAAATCGGCGATGAAAGGTAAATTGATGTTGGTTGCTGGTATTTAATAACATCATGGAATCTATTTATTATTCTCCAAGAGGATACTGGAGGGGTAAATAAGCAATTGGTAAACTCGTTAGCGCCGCAAAGGTGAAAAATACCACTACAGTGGATTGGTTATCCAAACAGTCGATATGGCAAATTTATCTACCACCACCTAAACAAATTAACTTCCCGCATTTTGATGTCAGCGCACCTATTGAGGCTCATCAGGCTGATATATTATTTCTTCCACATGATGGTGTTTACAAGTATGTGCTAACCGTAGTTGATGTTGCGAGTCGATACAAACAAGCAGAACCTCTAAAAACAAAATCATCAAAAGAGGTGGCTTCTGCGTTTGAAAGGATTTATCGATAAGGTCCTCTGCATTGGCCAAATCTATTACAAGTTGATCCTGGCAAGGAATTTCAGGGTGTAGTGTTATCAACAATGAAGCATCATAATGTCACCATCAGCCGAGGACATACTGCTTTAAATCGCGTTCAGGCAATTGTTGAACGATTTAATCGGACACTTGCTGAGCGGTTATTCGGATATCAATACGTTAAGGAATTTATTCAGAATAAACGATCTCGTCAATGGGTCAAGAGATTACCAGGCGTAATTATCGCGCTGAATAATGAGATTACTCGAACAATCAACATGAAACCTAACAAACCGATTATAAAAAGCATATACCCGTAAAACCACAAAATGATTTTTCAAAACAACCAATACTCGGTAATGTCACTGTTAGGAATTTATATGAACCAGGAGTGCTCGAATGTGGCAAAATAAAGAGCTACTGATCCTATTTGGAGTGTCACTTCGCATAAAATATCTAGTATAACGAGATCTACGGGTAGACCGCCAGTCCATAGGTTGGATTCAACTGCTCCTCAGCGTGGATTTACCCGGGAACAATTTTAAGTGATACCCAAGGATACTCAATTACCGCCACGTGGTCTTAACTAGCACCTCTGCGTCTGTTGCACTCAAAATATGTCAGCATCACATTATCTCTGGTATTACCAACGCTGCTATTTTTTCTGTCTACGGTGAATTGGCGAGGATCCTGATCCGACCAACACCAAGTCATTATACAATTGCAACTCACACAGTGATTATTCTGTTGTTTCAGTATGATTATAAATTCAGCATCAATGTCAAATTTTCTGTTATTTATTTTTTGTCCTGTTGTTTATAACCAGAGAGTTTTTTTCTGATAATATCATCGCTGACAATATCACTTATTGTAGTGTCATTATAGTTTAAAACAACTCTTCGAAGTTGATTTGTTCTTCGTACTCTGGACCACTCGATGAGATTACCTATGATCCAAACAATTGCATCGGATATAGTCAACCCCTGCAAAGAATGTATCGTCGCTGTGTATCCTAGCTTCCATGGGGATTTATCAGTGCGCAATGCATCTTCGACGACGTTGATATCAACCAACACAATATAATTTAGCACTAAAATCTGCTTCTCTGCCTCTGACTCAGGACTGGAATATCAACTTTGATATTTTGTCTTCGTGTATCCTTGGGTCTATAACACAATGACACTGGAAGTGTTGCAAATGTTTCTTTGTGTGTGTTAAATAACTTCATCTGAAGTGTGTCTCTGACTATCGTTCTGCTTGTCACTATCAAATCGTTTGGTCTCCACGCTTTCCAAAAATCATTTAATGGAGTTTCCGAAATTATTTCACGTGCTATTTCACATTGGATTCTATCCGGTTGTAATCTGATTAGTTTCTTGAACTCGCATAATTGTTCATCATGTGCTCTATAATCGGTATTAATTTCTTCATAATAGTCTACAAAATTCTTCAGCCAATTATGTGGAGACAAACCGACAAATGGTGTTGGTTGACCATGATTGCCACACATTATCACTTTTGTATTCGCTAGCAATAGCCAATCAAGAAACTTTTGTAATACATCTAACGACACTGTGCATATCTTATCCAAAAGGATGATTTCAGGAATATATTTCTCACCCATTCGATCAGGAGTCCATTCGTCACCTTTCCATCGAAAGAAGCTGTGATAGGTGCAAGCATTAATTCCTCGCTGTTTCATCTCTCTTGCACGTCTGTGTGTTGGTGTTAGCACAATCATGTTTGATTTCCCTCGAAATAATTCAATCGCACGAGTCGTCTTCCCTGACCCACCACAGCCGTTTAAGTAACTGGTTTTATATCTACATATTGGATCGGAACACGACGGTGCATTAGATAGTTCTGATCTCTGATTATTTTTCAAGTAATTGTTTTCAATCATAACATCTGCTGATTTAGAGTAATCACGCAGTATTTCCTTTTTAATTCTCCATGATCCCCAACTCTCGTCTGAATTAGTGAATTCAGCCACTGCTTCTTTTATGTTTTACGTCTATATAAAATGAATCAGTGGCGACTCTAACCGCGGTGTCAGGAAATCTATTCATCATCGAAAGTAAATTAATAGAAGCATAAGCCAGCATAGACGACCTTAAGTACGTATATTGAGGATTTTCTCCATCTGTGTAAGTAATAATTGTACCGAATTTGGTTCCACCTGACAAGAAAGCGTCTTTACGATTTACATATATACTCCTAGATGTTACATCTGCGATTATAAAATCGTATTCAGCATCATCTATAATCAACCGCGAAGAATATCGTTTGTGGTCGTATTTTCCACCTTGTGTGAATTTACCAATTATTCTTCTACCGAAATCTTTTGCGTGTTTATTTCTAACTTCAAAGATTTCCTTGGACCACCTAACGATATATTCTTCGTCGAGATCGGGGAATTGCTTTTTGTTTTCGATGATTATACTAACTAGACTATCGTGTTGTGGTAACCAGACTTCAGTTTCTTTTCGATATGATATAATTGCTTCACTGACAATCAGCGATATTAGAATTTTAGAATCAATCATATACCGTAATAACACTATTGGGATCCAGTGTTTTTCAAAAATGTGTCTACCAAACCAAACATAACAGCACGGATGAAGTCCTTTAGCCAATTCAAATGATATCACACGAGTGAATCCGGTTAAATCAACATCGGGCAGTGGTCCATTAATCGCGACACGGGTCATTTCGTGTGTAGGATGTCCAAATCGTTTAAAATACTCAGTACACTCTCCGTACCGGAGAAAACTCCCTGGATAACACGCAATCATATCAACGGAAATAATACTTTCACTGTTGTATTTTGTATTCCATAATCCACCATGGCCATAATCAACCCAACTATCTTGGATATCCGAGAGAAATTCTGCTCTTGTTGGTTTCCATAATTTTCTCTTTCTCGTGAAATGAGCTGCAACTGACGGTATTGTAAAACAGTTTGTTAGTAATTGTTCGTCGTGTTCCGTTCAAAAACCACTAGCTAGTTTTTTCATCTCGTTGTGGAGGGTTTCAGTACGATATAATTCGCCATTGGGTTTAACAAATTGATCGAATTTACCATCTTCTGCTTCAAAACTCTGAAATAATCACACTGACCCAGGATCGTTTTTACTTGACTGAGAAATAAACTCAAATAAATATCCCGTGAAATGTTTTATTCTTGTATCCCGCGGAAATATTGTTACCGCGGGTGTCCAAGCGCGTGCATTATGGTCAATAATTTTGATTGGAGATCCTCTCGATTTATAATATAATATCTCGCCTGTTACTGTCTATATGGGTATTGGGAATTTTAATATCCGCTCTAACGCCGCCACATTTTGAATTGTTGCTACGCTCTCCTTTACTGTTAGTCCCCATCCCTATTCATTTCTTTTTTCGTCTTAGATCCGTCAGTTTGTTTCCACGCAACGCATTTGTAAAATGCTCTATTATTCGTTCTGCTACAAATTTCAAAGACGAATGTTTCATGGTTTTAAGTTTTTCAGTACTCGGTTTATCATTTATCGGATAGATCCCATAAACAACTGCGGTTACAGGATATGATCTCTCGTAATACGGTTTGTCAATCCCAGTCAGAATTCCTGGTTTGGAATCCTGACTCACAGTGACAGTTTTCTTATTTTTCAGGATGGGTTCAAATTTGTCGCGAATTATCCAATTCCCCGTTTCTAAACGGATAATGAATTTCATTCTAAAAAAATATCTTTTCTTGTCAAGATGTGAAATTATCACTGCTGATCTTTCGTCGTTCATGGTAGTATCAACACTACCACCAGCAGCAGAGGGGGGGGGGAATCGGACATTTGTTCCATACATCATTTGCTCTAAATCTAACAAAAATCTCGAGAGAATTAATTCGAATCCTTCTTTTTCAATAAAAAAAAGTTTACTTCCTCGAAACATAAGTTTTTCGCAAATCATACTCCAAGACCGTTTTCATCGTTTAGTCAAAATACGGTCTCGTCGTGATGTCAACACCCCCCCCCCTGCTGCTATGGGTTAACCGAATATTTGATCGAGTCCAATACGATATCGTGTCCGAGGATCATGTAAATTTATTGTTATAAATCCATGCGGGGTTGACTGAGCTTTACTAAAGAAATTTTTAAATTTATTGAAGTCCATATCGAAACACCATGTCTGCCAGATATTTCGTAACGTATGTGTATCAACGCCGTTAAACACAGCAAGAATATTACAGTTATCTCTGATCACTTTTGGAATCTGAGTGTAGCGTTGAGTGACATATATCACGTCGGTGTTTTTGTGCCTGTCTCGGGAAAATATTCTAGTTTGTTTTTTTTTACTGTCTAACATCACATCGTCGTATACGACTAAACTGTTAATGCTCCCATCAAGGTCATCCACGGATGGTGCCTCGTAAATATCGGTTATAAATTCAATAATTCCATTGCCGGAAATCTCTGAAGCGTTTTCATTAAAATCATTTAGCACGTCATAGCATCGTTGATCATCTACGCTAGGAGCAACTAAATATAACTTATTCCACTTCATCCATCTCACTATTAAATTGAGCAACAATTGCGTCTTGCCGGATCCAGATGGCCCGATTATAATTGCGCGGATAGAGTTTGGTAGCGCTGCATGATGCTTAACTGGTTCTTTTGTTTTAGTCGCTGAAAAAATCAATTATATTCATATCTCTATACATAAATTATGGATCTATATTGTGTGAAGTGTAAAACGCGTACTAACACAAATGATGTGACGACGATTACAACTAAAAATAACAGATCTGCACTAACTGGTAGATGTGCAACATGTGGTACAAAAAAGTTTAGATTTGTTTCTATGAAATCCGGAGATGTTTTAAAAAAAACGAGGAGGTGATATCACAGCCAAATTGGCAAAGCTCCCTGGAACCCCATGGGCAAAGTGCCCAGGAGAAAAGCACCTTCCAGGATATAGCTATTGTGGCCCCGGAACACGATTAGATATCAGACTTGATGATCAAAATCGGCCATGCGTTAAATGCTATTCCTGATAAATCTTTCAAAGAAAAATTGGCTTCATGGTTGGTAAAATCAGCTATGAAAGGCAAATTGATGATGGGCGCATGTAATAAATAATATGGAATCTATTTATTATTCTCCAAAAAGATACTGGAGGGGTAACGCTGCAATCAATAAACTCGCCAACGCCGCAAAAGTGAAAAAGGCCACTGCGGCTAATTGGTTATCCAAACAGGCTATGTGGCAAATTTTTCTACCGCGTCCTAAACAAATTAATTTCTCTCATTTTGATGTTACTGGACCCAATGAAGTTCATCAAGCTGATTTATTGTTTTTACCACATGATAACGGTTACAAATACGCGCTAACCGTAGTTAACGTTGCGAGTCGATACAAACAAGCAGAACCGCTAAAAACAAAATCATCACCTGAAGTTGCTTCTGCATTTGAAAAGATTTATCGACGAGGCCCACTACGCTGGCCAAATCTGTTACAAGTTGATCCTGGCAAGGAATTTCAGGGTGTGGTTGCATCTACAATGAAACATCACAATGTCACCATCAGACGGGGGCATACTGCACTACATCGCGATCAGGCAATTGTAGAACGATTTAATCGGACTCTTGCTGAGCGGTTATTTGGATATCAATACGCAAAAGAATTCATCCAAGAAAAGCGATCCCGTGAATGGGTCAAAAGGTTACCAGGGGTAGTTGCAGCGCTAAATAACGAGATTACCAGAGCAATCAATATGAAACCTAACAACGCAATAAAAAAGTATATACCACATCCACAGCGGGATAGCGTTTCTCAGCCAATTCTCAGCAATGTCACCGTGAGATATTTATATGAACCAGGAGAACTCGAAGGTGGTAAAAAAGGGCTACCGATCCTATTTGGAGTGTCACTACGCATAGCATATCTACTATAACACGATCAACTGGTAGACCTCCAATCTATAAATTGGATTCAACTGCCCCTCAGCGGGGTTTTACACGCGAACAATTACAAGTGATTCCTGACGATACTCAATTGCCACCGCATGGTCTTAACTAGCGCCGTTGCGTCTGTTGCACTCAAGACAAGTCAACATCACATTGTTTCTGGCATGACCAAGACTGTTATTTTTTCTGTCTACGGTAAATTGGCGAGGATCTTTATCCGAATACTGCCAACGCATTATACAATTGCAACTCGCCCAGTGATTATTCTGTTGTTGCTTCAGCGTAATTATTAATTCAGCATCAATATCAAATTCTCGTTGTTTTTTTTTTTTGTCTTGGAGTTTGTAACCGGAGAGTATTTTATTAATGATGCTAACATCAATATCATCGATTGTGGTGTCGTCATCAAATACAATTCTTCGAAGTTGATTTATTCGCCGTACTCCAGACACTGCAAGATAGACTAAATTTGACCACTCAATGCGATTATCGACTATCCAAACAATTGTATCCGTGATGGTTAATCCCTGCGAGGAATGTATTGTTGTTACGTAACCCAGTGTCCATGGCGATTTATTAGCACGCAATGCATCTTCGACAACACTGATATCAACCAGCACAATATCATTTAATACAAGTGTTTGTTTTTCGTGCTGTCCTGGAATTTCATCTTCAATATTCTGTCGCCGTGTGTCAGCGGGTCTATAACACAATAGAACTTTTATCAGGGGATATTTTTCTTTGTGAAGCTCAAACAACTTTTTCTGAAGTGTGTCTCTGACTATTTTTCTGCTAGCAACTACAAAATCGTTTGGTCTCCATGTGTTATAAAATTCCTCCATTGGAGTTTCAGAAATTATTTCTCTGATTATTTCACATTGGACTCTATCCGGTTGTAATCTAATTAATTTTTTAATCTCACTTAATTGTTCGTCAAGTGCCCTATAATCGCTATCAATTTTTTCGTAATAGTCCACGAATTCTTTCAGCCACTTATGTGGACCCGCGCCGACAAATGGTGGTGGCTGTCCATGATCTCCGCACATTATCACCGCTGTATTCTTTTGCAGCAACCAATCAAGAAACATTTTTAATACATCTACTGAAACCGTACATATCTCATCCCAAATTATAACCTCGGGGATGAATTTATCTCCCATTCGTTCGGGTTTCCATTCGCCGCCACTGTATCTGAAAAAACTATGATACGTACACGCCGAAACGCCTCGTTGTTTTATCTCTCTGTCTAATCTATGTGTTGGCGTCAGAATAATCATGTTTACGCGTCCTCGATATAATTCAATCGCCCGAGTCGTTTTTCCTGACCCGCCACAGCCGTTTAAATAAACTGTTTTATATCTGCAAATTGGATCTGATATCGATGGTGCATTAAAACGCTCTGATAAATTATCACCGCGTAAGTAATTACTTTTAATTTCAACATCTGCTGATTCAGAATACTCGCGCAGCATTTCTTTTTTAATTCTCCACGATCCCCAGCTTTCATCCGAATTAGTGAATTCAGCAACTGCGCAACTGTACTTGCTGTTAATGTAAAATGAATCAACGGCAACTCTAACCGCAGTGTCAGGAAATCTATTTATCATTGAAAATAAATTAATACAAGCATAATCCAGCATCGACGACCTCAAATGTGTATACGGGGATCTGTAACCGTCGCTATAAGTAACAACTGTACCCAATTTTGTTCCATCCGACAAAAAAGCGTCTTTACGATCCACATATATGTTTTTGGATACTGCATCCGCGATTACAAAGTCATATTCGGTGTTATCCATAATCAGCCATGAACAATATCGTCTATAGTCGCATTTTGTTCCTCCCTGAGTGAATTTTCCAATTATTCTTCTACCGAGATCTTTTGCTTCGATGTTTCGTTGATTAAATATCCGTTTGGACCACTCAATGATATATTCTTCGTCGGCATCAATATGTTTTCTGGATTCCTCAATTATACTATCAAGACGTTCCGGTGTTGGTAACCAGACATTTGTTTCCGATATGATATAATTGCTTCACTGACCGTCAGCGAAATTAACATTTTTGTATCAATCA
Source organism: Unio pictorum (assembly GCA_030141615.1). Lineage (NCBI taxonomy): Eukaryota > Metazoa > Mollusca > Bivalvia > Unionida > Unionidae > Unio > Unio pictorum. The sequence continues at coordinate 9,196,118 of JARLTB010000020.1, read as the reverse complement.
TGAACCGTAATAACGCTATTGGCAGCCACTTCTTTTCAGACATGTGTCTACCAATCCAAATATAACAACAGCGATGAAGTCCTGCTGCAAATTCAAATGATACTACACGAGCGAATCCAGTTAAATCAAAATCAGGCAGCGGCCCATTAATTGCAACACGAGTCATTTCATGTACGGGGTGTCCAAATCGTTTAAAATACTCAGTACACTCTCCATAACCAAGAAAACTTGAGGGATAACAAGCAACCATATCAACTGAAATGATATTATTATGGTCATATTTTTGATTCCATAAACCGCCATGATTAAATTCTAAACAACTAGCCTCAATGTCTGGCAAGTGTTCTACGCGTGTTGGTTTCCATGCGTTTTTGATTCTTGCAAAATGAGCTGCAACCGACGGGATTGTAAAACAGTTTGTCAATAATTGTTTGTCGTTGATGATTTCATCGGTGGCTTCGCCACACGCCGTTAAAAATCCGCTAGCTGTTTTTTTTTCATTTTGTTGTGAAATGCTTCATTGCGGTATAATTCACCGTTTGGTCTTACAAACTGATCAAACGTATCCGGGTCGTTTTCAGTGCTGCGAAGTAACCACACCGACACGGGGTCGTTTTTACTCAAATGCGCAATAGCATCGAATAGTTTCTTTTCAGCGAGAAAACCGTCCCTGGAAAATTCTTCTTGTAAGAATTCGTCGGGTATATACTTTATTGTTCTGTTTCGTGGAAATATTGTGACCGCGGACGTCCATGCGTGTTCGTTATGATCAATAATTTTAATTGGGGCTCCCTTTGATTTATATTTTGATTCGTATAAAACTTCTCCGGTTATCGTCATAACGGTTATTGGAAATCTCAGCGACGTTTCTAATTTTGCTATATCGCTAATAGTCGCTCCGCGGTTTTTCACCGTTAACTCCCATTGAGCTATTTTGCTACGCCGTAGATCGGTAAGTTTGTTCCCTCGGGATGCATTTGTAAAATGTTCTGTTATTCGTGCTGCTACACAATTGAGTGGCAAAGCCACTGACGACGAGGTCGCCGGCGACGACTGTTTCATTGGTTTAAGTTTTCTTATATCAGGTTTTTCATTTAACGGATATATCCCATACACAACTGCTGTTGCAGGATATGCTCGTTCATAGTATGGTTTGTCAATTCCAGTTAACAGACCCGGCTTAGAATCACGGCTAATAACGACTGCTTTCTTGTCTTTGAGAATCCAACTACCTGATTCTACACGGATAATGAATTTCACTCTAGAAAAGTACTTTTTGTTGCCAAGTTGTGATAACATCAGCGCTGCGTTGCTGTCGTTCATGGTGGCATCAACAGCGCCATCAATTCGAAATGTTGACCAACAATGAGATGCTCCATCACGCTTGAATTCATTAATACAATCGCGTATTTTATTTATCAGGGCTCTATCAAGAATTTTATTCTTTGGTGTATCAGAAACTCTATCGAGATTGAATTGAGCATTTTTCCAAGGTGTAATTTTCGATAATCTCTCAAACTCCTTATCAGAAACTCTATCTAGATCGAATCTAGCATTTTTCCAAGGCGTAATTTTCGATAATCTCTTGAACTCCTTCATGCCATCGTCTATTAGACGTTTTGGTTTAACAGATACTCTATCGAGATTAAATCTAGGATTAATTTGCGATAATCTCTTGAACTCCTTCATGCTATCGTCTATTAGACGTTTTGGTTTAACAGGTACTCTATCGAGATTAAATCTAGGATTAATTTTCGATAATCTCTTGAACTCCTTCATGCTATCGTCTATTAGACGTTTTGGTTTAACAGATACTCTATCGAGATTGAATTTAATATTTTTGTAGGGCTTAATTGCAGATAATCTCTCGAACTCCTAAAATGTTATAATTAAAACAAGTATTTAAATAGAAAAATATAGTATAATGAATCACTGCAAGTGGCTAATGATTGGATCAACAACCCCGTGTAACAAATCATGCAGAAGCGAATTCTTTGGGTATCATTTACAAAGTGTTCGCAACGGTTCCTTTGGCCCCCTCCGTGCCTACGATGTGGGGCTGGGGTAAGGGGAAAATCGTAGTTGTGTCTTGCTTGTGGGGGTAAACGATACAGGGAACTAAAACGTTATTATGACAAACGAATAAAAAATACCGTCATTGACCCTAACGACGACAAAGTCATCAAAACCCCTCAAGATTATATCAAGAGATTTATAATTAAAGCATATATAAATTAGACAAATAGCATTATTATACAAATGAGCCAAGATTTCAGACCTCACCCAGTGCTTGTTAATTACGAAGCCTCCAGTGATGGTGTTGTCAGGCACCGCAGACTAAACAAACCGGTTGGATTTCTGAATAATATGGGATATTTGCTGTTTAGTGTTAGAAATAAAACATATCTCTGTCATAGAATTATTTTTGAATGTCATAACGGATTGATTAAAGATGGCTTTGTGATTGATCACATATAATGGCGTGAAGACTGATAATTGTCTTGAGAATCTTCAATCCATCTCGCAGCGCGATAACCTTTTAAAAAGCAACGCTGGTAGGCACTCAAAACGCCCTAGGGGGTCAAATCGTTTGATTTAGAAACCAAAGAGGAGAAAATATTTCAATCAATAAATGAAGCTAGTAGATACTTTGACATTTGTAGGTCTTCAATACGATTTCTTGCAGAAAATATAACTAAATTAACTCTGTCGAAAAAAAATGGTCATAAAATAAAATTCGTATACACCTGAAACGATTCAAGGGAGATAAATCGTACAATAATAAAGTCGCATGACAGAGTTACGGCCCTTGAAGTCCAGTTACTGCTACGTACACACAGGATACAATTTTCATATATCAAGGGATATAAATCGTACAATGATTAAATCTCATGACAGAGTTACGTCCCTTGAAGTCCAATTAATATTACGATTAATTAATCATTTTACTATGAAACCAATGTAATACACGCTGTTATCTAATAACTGTATTCTTTTGTTTAGTGTTTTATTAAATTATTTTGTCCCATTTAAATGTTGTGAAACACCATTAATAAGTAATTCAAGGAAATAAAATAACACACCCTTGAATCAACGCTGCTGTATTAGTCACCTTATATACGTTTTGACTCGTAATAAGCCAGGGGCTTTTCGAAAGCCAATTCGACCGATCAAAACTAACCAACGGAATTAACCCGGGCGTGTGGTTGTCTTTTGTCAATCATGCAACCGGGTTAATTTAATTGGGTTGCTTTTGATTGGTTGGATTCGCCGTAGAAAATCCGCCCCGTCGTTTCATGTTTGTGCTGTCTTGTGCCGTGCCCACATCATTACATCACAAATTCCATCATCGTTTCATTGAATATATCCATCCTTAATTAAGTTAATTAAGTATATGTTACGCCTACAATCTGCCGCAACACTCGAGTGGAGATATATATGGCATTGTACTGTCCATTAATTAAGTACATGTTGTGACGTCACCACAAGTATATCTTCTGGGCGGTCTAAGATGACGTTTATCAACTTAGGCCTCACGCCGGAGATGTATGATTTGGGTCCCCTTGGGCTTACTTGGATGTGAAGGCACCCAAGGAGTTCCAAAGATGTGTTGTCGTATATGTAACCTCTGGGTCTCTCTGACGTCATAGGGCGCCAGCGGGATTGCCAAATGGGGTTTTCATGTATGTGATGTCCCCCCAAGCATATCTTCTGGGCGGTCTAAGATGGCGTTTGCCACGTTAGGCCTCCCTTCCGGAGATGTATGTTTCGGGTTACTTTGGGCTTACTTGGATGCGAAGGCACCCAAGGAGTTCCAAAGATGCGTGTTGTACTGTCCTTAATTAAGTTAATTAAGTAACCTCTGGGTCTCTCTGACGTCATAGGGCGCCAGCGAGATTGCCAACAGAGTGTTATTTTTTTAATAATTAGAGATACAGTATACTATACTATAAAAAATATGGATATCAAAGATGTAAATGTTATAATTGCTGAAATCTCAAATTTAAAAAATAGAGGGGTAGTATTATCTGAAGGTCTCGACTGCGACAGGATTGGCCCGGAATATGAAGACATTGAGTATCAGTCTAGTAAGGGTCGTTATGTTTTACCTAGGATGTACAGACTCGTGGAAGGAATTCAAAAGTCCATCTATGCTTGTTTGTACGGTAACGACATTAATGTATTTATAACGCTATTTAGCACCGTTGAAGCAATACGTCAAAAGCTCGGCCAAGAGTATCAAAAACGAGCTGAAATTAGTTCTAAGGTTCGTGATCTTAGAAAAATATTAAACGAGGAAAAACCAGTATCCTAACCACGTGAGCGTTACTATAAAAAATAGGCTTTCCGTAAATTTTATTAAAAAATTTTTTTTAGCGTTTTTGTAACATTCACATGGGATTTTCTCCTGAAAGAATACTCAGCAGTTTGGGCTTGCTCATGCAGTTATGTGCGTACTGGATGATCTGGTTGTGGTAGCAAGTAATCACCCCGACGCCTCCATTTTTACGTAGTTGTTGTTGTTGCCGCGTCGTTAACAAAAATCGTTCATCGCCGTTCTCAGATATTACAATTCTGAAACCCCCAGCGATGTTATTTCTGAAACACTCGCGGATAGCGTCGTACAGTTTAACCTTGTCCGAGATGGATACTTTAGCTTGATGGTACATTATTTAATAACTCAGCTTTCAATTGTGATAGTTTCAAATTTGAAAACTCAGTTCACAAACAATATATGGTAGGTGAATCGCTTACAACTAGATTAGCCTGAGAGCGGCTAGCAGCAATTAAAAAGTTTATACCGGTTCGAGACAGACTTCGAGAAAAACTTCAACAACGACAACAAGCGCAGACTGACTTTTCTGTGTCAAGTGAACAACTGTTTACTCCGATAACAAGTGCGACCAAAGATGTGAAAACAGCAACTGAACGAGCAATATTTGGGGATATTCCTGAGGAAGGCAAGCGACGAGAAGTGCCTGTTCTTGGTGTGCTTTGAAAACATTGCAGCAGAGACCGAAAAAACACGCGCAGGGATATAACAGCTATCCAGTGATATAAAAACTCAACGCGAAATTGAACAATTACCAGATATTGATGATTCTGCGCCTGAACCACAACCTGTTGATGTCACCACAAGGTGTTCCCTTTATAGACAAACTCACCGAAGGAGCTATAACAGAAATCAAACGACCTCAATTAATAAAACTCGAAGATTATAGGATTTTTGGTGATTTTGCCGCCCAAAGCTTTCATTCTAGAAAGGACTTTTTAAAAGACGAGTATAAAAACAGTAGAATAAGCCGAGATGAATGGGCTGATTGGTTGTATAAAACGAATAAGGGTATTGGCCGTTTAAATAAAAGAGAATTGGGATATAAAGAATTTAGAAAGGGAATAGTTGAGTATGATGAAACTGGTACAACTGAGAAAACAAGCGGAAAAGGATATTCGATTAAAAATCCTTTGGATTTCAACGCGACCGTGACATGTCCTGGTAATATTCTCAGTGATATATCACGGTTGGAAGTACTTATGGGCGGAAAACGAGCCGGAAATAACTCTCCGGAAATAATTAATGAGGCCGCTGATATTTGCAGGCGGTTATTTGCCGGCGGTATCATGGACATTGATGTATATCGAGAACTCATTGCTGAATTAGTTGAAAATCACAAAGATGCCCATGGTTATGATGAAAATCCTATGGATCTTAGCGATTGATCACTAATTGAAAAACTACTAGTTTTATAACAAGATGATCATAGACTACAACCATGATAAACCTGTAAGCGTCTACGTGGTGAACTCACGATTGCCTGTTTATAGAGCATATTACGGAGATGGTTTCGGCAATACCATTGCGCTGTTTTTTACAAGAATGGCCCCAAAAGTGGTACCGTTAGCTAAACAATTATCAATGAAGGCCATTGATATTATTCGTGATAAGGGAATCAGCGCTGTTGGAAATCTTGCCCGAAAGGCATTTTCTGCCGCGAAAGATAAAATAGCATCATTGGTGCGAAAGAAACCAACGGTGCTGCCATCAACTACAGTGATGCCTGCAAAGATCAGCAAAGCAATAAATAGCGCAGTGGAACAAAAACTAGCGTCATTGGCTGCTTCGGTAACTCCGTCGCCATTGACGGCTTCACCGGTAACAGATAGCACTATCATGAACGCGATAGCAGGAAGCGGTTTGAAGCGAAAACAAAAACGACGATGATTACAAAGGGTTTCACAATTGAAAACACTAGTATGTTAATATAATGTTTAAACGAACAGCTGATCCCGCGTTTGATATAGAAGCCCCAGTACCCAAGGACAATTCCGTCCGCGATTATCAATACTATTCCTATCATGCAGTACAACCCGACCTACGATCGCGAATTGAACTTCAAGTTCAAGATACCAGTAAATAATTTTTGCCATGTGAAGCATTTATCGAAGTAGAAGGAAAACTTGCAACAAACGATGCTGCTCATAATGATCCACTATATGCAGATAACGCAAATATCCGAGAGTTGGTTTTGTTAATAATGGCATAATGGCGTTATTTGAAAGTGCAAGATATCTCATTGATGGAAAAGAAATTGAATCAATAGACCGTGAAGTTGATGTTGCAACAACAATAATCGGGCTAGCAAGATACTCCGATGATTATACAAGATCGGCTGGTCCATCTATGATGTTTGCTAAGGATACCTCTGATAACGCTGACAACCTTCAATACATTAAAGTGTTGACAGCACAAGATACTGCAGAAGCAAATCAACAAGAAGCAGCTAATCCAGAACGTCGAGTTAGACCCGGAGCTGCGTTTGATATTCTCGGAGTCGTTAATGGTAATTTCAATTTAGGATTTGCAACACGAAAAGGAGCATTGCAAGGACAGCATCGATATTTTTCATGTGCGATTCCACTCCATCACATATTTGGATTCTGCAGAAATGTCAGAAAAGTCATCTATGGAGCCAAACACACAATCGCGTTAGTGCGAAAAGGCAATGACAATGATGCAATTTGGTGTACTGGTGCCGCTGATGGTAAAGTTGTTTTGAGTAAAATAGTATTGTGGATGCCAGTAATGACTCCATCAATTACCACGGAAGAGCGGCTACTTTCCTTTATGGACACAGGTGGCAAATCATTGATAAGTTGGCTAACAACAACAACTGATGCCAAAGAGGATAATGTTGCTGACACATTTACATGGCACCTGGCATCAAAACAAGGCGTTTCAGCTCCACGTCATATATTTATAGCGCTGCAGAATCGGAATTGATTAGGCTCCCAAGAACGCAGTCATATGATATTTGATCGATTAGGAGTCAAGAAGGTTTCACTGAGAATAAACGGACAACAAGAACCATCTGAAGATATACAGCTTAATTGCGAAAACAACCACATAGCACGTGTGTATCATCGGATGCTGTCATTTATGGCCCGTGATCAAAATGTTGATACTGGTTTACAAATATCGCAACTTGATTTTAAAAACCTATATCCGATTTATTACTTTTCGCTGGAGCATCTTGATTTAACAAGACAATCCGTTGTTGACATTCATTTTCGGACTCGTTTAGATCCTGGTGGTGTTTATTATAGAGCGGTTGCTGTTATTCTCAGCGACAAATCAATGTTGTTAGAAGGGGCTGGCGGACGAATGAGAATCGTTGATGCACCAGTGGAAAATATGTAAATGAATCTTGAAGAGTTTCCAATTAGGTCAATTGAAAGTATAAATATGTTTTACAATAAAATGACATATAGTGTTGTTAGTGTCAAGCTGACTGATGGTCAGGTCAAGAAATTGCGATCAAAATCCGCTAAAGAATGTGGAACAACAATAACGTTAAAACCAACGCAGATGTCCGGCGGTACACATAAAATATCACTGACGGATCGTCAAATAAAACATTTCAATGATGCGCTGAAGAATAAGCGTGGGGTTCAAATTGTATTTTCAAAAGCCGCAGTCGCCAACATGATAAAATCAGGTGGTATATTTCCATTGTTAGCTGCAATACCAGCATTGATTGCAGCGGCTGCCTCAGCGGTGGCGAAAGCGGCAGCGTTTGGAGCTGGTGGGACCGCGGCAGGGATGGCGTTGAAAAAGGCAACTGGGAAAGGATATAAAAAAGTGAAAGGGTCTAAGACTACCAGGAACCCCATATTCATGGTACAGCGGGAGATCCGTTCACGGATCCGGTCTGAGAATACCAGGAACGGTTTATTAGTTGAAAACCCAATTCTTCCGATGTCCAATTTTGATTTAATTGATGCTGCTAAAACACTAGCGATAAAAAACTTCAGAGGGGTTTTTATGAGAGATCAATTACCAAGAAAACCTAAACGCGTCGAAACCGGTATCATCAATCTTGATAACATCAGCGGATCGGGAACTCACTGGGTTGCATACGCGATTGATCCACGTGGAATTGTCTATTTCGATTCATATGGGCTAGCCCCACCGAACGAGTTTATGCGGTATATAAATTCTTCGATGAAACTCAAAGAGTTTCCGATTTTTTATTCCACGCTGCCAACACAACAATTAAATGATCCACCGATATGCGGCCGCGAAGTATTAAATGTCCTCGCGGAGATTTCATCGTCACAGAAACCACCTCATCTGGTTGTAAATAAATACACGAGTGGGAAATTACAAGGTAATTTTAGAGAATCAATAAATTAAAAGTACTAGAGTCTTTACAATAATGATTGTTATTTGGGGAAGATCTCTGTCAATGTCGAAACCAACCACGAAAACATCTGCGGGTTCTATCGAGGATGTAAAAAAAATAATTGAAGAAGAATCGCTGAGACGTTAAATTTAGCAAGTGTTGACCCGAACGAAATAGTTGTATTTCAAGATCTCCAGGGTAAATTGAAAACCAGTAATATATCCGCGGGTGACATTTTGATACGGCAGCGCGACGCCGCTGAAAACTCTATTGCGCTGTATTCCAACGATGGACAACTTAAACCAGGCGAACTTGTGTCTACGATCACCGACGCGATTGACGCCCACGACAGCATGATTGCCACCCACGACAACAAGTTTGCCGCCCACGACAGCATGATTGCCGCCCACGACAACAAGATTGCCACCCACGGCCGTGATCTGGATGATCATATACGAGGTTATAATAGTTTTCGCAAAAATGTCGTACATAAATTCTTTGGAACCCCGCTTGTGGTTGGCATGACTCTCGCTGAAATTAAAAACTTTCTATCTTTATTCTTTTCTAACAAGGACGCGGGAAGGATGATGAATGAAAATGAAATCAAGGCAAATTATCTCGATATTTACAATGATATTTTTAAACTAATAGAAAATCTTGAAAAGGTACAAAAACCCAATAACGACGTCGTTGGTAAGTTTTTTGGAACCCCGCCTGTGGCTGGCATGACTCTCGCTGAAATTAGCGAGTTTATTGGCAAGCATACTCAAAATGCCTACGTCGTTAATAGTTTCTTTGGTGTCCCGGCTACATCTACAATAACTCTAAGAGATATTAATATGTTTATGGTGAGACAAACAACACTTAATACCATCGTGGATAAATTTTTAGGGAGAACACCTGTGTCTGAAACCACATCTCTGACAGGCCCAACCCTCGCTGAAGTTAAACAAGCTATTAACGAACAAAAACGCACCAGCGAAATTGTTAATAAGTTCTTTGAGGTTTCTAAAAGAAACAATATCACGACGACATATTATGAACTCGACGGGAATTATAATACCCAAAATGGTTTGGAATTTAATCTCCTTTTGATTTCATCATTTAAACGCCGCGATGGAACGATGATAAAATATACCGAAATCAAAAAAAAATATCTCGACGTTTACGACAATATTCTTAAACTAAAAGAAGATTTTGAAAAGGTACAAAACCCCACTAACAACGTCGTCGATAAGTTTTTTGGAACCCCACTTGTGGCAGTCATGACTCTCGCTGAAATTAAAGCGGCTATCGATGAAAGTAAAACAACAGTTAATGCCGTCAAAGATGATTTTCCAAAAATGATCGAACGACTCGATAAAGTAAAAATTCCACACCGTGTAAAAACCGTTGATAACATCGTATACACAGTTGCCAGTGGAACCTTTGATTGGATCCAAGGAAATGAAAATAGTTTATATTTTCGCAGCAAATATGGTAGTATACCGGGTTGTTATCGATTTACAATAATACATCGCCGTAAATTTGATTTGGGAGTCGGCCCGGCGATGTATATAAGCGGTGTTAACACAGTGACGTATATAAACGATATGATACCCGAAGCGCCCGACCGAATAAGATCCCCTATTAGAATTGATATATCTACATCCGACGGGCCAGCGGCAGGGGTTAGGGAGTCGCTACCCTGGACGCTAGAATTTGTATCCCGTATTCCCCCCATCGACCATAAATCCAGGTACACAATCGAATAATTGAAAACACTAGGGGTTTAAAATAGTAATGACATCGACGAAATCAATTGAACCGATAATAATCCCAGAGGTATCACAATCGCATCGATATCGATATGATACCGTGAAAGAATTTTCCGCTAACTTTGAAATCACTTTCTGAGTGCTATCGTGAAAAAATGAAAAAATACCGACGCAGCATAGCAATCATCGACATCACCGTGTACTCGGTGTCCGGTGTGATGGCCAGCGCCGGGGTTATTTTGTCGACGGAGACCATGATGGCTCCGATCGCAGTTCCAATCGCTATCTCCGCGGCAACAACAATTGCTGCAGTCGCCACCGCGATAACTAAAAAGTTATCATCGTGTTCTCAGAAAAAACTCGCCGATTATACAGCTCGGTACCGGGTGGTTTTTGACGCATACTCGAAATTATCCGAGTTGATCTCGCTGTCGATAGATAATTCGTTCATATCCGATGTTGAATTTTCCACGATGACCCAGTTGTATAACTCCGCGATGTTGAAATTGGAAATTGAAGACAGCGTTAACAATAATGTAACTAGAACTGCTTCAACGAATCGCGGAGAATACCACTCCGATACGAACAAGCATGATATCAATAACATCAACAAACCCTGAATTTAGTGTGAACTTCCCTTCTCCGATTCCAGTGCGTGAGATCGCGCTGGCAAAATTACGAGTATATCATAGCTGGCCTAATATCAGATCGGTTGCATTTGGCGGTCAGCAACCCAATAACACACTGGTGTTCTCGTATAAGAATAAACCCGATGGTACTCCAGCGTGGGAAACTGTTTCGTTACGAACCGGATCGTACAAAATTGAGCAAATCGATGCTGAAATTCAGCGTAGAATAAAATCAATCACTAGAAAAGAATCAAAAATAGCTATTAAACTTCATGAACCGACGCTCTCGTCGTCGATCGAAATAAGCACAGAGGGATACATTGTAGATATCTATAACAGCTCGTTAAGAACAGTGTTAGGATGGCCTGAAAAACCACCGGAAAAATCCACCGCCGACTTAACCACAGACGTACAATCATATCATGAAATCAATCCCAGGTATCGAGATAATTTATCTGATATAAGAAAAGGAAGAATCGCCGATAGATTTATATTTACCAACAAAGACACATTGCAGTGGGATTTTATCATTAAAAGAACAGCCGACTCATCTGTTACTATTTCATTTACGCTAACTGACGTCCGTGGTTATTTTAATGAAATTAGACAATTACATGCAACACAACTAGAACAACTACGGCAAACAAAATCGCAAAAACACGTTGAAATAATAAATCAACTTATATCTGACATGGAATATATCTATGAACTAATTATTCAAACAATAATTAATGACAACAGCGACGGTAAACAACGATTCCTAACCGATTACAATATCACAGAAGACAATCTGCGTAATTTCAAGTTTCCAGGATATAACGCTGAGGAACAAAAAAAAATTTTAAGACTATTATCACGATATTACAAAAACCAGATTCAACTGTCCTCCTCAAATATAATAATAACCCAGATGGCGGTGGTAGGCATATTGCACCGCACAATGTAAATATTTCAGCGGTGATTGCTCTCAACTTAACATGTGATGCAATTGAAGAAAGCTATCAAATAAATCTCGAGCAATCAAATCAAGCTCAGCAAGGATATATTCTTTATTCGTTTGCACCAACAGCTCCTCCGGGATTCCTAATTATTGAAAACCCAATTAATCCTGTCTACATGCGATGCCATAATAATTCGCTAACGAGAATTAATTTCCGACTCAATGACCAATCAAATAATTTAATTGATTTACAAGACGAGGTGTTAGCGATTAGTTTGTTTGTGAAATCATAAAGACTCGATCAAATATTCGGTTAACCCATAGCATCACGACGAGACCGTATTTTGACTAAACGATGAAAACGGTCTTGGAGTATGATTTGCGAAAAACTTATGTTTCGAGCAAGTAATCTTTTTTTTTTTTGTTGAAAAAGAAGGATTCGAATTAATTCTCTCGAGATTTTTGTTAGATTTAGAGCAAATGATGTCTGGAACAAATGTCCGATTCCCCCCTCTGCTGCTCCACCAATTCGAAATGTTGTCCTACAATGAGATGCTCCATCACGCTTGAATTCATTAAAACAATCACGGATTCTACCTATCATGCTTCTATCACTTATTAGACCCTTTGGTACATCAGTGGAGACTATCGAGATTGAATTCAACATTTTTCCAAGGTGTAATTTTCTATAATCTCTCGAACTCCTCCATATTATAATTAAAACAAGTATTAAAATAAGGAATTTATTAGATAATGAATAATTGCAAATGGCTTATGATAGGATCAGTAACATCTTGTAACAAATCATGTAGAAATGAATTCTGTGGATATCATTTACAAAGCGTACGTCGTGGGAGTTTTGGCCCCTTCCCTTACATACGATGTGGAGTAGGTGTGCGTGGTAAGTCGCAGTTATGTCTCAATTGTGGTGGCAAGCGATACAGAGAGTTAAAGCGGTAATATGATGATAGAATCAAAAATTCCATCAATGACTCTGAATCTGTCCCTGACAAAATCATAAGAACACCTCAAGACTACATTGATAGATTCTCAAGTAATAATTAAACCAAATAATTAATTAGACAAATAGTATTTAGTATATAAATGAACCAAGAATTTCAACCACATCACGTGATTACCAATTATGAAGCATCTCGTGATGGTATTGTCAGACACCACAGGCTGAAGAAACCAGTTGGTGTTGACAATGGTCTTGGGTATTTGATGTTTACTGCTGGAGGGAAAAGGTATCTTAATCAGAGAATCGCATATGAGTGTTTTCACGGATTTATAAAAGATGGATTTGTAATCGATCACATTGATTCCACTCCTAGGAACAATTCTTTATCCAATCTACAAACTATTTCTCAGAGATAACACCAAACGAGGACGGACTGGAAAACACTCGAAAAATGCGAAACCTATAAAATCATTTAATACTGAAAATAACGTTGAAAGAGTATTTCAATCAATGAATGAAGCTGGAAAGTTTTTCGATATTTGTAGAGCCTTAGCAAGATTTGTTGCATAACAAATAAATCAATCAGCGATTTCAAAGCGAACCGAACATAGAATTCAATTCGTTTACATCTAAATTATTATATGTACTATTAGGTATAACACCAAGGGGAAAAACTCGTGTGAGCTTGTTATATTTTTTTTAAACAACGATAACTCTTTTGTTGTAGTCACGTATCTCAATGGGATTTAATGTTGACTCATAGTCTGAATGAATGGCTTTTTTATGTGTTGGTTTAACTTTAAAATTTATAATTTTGTCTACGATTTTTCATTACAGTGAAATCTACGATTTCCATCTAAGATTGATAAACGATTTTAATATTCAATTCGTTAAATTCTTTACGACGAATACAGCAGTTTAGCTATATATTATATTCAAAATTATATACTTGTAGATTACGAATACTAGTGTATTGCATACACGGACGGGATCTCGTCCTGGGTCCCATCGTTCGAATCCCGTGGCAGGCATTATTTTCGACGGTACCGATTGGAAAGTTTTCTATATAATTGGGGGCTTTAAGACAATCGAAATTGAAAACGTGATACCACCTTACGCCACAAATCGTCACACGGTGTGAATGTGTTTTTGCATTTAACCCCGGGTGATTTTGATGGAGGTATATATATATATATATAATGAAAACGGGTCAAAATTGACCCCTATTTTTTTATTTCATATTAAATATATAATATATCATATAATGAATTTCGAAAATATGGAGGTTATTCATCACGAGATTTCAAATTTAAAAAATCAAGGAATTCAATTGTCAGATAAAATCAGATTCTTTCTGAATTTCAAGATATTGATGATTGCGCTCGGAATAATAGATATGTACTTCTAAAGGAGTATGGACTGATCAAACGAATTCAACAAGCAGTAAATAATTCTCTTGCATTCTGTAACGACATCAATAAGTTCGTCCAGTTATTCACTGCTGTCGAAAATGTCAGAAGTGAATTGGGGAAACAATATGAAATCAAACGCACAATTAACTCGAAAATCAAAACAATAGAAGAGATTATCCACTTAAATGAAAATTCACTTTTGATTGACTCAACATAGTAAATGAAATTCTCACCATGGATAATTGACACTCTAAACACACCATACCTGTTTGCATGTATGAGTAATACATGTACGAAACAGAAATTCTATAGACATGTATGCTCTTACTCACTCAGATCGAAATTGTATAGACAGGTGATTTAATCACTACGCGGAAGTATGAACACAGTGTTGTTGGGGGTGAGTTTTTCACTTACAATTTAAATCGTACATTAATTTATAATGGTAGGTGAAGCACTAGCGACTAAATTAGCACGAGAACGATTAGCTGCGATTATGAAGTTTAATCCAGTTCGTGATTCCGTTCGAAACAAACTAAAAGCAAAACAATAATTTCAAACTGTTTTGCAACAGACACTGAACAATTATTTAATCCGGCAACTACTGAGAGAGTTCTTTTGGGAAAGACTATTGACGAAGAAGATAGAAAAAAAGGATATTCTTCCTTTGTTAAAACAGATAGCTGGAGATAAAAAGGGTGATGTTAGTAAAACAAAGAGTGTTTCTTTAGTTGATAAATTTTCTGAAGGGTCTAAAACAATAATAAAACAATTTCAATTATTAAAACAAAAGGATTATCACGATTTTGGTGATTTTGCTGCTAAAAGCTATTATTCAAGAAACGAGTTTTTAAAAGACGACTATAAAGATAATATAATATCCCGTGATGAATGGATTAATGTATAAAATAAACAAGGGGATTGATCGTTTATTAAAGGGAGTTGTGGTATAAAGAATTTAAAATGGGAGTTGATAACCATGATAAACAACAAATAGAAGAAAGACAAATAGAAATGGAAGAACGACAACAAGAAAGTAAACGTCCAACACCAACACGGAGACAAACACGAAGACAAAAAAAACAAGAAGAAGAATTTCAATGGGATGAAACGTCAAACACGGAGACAAAAAAACCAAGAAGAACCTAAATGGGATACATCACTTGAAGATGATGATGACATTTTTAGATACTTACAAGATCAAGGAAAGGATACATAAGGTGCAACTGGTACAACTGAAAAAAATGGAGATGGATATCCAAGAGGGTTTTCAGGTAGTGGTCTAGTTCGTTGTCCTAGTAATATTCTCGGGGATATATCACGATTGGAAGTTCTCGTAGGAGGGAGACGAGCTGGAAATAACTCACTGGAAATAATAAATGAGGCAACTGATATCTGCAGGCGACTTATTGAGGGTGTTATCATGGATATTGATGTATATCGAGAGTTTATTGATGAGCTAGCGGACGGTTACCATAGTGATTAAAGCACTGAAATTGCTTGCAATGAAAATCCATAGGATTGAAAATCGTTTTCGATTTCGCCATTAGATTAATAGCGTTTAAATAAGATGATCATACACTACAACCACAACAAACCAACCATGGTCTATATAGTAAACTCACGATTGCCTTTTTATAGAGCGTACTGTGGAGATGGTCTCGGCAATACCATTGCAGGGTTATTGGCAAGAATGGCTCCCAAAATAGCACCAATCGCAAAACAATTATCAATAAAAGCTATTTATGTTATTCGTGATAAGGGTATTAGCGCTGTTGGTGATATTGCCGGGAAAGTATTTTCCGCGGCTAAAAGAAAACTAGTAGCGTTAGTTCAGCGGCGAAAGAAACCAGTGACAAAATCACTAGAGAAACTACCATCTACGGAAATTATGCCTGCAAGTATTAGCAAAATAATAAACAACGCAGTGGATCAAAAAATAGCATCACTGAGCAGCGATCCAGGATATTATTACTGCAAAATATGATAGCGAAAAGTGGCTTAAAATCGCGAGCGAGATCGTGATTTAGATCAATAAATATATAATAATGTGTTCAAATCGGCTCCTGATACAGCATCTGATATGGACGCCCCAGTACCCAAGAATGATTCTATACTCAATTATCAGTATTATTCCTATAATGCAGTAAAACCAAATAGTCGATCAAGAATCGAACTTCAATTCCAGGATAGCAGCAAATTCTTTCTACCCTATGAAGCGTTTATCGAAGTAGAAAAATAATTGTAACAGTTGCTGATACTCCTGCAGTACCAGCACCATATGCACTTGGTGCCAAAGTTGGCTTTGTCAATAATGGTGTCATGGCGCTATTCAATAGCGCTAGATTTATGATTGATGGAAGAGAGATTGAATCCATAGAACATGATGTTGATGTTGCCACAACAATAATGGGGCTAGCAAGATACTCTGATGATTACACAAGATCAGCAGGCCCGTCTATTATGTTCGCAAAAGATCTCACTGAATACGCTGATAACAATAAGTATATACAATTACGGACACCAGTGGCTACTGGAGTTCCTGATCAACCAGATGATACTCTTGAACACGAACCAAAACCAGCTAATCCTTTTTGATATTGTAACAGGTGATAGTACTCGTTACAACCTAGGGTTTGCAACACGCGTATCAATGTTGGAAGGACAGCGTAGATTATTCTCCTGCGCGATTCCACTACATCATAAATTTGGATTCTGCAGAAATGTTAGAAACGTTACCTATGGAGCGAAGCATCCAATAGTCTTAGTGCGAAAAGGTGATGATAATGATGCAATCTGTAGGATTCCAGCAGATGCTGCACATCATGATAATGACCGTGGCAAAGTGAGTATAAAAAACTATTACAGTGGATGCCAGTAATGACTCCATCAATCACCGCAGAAAACAGATTACTATAATTTATGAGTACAAGCGGCAAATCATTACTAAGTTCGCTAACAACTACTACGGATACCATGGATAGTACTGTTAATAGTATATTTACTTGGCACCTGGCATCAAAACAAGGTGTTTCTACGCCGCTGCATATATTTGTTGCGTTACAGGATAAGGAGCGATTAAATTCACAAACACGCAACCATATGATATATGATCAATTTGGTGTTAATGAAGTCTCGTTGAGGATAAACGGCCAACAAGAACCATCCGAGGATATTTTATTTAATTACGGACAAAACCAAATAGCACTCGCGAATCATCGTTTGTTATCATTTATTGGACGCGATAATAATGTAGATACCGGTCTGCAAATATCACAATGGGATTTTAGAAAACAATATCCCATCTACTACTTTTCGTTGGAACATCTTGACTTAACGAGACAATCCGTCGTTGACATACACTTTCGAACTCGAGTAACCGCTCCTCCTGCTAGTGGTTACAGGGCAGTTGCTGTCATTCTCAATGACAAATCAATGCTATTCGAAGGTGTTGGTGGACGAATGAAGGTAGTTGAACCAGTGGAAAACATATAGACAATTAGATCAATCTCGTATTAAATAAAATGTCATATAGTCATGTTAGTGTTACGTTAACTCCTGGTCAAATTACAAATTGCAATCGGAATCAGCTAAAAAAATGTGGAACCACAATATCGCTGAAACACAATCAGACGTCTGGTAAGAAAACTATGCGATGAATACAACGACCATATAACTAAATTCGATCAGTTTTCTGAATTACAAAGAAGTATAATTTACAGTATTGACAAATACCACCTTGAAATAACCGCCTACAGATATCAGCTGCTTCATTAATTAATTAATTATCACTGAGAATATTATTAGGACAACTAACTAGACCGCTACCTGATATCCCACTGCAAAATCTTTGATTTTCGGAAAATACCTTCCCGGTTGGTTTTTCAGTTGTACCAGTTGCGACTAGTGCAGAATCATCTTTGTTTTGATTCAGAAAATTCGCAAGAAGATCCGTATAAGAATCATCAGTAGGTTCATCTCGATCAGATGGTATATAATAATTATCATTGTCATGTGGTAGTTGTTTTTTTAGGTGAGAAAGATATTTTCTTTGCCGGTTGTAGTCCTTTTCTTTGCAATTGCGGTTTTTTTGTTTTTGCTTTCAGTTCTTCATATTGAGTATGCACTGTACCCACCGCATTTGAGATATCCGGTGTATAATGTATTGTCTTTATCAATTGGATTTGTTTTAGTTTTGATTTTGCCCAATGTTGCATACTTTTAATATACTTATGTTGTTCTGGTTTCAGCATTTTTTTTCTGTTTTCATAAGTTGTAACAACAAGCGCAGGAGTTTGTACCAGGTAAGTCTTATCAATTGCTGCCAACCCCTCCTCGTTAAATCTCGCGCGTAAACCTTCTACTGTTCTTGGATCAGAAGGGGGGTTTGTTAACAACGCTCATGTTTTTTCAGTTTTCGTTGCTATTTTGTCAAGTGCATTAATCAGAGGCGTCTCTTTTCTTTTTTCCCCCGTCTCAGGGACATCTCCCCATATAGCTCTTTCAGTGGCTGATATTACCCCCTTCGTTGCCGTGGTTATTGGTTAAAACAACTCTTCAGATAACGCAGAAAAATCGGTGTGAAGACTCTGTCTAGTTTGTAGTTTACTTCTGACAGAGTCGCGTACAGGAATGAATTTCTTAATCGCAGCTAATCTCTCACGAGCCAATCTAGTCTTTAATGCTTCATTTACCATTATTGGAATCGTAAACAATTTTCCAGTTTGAATTACAAAGCAATTTCAATCTAAATGCAGTGACTTTGTCACCCGAAAATAATTTTAGGTGGAAAAGTCTACGACAAATTAACATAGAAAGTTGACCATTTGACCCGACTGACACCAACAGTCATTTTTGGTCGTTTTAGCCGTTTTTTGGTCATTTTTTAGTCATCATTGCTTGATTTTAGTCACTTTTTATTACAAAAGCATCATAAAGATGACTTTAGGTGAATAATTCCACGAGAATTAACATGAAAAATCGACCATTTGACCCGACCGACACCACCTAAAATCAGTCAAAAAATGGCCAAAATCAATCAAAAAAATAACCAAAAAAGTAATTACTATGAAAATTTGAGTAATAAAAAAATGTTTTACTCTGAAATTTTACAACTTCCTTGTAGTAAAACGCTTATTGATAAATGCCAGTATATAATTTCACCGCTATTGTTGACTAAAACCGCCTTGTTCTAGTTGAGCACACATACCTGTGCTGCAATACAATACCGTCCATGGAGTATTTATACATGTTTGTAGTAAGAATTTAAACAGTAAAATATTTCACCCAAGGGTTACAACTTAGACAGCGGGGTACCCGAAGGGGTTTTTTAATTTTGTTCAATTAACAATCTTATATTTCTGATCTTCGAATTAACCGACCGTTTCCTTTCGTATTCTTGCCCAGTTCCTTTCTTATCCCTTCCACGATAGTAAATAACGAGACAAACACACTCACGTCATTACAGAATACAAGGGAGTCACGGATATAATTCTGGATTCTCTTTACCAATGCATATTTTTTGGTTGGACATATTTGTTATTCATAGCGCCGTATTCAAAGCCCTGAAAATCGGACATAATTTGATCACAATTTAAATTACTTGATAATTGTATTTTTTGATATTTCAAATTTAAAATTTCGGTTATGATTTCATTGATATTTTTAGAATTCATATTATATGATAATTATATATTTCTAATGCAAAAAAAACAGTAACAATGAGGAGCGGTTATCATTCATTGGGTCCCTTATTAGGCCTTTGTGTCTTACATAGGGTTCTTTTTCTCTGAGAGTATTTTCTTTGAGAGTATTTTTCCTGCTGGTTATATATCAGAAGTGTTTCCCAACGTTGGTTATAGCCAGAGATTGTTTCTCTCTTTGCTCTCTCTTTGACCCTATGACCGTTTCTTTTGGCCGATTATTCATTCTGAATTATCCTGTGGGGTTACCCTAATGTGAGGATGGAGCTATTGCATCCACGTTACTGTTTATTTTGACGTCCATAATCATACCACAAAGCATATTCCCCGATAAGATATCTAATTCGTCAAATAACGGATTACAAATCTAAGAAGATATGCTTAGGGGAATGGGCCTCACATGATACAATACAATACAATGAATGGATCATATACAATGAATGACGTCAATGGAGTGGTATTTTATATACACAATGAATGAATGATATAGGACAGAACAGGAAAATACAACACAACAATGGATAATAGAATGATTAACAATGGTAAATACAATGAATGATGTCAATGAATGATAATGACACTCTTCATTCAATCGTGAACAACCCACCCACCCACCCCACAAAATCACCCCGGGTTGAATGAAAAGGTGATTCACACCGTGGCGTGGTGTGTTTGCTATGGTTGTTCACGATTTGAAATTCGGGTGCTCACCCCAATTATTAAAAGCCATCTGCCGGTACCGTCGACAATATGCCTGTTACGCGGTTTGAACCATGGGCTTTGGGACAAAACCGCAACGCGTTACGAATGCACTAACTGTTCTTATTACAGGTATATGCTTTTGAATATAATATATATATATGGTTAATACAGATTGGCGGAGGTATTTATATACATAATGCATGATGTCAATGGCGATTGACAACAGAATACTTGAAGAAAACAAAAAAACACAAAAAGAATATAATTGTTTGTAAATACCACGTATTTGATTCGTTTTCTTACAAAATAGATTATATTTCCGCTGAGAATCATGACAGTTAAAAATAAACAATGGAGTAAAATCGGAAATAATCCATTGAGATCCATAACTCTTTCATAAGCCTACACATACCCGTTGGAGTTATCTCCCTTTGATGTTATATACTATAGTATAAAATGAAATTCAAACATAGCTAAACTTAATTTTGTTTTTAAAACACTTTGAAAAAGAAGAACGATAAATTCATTCTGTTACTTTTCGTACTGAGGGTATACAAATATCAAATTATTTCCCGACTTCATAATTGATTATAATATCATTTGCTCATTATTTTCTATATTAAATGATTTTACAGGTCTCGCATTTTTCAAGGATTTTCCAGTTCCTCCTCCTTTTAAATTCTCACTCTGTGCAACAGCTCGTAAATTACTCAAAGAATTATTAGTCTTAATACCATTTAAGTGACCAATAACAAAACCATCCTTGACAAATCCATGAAATCACTCGTATGCGATTCTGTGATTAAGATATTTCTTCTTCCCAGCAGTGAACCTCAAATTGCCCTGATTACTCACAACACCATCTGGTTTCTTCAGTCTGCGGTTTATGATAATACCGTCAGGGGATGCCTCATAACTGCTGATCACGGGATGTGTTCAAAACTCTTGGTTCATTTATTTACATAATACTATTTGTCTAATTTTTTATTTGCTTGAAGTATCACTTTGGAATCTTCCAATGTAGTCTTGATGTGTTCTTATAATTTTGTCAGGAACGCTGACACAGTCATTGATGGAGTTTTTAACTCTCTTATCATAATAACGCTTCAACTCTCTGTATCGCTTACCACCACAAATGAGACACAACTGCGATTTTCCTCTCACACCGACACCACATTCTATGCAGGGTAAGGGCCCAAGGCTTCCACGTCGGACGCTTTGTGAATGATATCCACAGAACAACTTTTTGCATTATTTGTTACACTCGGGTACTGATCCAATCATTAACCATTTGCAATGATTCATTATATATAAGTTTCTTTTTTAAATACTTGTTTTAATTGTAGCATGGAGGAGTTCGAGAGATTATCGAAAACTAAACCCTGGAAAAATGATAAATTCAATCTCGATAGAGTCTCTGATACACCAAAGGGTCTAATAGGTGATAGGAAAATAATAAGTAGAATTCGTGATTGTTTTGAGAAATTCAAACACGATGGAGCATCTCATTGTTGGTCCACATTTCGAATTGATGGTAGTGTTGATGATACCATGCACGACGAAAGAGCAGCTGAGATAATTTCACATCTTGAGAAGAAAAAGTATTTTTTTAGAGTAAAATTCATTATCCGTTCAGACACTGGAGATTGGATTATCAAAGATAAATATGACCCCATCTTGAAAGATGAAAAAACTGTCACTGTAAGTCAAGATTCCAAACCAGGAATTCTGATTGGAATTGACAAACCATACTACAAGAGATCCTATCCTGAAACAGCAGTTGTTTATGGGATATATCCGCTAAACGATGAACCGAGTATTGAAAAATTAAAACCAATGAAACTGTCAAGAATGAATTGTGTGGCAAAACGAATAATAGAACACATCATAAATGCGTTGCGTGGAAACAAATTGACTGATCGAAGACGAAAAAAAAATGAATGGAGACTAACAGTGAAGGAGCGGTAGGCAACAGTTCCCAATATCGATAACGACGATAACAGGAGAAGTATTATACGAACCGAAATATAAATCGAGAGGAGCTCCAATCAAAATTATTGATCATAACGAACCCGCGTGGACACATGCAGTAACAATATTTCCGCAGGATAGAACAATAAAATATATACCCGGGGAGATGCCCACGGAATTCCCCCCGGAGGTGAAACTATTTGATTTTGTTAAACAGTTGAGTAAAAACGATCCTGTGTCAATATGGTTACTTCACAGTTTTGAAAACTAGGAGGGCAAATTCGATTAATTTGTAAGACCCAATGGAGAATTATACCGCACGGAAGCCCTCCATGACGCGATGAAAAAACTAACTAGTAGTTTTTCAACGGTACACGGCGATGAATTATTAACAAATTGTTTTACAATTCCGTCAGTTGCAGCTCATTTTGCGAGAAAGAAAAACACGTGGAAACCAACAAGAGCTGAATTTCTATCAGATATCAAATCAAGCTGCATCGAATATGGTCATGGTGGATTATGGAAAACAAACTATGACCGTGAAAATATTATTTCAGTTGATATGGTTGCGAATTATCCGGGAGTTTTCTCGGGTACGGAGAGTGTGCTAAGTACTTCAAGCGATTTGGACATCCCACACATGAGATGATCCGTGTTGCGATTAATGGACCACTGCCACATTTCGATTTAACCGGATTCGCTCGCGTGGTATCATTTGAACTGTCTACAGGACTTCATCCGTGTTATTATGTTTTGATTGGTAGACACATATCTGAAAAAACACTGGACACCATAAGTGCTATTACGATATATGATTGATTCTAAAATGTTGATATCGTTTATTGTCAGTGAAGCGATTATATCATATCGAGCTCAGACTGAAGTCTGGTTACCACAACCTGATAGTTTAGATAGTATAATCAGCGAAAATAGAAAACAATTTCCCGATCTCGACGAAGAAAATATCATGAAATGGTCCAAACAACTATTTGAAGTTAGAAATAAAGACGCAAAAGATTTCGGTAGAAGAATAACTGGTAAATTCACCCAGGGTGGAAGATACGACAATACAAGATATTCTTCACGGTTGATTATATATAGCATTGAATACGATTTTATAATCGCGGATGTAACATCTAGAGGTATATATGTCAATCGTAAAGAAGCTTTCTTGTCCGATGGAGCCAAATTGGGTACAAGTGTTACTTACAACGATGGATACAGTCTTCAGTATACACATTTGAGGGCATCTATGCTGACTTATGTTTCTATTAAATTACTTTCAATGATAAATAGTTTTCCTGACACCGCAGTTAGAGTAGGCACTGACTTATTTTATATAAACGTGAAACACAGCGAAGCAGTGGCTAAATTCACTAATTCAGATGAGATGTGGGGATCATGGAGAATTAAGCGGGAAATACTGCGTGATTATTCCAAATCAGCAGATGTTACGATTAAAGATGATTACTTGAAAAATAATCAGATATCAGAACTATCTAATGCACCGTCGATATCTCATCCAATATGTAGATATAAAACAGTTTATTAAACGGCTGTGGTGGGTCAGGAAAGACGACTCGTGCGATTGAATTATTTCGTGGGAAAAATCCTACGGATTTTCACGCATCAAACATGATTGTGCTAACACCGACCCATAGACTTGCTAGAGAGATGAAACAACGGAGAATTAATGCCTTTACTTATCACAGTTTCTTTCGATGGAAAGGTGACGAATGGACTCCTGATCAAATAGGTGAGAAATTTATTTTTTAAGAATAATTTGGGATGAGATATGCACGGTGTCGTTAGATGTATTACAAAGATTTCTCGATTGGTTATTGCTGGCGAATACAAAAGTCATTATGTGTGGCGATCATGGCCAACCACGTCCATTTGTCGGTTTGTTTCCACATGATAGGCTGAAGAATTTTGTAGACTATTATGAAAAAATTAATACTGATCATAGAGCACTTGATGAACAATTTCGCGTGTTCAAGAAACTAATCAGATTACAACCGCATAAAATCCAATGCGAGAAAGCGCGTGAAATAATTTCGTAAACCCCATTAAATGATTTCTGAAAAGCGTGGGGACCAAATGAATTGGTAGTGGCGAGTAGAAAGATAGTCCGAGACACACTTCAGACGAAATTATTTGAATTGCATCAAGAAAAATTTGCAACACTTCCAGTGCCGCTTTGTAATAGACCCAATGATACACGAAAACAGAATATTGAAGTTGATATTCCTGGACAATGTGAAAAGCAGATTCTCGTGCTAAATGATATTGTGCTGGTTGATATCAATGTTGTCGAAGATGCATTGCGCGCTGATAAATCCCAATGGAAACTAGCATACGCAGCAACAATTCATTCTTCACAGGGATTGACTATATCAGATACAGTTGTTTGGATCATAGATAATCACATCGAGTGGTCGAATTTAGTTTATCTTTCAGTATCCAGATTACTAAGAATACATCAACTTCGAAGAGTTGTTCTAGACTATAACGACACTACAATAAGTGATATTGTCAGCAATGATATAAACAGAATTTAAAAAAAAACTCTCTGGTTATAAACAGCAGGATAAAAAAAATAACAGAGAGTTTGACATTGATGCTAAATTAATAATTACACTGAAACAACAACAGAATAATCACTTCGCGAGTTGCAATTGTATAATGAGTTGGCGCTGGTCGGATAAAAATCCTCGCCAATTTACCGTAGACAGAAAAAAAGCAGTATTGGTCATACCAGAGATAATGTGATGCTGACATGTCTTGAGTGAAACAGACGAAGAGGCGTTAGTTAAGACCACGCGGTGGAAATTGAATATCCTCGGGTATCACTTGCAGTTGTTCACGAGTAAATCCCCGCTGAGGAGCAGTTGAATCCTATCTATAGATTGCTTGGTCTACCCGTAGATCGTGTAATACTCGATATATTATGCGCGGTGACACTCCAAATAGGATCAGTAGCTCTTCTTTTGTTACCTTCGAGCTCTCCTGGTTCATATAAATACCTAACAGTGACATTGCCGAGCATTGGTTGTTTTGAAAAATCTTTTTGCGGTTTTTCAGGTATAGACTTTTTCTTAATCGCGTTGTTAGGTTTCATATTAATTGTTCGAGTAATCTCGTTATTCATTGCAGTAATCACAGCTGGTAATCTCTTGACCCATTCACGAGACCGGTTATCCTGAATAATTTCCTTCGCGTATTGATATCCAAATAACCACTCAGCAAGTGTGCGATTAAATTGTTCAACAATTGCCAGATCGCGATATAGTGCAATATGGCCGCGTCGTAACGTGGTATTATGATTCTTCATTATTGATAGGACCGCACCCTGAAATTTCTTGCCAGGATCAACTTGTAATAGATTTGGCCAACGCAGAGGACCCCTTAGATGAATCCTTTCAAGCGCAGAAGCCACTTCAGTTGATGATTTTGTCTTTAGCGGTTCTGCTTGTTTGTATCGACTCGCAACATCAACTACGGATAGCGAGTACTTGTAAAATCCATCATGCGGCAGAAATAGTATATCAGCCTGATGTACCTCATTAGGGTCGGTCACATCAAAATGCGAGAAGTTAATTTGTTTAGGTGGTGGTAGATAAATTTGCCATATCGCCTGTTTAGATAACCAATCCGCTGCAGTGGTATTTTTAACCTTTGCGGTGCTAGCGAGTTTACCAATTGCTGCTTTACCCCTCCAGTATCCTTTTGGAGAATAATAAATAGATTCCATGTTGTTATTAATTACCAGCACCTAACATCAATTTACCTCTCATTGCCGATTTTACTAACCATGAAGCCAATTTTTCTTTGAATGATTTATCAGTGATAGATTGCAATGCGTGAATTAATTTCACATCTGCGATATGTCTGTTTTGCAGATTACTGCTTTTATAAGCAACATCATGAGCATGACACGCCTTATCAATAGAGTTTATTGGGTTTTCACCCGGTCGGGGTTGGTTTTTATCATCAAGTCTGATATCGAGTCTAGTTCCGGGTCCAAAATAATTATACCCCGGAAGGTGTTTATTTCTCCTAGATACTTCGCCCATGGTGTTCCCGGGAGTTTTACTAACTTGGCTGCAATATGACCTCCTCTTTTTTTAAATCCTTAGAAACAAATCTAAATTTCTTTGTACTACATTGTACACACCTTTCAGAGAGTGCTGATCGGTTATTTTTAGTTGTAATCGTCGTCAAGTCATCTGTGCCGGTACGTGAGTTACATTTCACACAATATAGATCCATAATTATTATGTTATATGGATATGAATGTAATTGATTATTCATCAATACGAGAACCAGAACCCGTAAAACAGCATGTTATGTTAGCAGATTCTATTCGAATGATTATCATTGGATCGTCCGGAAGCGGTAAAATACAATTGCTAATTGATATGATAATAAGATGAATGAAATGGGACAAGTTGTATTTGGTGGCACTGACCGTAGATGATCAACGATTTTTTCGGGTGTTAAAAGATTACAACGAAAGAGCCATAGAGATGGCCAGCAAATTTATAACCGATATCGAGGAAACACCGATCGATGGAAGTGTCGCATACCACGATATCACGTTAAATGACTACGAAAGAGCTATAGAGATTGTCAACGAGGGTGTTATTAATTTTATAACCGATATCAAAGAAGCACCGAGCATTGATGATATCGATGGAAGCATTTACAATTTAGTTGTATACGACGATGTGATGATAGACAATCAAAAAGATCCCGCTAGGATATTTTCCAGGGGCAGACATAAAAACACCAACGTGATATATGCCACCCAACGATACACTCAAATACCTAAAGTGATCAGAGATAACTGCAATTTGTTATGCATGTTCAACGGGGTTGATACTCACCAGCTGCGAAATATTTGGCAAACCTGGTGCAGTGGTATGGATTATAATCAATTAAAAAATTTCTTTAGTCACGCTCAGTCAACCCCACACGGATTTGTGACGATAAATTTAGCAGATCCCCCAGAATCGACATCGTATCGGATTAGGTCAAATATTCGGTTAAAATTGCTAGCAATTTCAAGAATCGTTAACCATAGCAGCACAGAGGGTGAGTGCCAACGACACTTGTGTCCTTTTGTTTTGCCTCTATTAAGTATTTACGAGGAAGCCTTGGTTTGCCGAATCGACGCATAAAAAAGTTGATTTGTTCACCCTCTGTGCTGCTGAAGCTCTAAAGACAAAATCATCAACTGAAGTGGCTTCTCCGTTTAAAAGAATTTTTCGAAGAGGTCCTCTGCATTGGCCTAATCTATTACAAGTTGATCCTGGCAAGGAATTTCAGGGTGCAGTGTTATCAACAATGAAGCATCATAATGTCACCATCAGACGAGGACATATTGCATTACATTGCGATCGGGCAATTGTTGAACGATTTAATCGAACACTTGCTGATCGGTTATTTGGATATCAATACGCGAAGGAATTTATTCAGGATAAACGATCACGTGAATTGGTCAAGAGATTACCAGGCGTTATTACCGCGCTAAATAATGAGATTACTCGAACAATCAACATGCAACCTAACAATGCGATTAAAAAAGTATATACCCGTAAAACCACAAAATGATTTTTCAAAACAACCAATACTCGGTAATGTCACTGTTAGATATTTATATGAACCAGGAGATCTTGAAGGTGGCAAAAAAGAGCTACTGATCCTATTTGGAGTATTACTGCACATAAAATAGCTAGTATAACATGATCCATGGGTAGACTTCCAGTCTATCCATTGGATTCAACTGCTCCTCAGCGTGGTTTTACTCGTGAACAACAACAAGTGATACCTAAGGATACTCAATTACCACCGCATGGTCTTAACTAGTATCTCTGTGTCAGTTGCACTCAAGACACCTCAACATCGCATTATCTCTGGTATGACCAATACTGCTATTCTTCCTGTCTACGGTAAATTGGCAGGGGTCTTTATCCGACCAACATCAGTGCATCATACAATTGCAACTCGCACAGTGATTATTCTGTTGTTGTTTTAGTGTGATTTTAAATTCGGCATCAATGTCAAATTTTCTGTTATTTTTTTTATCCTGCTGTTTATATCCAGGTATTTTTTTCTGATTATGTCATCGCTGACAATGTCACTTATTGTAGCGTCATTATAGTCTAAAACAACTCTTCGAAGTTGATTTATTCTTCGTACTCTGGACACCGCAAGATAAACTCAATTCGACCACTCGATGTGATTATCTATGATCCAAACAATTGTATCGGATATAGTCAATCTCTGCGAAGAATGTATCGTCGCTGCGTATCCGAACATCCATGCGGATTCATCAGCGCGCAATGCATCTTCGACAACACTGACATCAACCAACACAATATCATTTAACACGAGAATCTGCTTCTCTGTCAAGCCAGGAATATCAACTTCTATATTTTGTCTTTTGTATCCTTGGGTCTATAGCACAGTGGCACTGGAAGTGTTGCAAAGTTTTCTTTATGGGAGTTAAATAACTTCATCTGAAGTGTGTCTCTAACTATTTTTCTACTTGCCACTATCAAATCATTTGGTCTCCACGCTTTCCAGAAATCATTTAATGGGGTTTCTGAAATTATTTCACGCGCTATTTCACATTGGATTCTATCAGGTTGTAATCTGATTAGTTTCTTGAACTCGCGTAATTGTTCATAAAGTGATCTATGATCAGTACCAATTACGTCATAATAGTCTACAAATTTATTTAGACAATCATGTAGAGACAAACCGACAAATAGAGGTGGTTGATCTTGATCGCCACACATTATCATTTTTGCTATCGCTAGCAATAACCAATCGAGAAACCTTTGTAATACATCTAACGACACTGTACATATCTCATCCCAAATGATGATTTCAGGAATATATTTCTCACCCATTCGATCAAGAGTCAATTCGTCACCTTTCCATCGAAAGAAACTATGATAAGTGCAAGCATTAATTCCCCGTTGTTTCGTCTCTCTTGCAAGTCTGTGTGTTGGTGTTAACACAATCTTGTTTAATTTCCCTGGAAATAATTGAATCGCACTATTCCTCTACCCTGACCTACCACAGCCGTTTAAGTAACTGGTTTTATATTTACATATTTAATTGGAACACGACGGTGCATTAGATAGCTCTGATATCTGATTATTTTTCAAGTAATGTTTTTCAATCGTAACATCTGCTCATTTGGAGTAATCACTCAGTATTTCTTTGTTAATTCGCCATGATCCCCAACTCTCGTCTGAATTAGTGAATTCAGCCACTGATTCTTTATGTTTTACGTCTATATAAAATGAATCAGTGGCTACTCTAACCGCGGATTCAAGAAATCTATGTATCATCAAAAGTAAATTAATAGAAACATACGCCAGCATATAGGACCTTAAGTACGTGTATTGAGGATTTTCTCCATCTGTGTAAGTAACAATTGTACCCAATTTGGTTCCATCGGATAAGAAAGCGTCTTTACGATCGACGTATATGCCCCTAGATGTTACATCTGCGATTATAAAATCGTATTCAACATCATCTATAATCAACCGCGAAGAATATCGTTTGTGGTCGTATTTTCGACCTTTGCGTGAATTTACTAATTATTCTTCTTCCGAAATCTTGTGCGTGTTTATTTCTAACTTCAAAGATTTCTTTGGACGATTTCACGATATATTCTTCGCCGAGATTGGAAAATTGGTTTCTGTTTTTGCTGATTATACTATCTAAACTATCGGGTTGTGGTAGCCAGACTTCAGTCTGTGCTCGATATGATATAATTGCTTCACTGACAATCAGCGATATCAGCATTTTAGAATCAATCATATACCGTAATAACACTATTGGCATCCAGTGTTTTTCATACATGTGTCTACCAAACCATAACAGCATGGATGAAGTCCTTTAGCTAAATTCAAATGATATCACACGAGCGAATCCGGTGAGATCAAAATCAGGCAGTGATCCATTAATCGCAACACGGGTCATCTCATGTGTGGGATGTCCAAATCTTTTGAAATACTCAGAGCACTCTCCGTACCTAAGAAAACTCCCTGGATAACACGCATATCATATCAACCGAAATAATACTTTTATGGTCCTATTTTGTATTCCATAATCCACCATGGTTATATACCACGCAACTTGATTAGATATCCGAGAGAAATTCTGCGTGTGTTGGTTTCCATAAATTTATTTTTCTCGTGAAATGAGCTGTAACTGACGGAATTGTAAAACATTTTGTTAATAATTGTTCGTTGTAATCCATTGAAAAACCACCAGCTAGTTTTTCATTTCGTTGTGGAGGGCTTCAGTACGGTATAATTCGCCATTGGGTCTTACAAATTGATCGAATTTACCCTCTTCGTCTTCAAAACTGTGAAGTAACCACACTGACACAGGATCTTTTTTACTTAACTTGTAAATAAAATCAAATAGATTTCCCGTGTAATATTTTACGGTTCTATCGCGCGGAAAATATTGTTACTGCGGATGTCCAAGCGTGTGCATTATGGTCAATACTTTTGATTGGAGGTCTTGTTGATTTATATTTCGAGTCGTAAAATATTTCGCCTGTTACTGTCTCTACGGATATCGTGAATTTTAGTATCCGTTCTAACGCGGCCACATTTTGAATTGTTGCTCCGCTCTCTTTCACTTTTAATCCCCATTCATTTATTTTTTTGCGTCTTAGATCCGTCAATTTGTCTCCACGCAACGCATTAGTGAAGTGTTCTATTATTCGTTCTGCTACACAATTCAACAACGAATATTTCATAGGACCTCTCGTAATACGGTTTGTACAGAATTCCTTGTTTGGAATCCTGACTCACAGTGACAGTTCTCTTATTTTTAAGGATGGGTTCAAATTTGTCGCGTATAATCCGATTCCCCGTTTCTGAGCGGATAATGAATTTCACTCTAAAAATACTTTTTCTAGTCAAGATGTGAGATTATCACTGCTGCTCTTTCGTCATTCATGGTAGCATCAACACTACCATCAATTCGAAATGTTGACCAACAGTGAGATTCTCCATCGCGCTTGGATTCATTAAAACCATCACGGATTTTACCCAACATGCTTCACTCACTTATTGACTCTTGGTACATCAGTGGAGACTCTATCGAGATTGAATTCAACATTTGTCCAAGGCGTAATTTTCGATGATCTCTTGAACTCCTACATGCTATAATTAAAACATGTATTTAAATAAGGAATTTATTATATAATAAATCATTGCAAATGGCTTATGATAGGATCAGTAACCGCTTGTAACAAATCATGCAGAAATGAATTCTGTGGATATCATTTACAAAGTGTAAGTCGTGGAAGGTTAGATCCGCTACCTTGTATCTGATGTGGGGTAGGTGTGCGTGGTAAATCGTAGTTGTGTCTCAATTGTGGTGGCAAACAATACAGAGAGTTGAAGCTTTATTATGATAAACGAATCAAAGATTCCATCAATGACCCTGACTCTGTCCTTGACAAAATCATAAGAACAAGTCAAGACTATATTGATAGATTCCCAAGAATATAATTAAACCAATTAATTAATTAGACAAATAGTATTTAGTATATAAATGAACCAAGAATTTCAATCACATCCCTTGATTACCAATTATGAAGCTTCTAGTGACCGTATTGTCAGAAACCGCAGACTGAAGAAATCAGTCGGTTTTGTGAGTAATCAAGGATATTTGAAGTTTGTCGCTGGAGGGAAACAGTATTATTGACATCGATTCATCTTCGAGGTATTTAATGGATGGATCAAGGATTGTTTTGTTATTGATCATATAAATGGTATAAAAACTGATAATTCTTTAGGTAATTTACGAGCTATCACACAAAGTCAGCATACCAAATGGAGAGGGACTGGGAAAAACTCGAAAAATGCGAAACTAATAAAATCATTTAATACAGAAAAAAACGAGCAAAGAGTATTACAATCAATGACTAAAGCCGGTAGGTATTTTGATATTTGCGAACCCTCAGTACCCTCAGTACAAAAAGTAGCAGAGAATATAACTCGATCGGCTTTTTCTAAAACAGTTAAAAACAGAATTAAATTAATTTACATATGACGGGGAATAACTCGTGTGGGCTTGTGTGTGTAGTTTTGAAACAACGATGACTCTTTTGTTGTAGTCACGTATCTCAATGTGATTATTTTTTTGTGTGGTTTAATGTTTCATCGGGTAGAAGTTTTCCGCATAAGGCAATCTCTTGTTGTAATCATTATATCAATTTGACCGCAACCAGATGGTATATCTTTGACCACCCAAACTGATAAGATGTAACAAAACGACACTACCCAAATTTCTCCCTAACACGGGAAGAAAAACCACAACAACAATAACAGATTTGTAAAAAATAACAAAGTGTATACAAAAATTGGAAATATGCCACGGCATACAGAATAACTGTGATTGATACACATATATCGTATTCAAAAGCACATACTTGTATATTGGAACATTTAGAGTATTCTATACCCGTTGGGATTTCGTCCTGTGGCCCATCGTTCGAATCTCGTGGCAGGCATTATTTTCGACGGTACCGATTTGGAATGTTTTCCTATATGATTGGGGGCTCGAAACTCAAACTGAAACAACCATATATCACGCACCGTCACACGCGGTGTGAATGTGTTTTTGCATTCAAACCGGGTTGATTTTGTGGGATTTATGATTGGTTTCATACTTTAATCCATTGTTATATTTCATGTATCATTAATTGTAACCATGTCATTGTATATATGTATGCCTTACAAATCCGCCATAACACTCTTATTGGGAGTTGAAAAAAGGCTGTGATCAAATATGTATATATGTATATATGTAAATGTGACGTCCATTCACGAAATATACCTTCTTGGAGTTCTAACCCGTTATTTGACGAGTTAGATCTCCTCTTGGAGACTATGTTTCGTGGTACCTCTGGGCCCGGTCAGATGTGAATAACACCTGGGGGGGTTCCAATGGGGATGTGTTGTCTTATATATGTAACCTCTGGGTCACTCCGATGTGAATAACACCTGAGGGGTTCCAAATTGGGTCTTTCGTATATATCTCAAGGGGTAATAAGATGTGAATAACACCTTATTGCGAACGGAGTTAATCATCATATATAACCTTCATATATATCTCTAGGCGCAATAAGATGTGAATAACATCTTATTGCGAACGGAGGTCATACAAAAACGGGTTAAAATTGACCCCCCAATTCTTTTGTTTTTGAAAATAAAATATATTAGAAATATAATATAAAATATATATAAATGAATTCTGGAAATATCAATGAGATTATAACCGAAATTTTAAATTTGAAATATCAAGGAATTCAATTGTCAGATAAATTAAATTGTGATCAAGTTCTTTCTGAATTTCAAGATATTGATGATAGCGTTAGGAATAACAGGTATGTGTTATCAAAATCTTATTCCTTTATAAAGAGAACTTAGCATGCTATTTATGACTCCCTTGCATTCTGTAACGACATGAATAAGTTAGTCACGTTATTTACTGTTGTCGAAAAAATAAGAATATGCAGCAATATGAAATCAAACGCACAATTAACTCGAAAATCAAATCAATAAAAGAGATTATCCGCCAAAATGAAGATGCCCCTTTGATTACCTCAACACACCATACATACATGAGTAATGCAAGGTACAAAACAGACAGGTATGCACTTACTCACCTAAACAGAATTCTATAGACAGGTATGTCCGCTTACTCACATAGAACAAAATTGTATGACGATGTTTTGGCACGGTAATTTAATCAATGGTGACTTTGTCAATGGCTTGTCACTATGCAGAAGTAATATAGTGAATTGGGGTGGGTGGAGCAGTCTACGGAATTTTCACTGGTGCCTTTGTCACTAATTTAGATCGTACATTAATTTATAATGGTGGGTGAAGCACTGACAACTAAATTAACACGACAACGATTAGCTTCGATTAATAAATTTATTCCAGTTCGTGATTCCGTTCGAACTATGCTCCAAACGAGACAGGACCTTCAAACCGACTTTGCGGCGGACACGGAACAGCTATTCAAACCAGTAACCACTGCTACTAAATATACTGTACCAATACTTGAAAAAATAGCAAAGGAAACTGAGAAAAACATCAGCGTTGTTAACAAAAACCCCTCCTGATCCAAAAAGCCAATGAAAAAATAGTAGAGGACTTACGTGCGAGATTTAATGAGGAGGGGTTTGCAGCAATTGATAAGACTGATCCAGTAGGAATTTCTGCGCTTATTGTTGCGACTTATGAAAACAGGAAAAAATGTTGTACAACAAAAGTATATTAAAAGTATGGATCATTGGGTTGATGTGATTTACAAAATAAAAACTAACACAAGTCGAATTGACAAAGGTAGTATATCACACACTGGATATCTAGATCCGGTGGGTACAGTGTATAATCAATATGAAGACTAAAAAGAAAAATAAAAAACCGCAAAGATTGCAAAGAAAAAGACAACAGCTTTGAAGGAAAAATATCTTTCTCACCTCAACGACATGTACCACCTGACGATGATGATAAGCAATCATTGCATATGCCATCTGATCAAGATGAATCTAATGATGAATGTTTTAGTTATTTACAAAGTCAGGAAAGGGATACACAGGGTGCAACTGGTACAACTGAAAAATTTGCTAGTGGATATTCAAGTGGGGTATCAGGTAGTGGTCTAGTTAGTTGTCCTAGTAATATTCTCGGGGATATATCACGATATTAATTCTCGTAGGGGGAAACGAGCCGGAAATAACTCACCAGAAGTAATTAATGAGGCAGCGGACGACTATTTGAGAGTGGTATCATGGATATTGATGTATATTAAGAATTTATTGATGAACTGGCCGAAAATCATACGGACTTTTACGGTTACCATAGTAATTAAATCATTGAAATTGCTAGCAATTTTACTATTAGATAAATAACATTTAAATAAGATGATCATATACTACAACCACAGAAAACCAACTATAGTCTATGTAGTAAACATGCCTTTTTATAGAGCGTACTATGGAGATGGTCTCGGCAATACCATTGCAGGGTTATTTGCAAGAATGGCTCCAAAAATAGCACCAATCGCAAAACAATTATCAAGGAAATCTATTGATGTTATTCGTGATAAGGGTATTAGCGCTGTTGGTGATGTTGCCGTGAAAGCATTTCTCGCGGCTCAAAAAAAACTAGTAGCCTTAGTTCGGCGGCGAAGGAAACCACCGGTGATGAAATCACTGGCGAGGACACTACCATCTACGGAAATTATGCCTGCAAGTATTAGTAAAATAATAAACAATGCGGTGGAGCAGAATATAGCATCACGGATAAATGATGGATATAACACTCAGAGAAATATTACTGCAAATATGATAGCGGGAAGTGGTTTGAAATCGCGAGCGAAATCACGATTTAGATCAAGAAATATATAATAATATGTTCAAATGGGATCCTGACACAGCGTTTGATTTAGATGCCCCAGTGCTCAAGATTGATTCATTACTTATCAGTATTAATCCTATAATGCAGTACAACCAAATAGTCGATCAAGAATCTAACTTCAAGTCCAAGATACCATCAAATACTTTCTACCCTCTGAAGCGTTTATCGAAGTAGAAGGAGAAATTGTAACAGCTACCGATACTCCTGCTGTACCAGCTGTACCAGCACCATATCCACGTGGTGCCAAAGTCGGTTTTGTCAATAATGGTATCATGGCGCTATTTAACAGCGCTAGATACATGATTGATAACAGAGAAATCGAGTCTATAGAACATGATGTTGATGTTGACACAACAATAGTGGAGTTGGCATGATACTCCGATGATTATACAAGATCGGCAGGTCCATCTATGCTGTTTGCTAAAGATATTAATGATTGCGCTTGACCGACTACATATATTATAAGACAACCAACGAGACGTGCTGCTCCTCCTGTTGATGTTGCTAATATTGAAGATATGCTTATAAATGATGATACTAATTACAACCTAGGAGCTGCAACTCGTATATCAATGTTGGAAGGAGATCGTAGATTAATCTCATGCGCGATTCCACTACATCATATATTTCGATTCTGCAGAAATGTTAGAAAAGTTATCTATGGAGCGAAGCATACAGTAAAACTCGTGCGAAAGGGTGATGATAATGATGCAATCTGGAGGATTCCAGTAGATCCTGCACATTCGGATGACAACCGTGGTAAGGTGAATATGACAAAACCAGGATGCCAGTAATGACTCCATCAATCACCATAGAGTAAAAATTACTATCATTTATGAGTACAGGCGGCAAATCATTTCTAAGTTGGCTATCAGTGACCACAGAGATACCATGGATTCTACTATTGGTGGTACACTTACATGGCACCTAGCATCAAAACAAGGTGTTTCAGCTCCGCGTCATATATTTATTGCGTTACAGAATAAGGCGCGATTGGGTTCACAAACACGTAGCCATATGATATTTATCAAATTGGGTGTAATGAAGGTTCGTTGAAGATAAATGGTCAACTGGAAACAACCGAGGATATACAAATTGATTACGGAACCAACCAAATAGCAAGCGTGTATCATCGTTTGTTGTCATATATGGGACGCGATAATAATGTGTATACTGGTCTGTAAATATCACAGTTGGATTTTAGAAAACTATATCCCATCTATTACTTCTCGCTGGAACATCTTGACTTAACCAGACAATCTGTCGTTAAAATATACTTTCGAGCTCGTGTAACTCGTCCGGCTGCAGTTGGTGTTGTCACTATTCCCGAATACAGAGCAGTTGCTGTAATTCTCAGCGTCAAACCAATGCTACTCGAAGGTGTTGGTGGACGAATGAAGGTGGTTGATGCACCAGTGGAAAATATGTAATGTAGCAATTAGATCAATCTGTTATTAATAAAATGTCATATAGTGTTGTTAGTGTTACGTTAACTCCTGGTCAAATTAAAATATTGCAATGGGAATCAGCTAAAAAATGTGGAACCACAATATCGCTGAAGCACAATCAGATGTCTGGCGGTCAGAATAAACTATCATTTACAACTCGTGAGATAAAGCACTTCAATGATGCCATCAAAGATAAAAAAGGTGTTCAGATCACTCTTTCTGCGGCCGCGATTAAAAACATGATAAAATCAGGTGGTGTATTCCCACTTCTCGCTACGATTTCAGCATTAATTGCAGCTGGTAAAGCCGCCGCGTTAGGAGCTGCTGCAACTCTTGGTGGAAAAGCAGTACACAACATTGCTCAATCATATGAACCAAAAAATGGGACGGGGATACAAAAAAATCCAAAGGGTCTAAGATTACCAGGAACTCCAAATTCATGGTACAGGGGAAACGACCTAAGACTAGGAAAAGTTTATTAACAACAATAGTTCCCATGTCAAATTTTGATTTAGTCGATGCAGCTAAAAAACTAGCGATAAAAAGCTTTAGAGGTGTTTTTATGAAATATCAATTACCACAACAACCAAACAGCGTTGAAACCGGTATTATTAATCTTGATAACAGCACCGGACCTGGAACTCACTGGGTTGCATACTCGATTGATCCGCGTGCAATTGTTTATTTCGATTCATATGGGTTAGCGCCGCCTATAGAGTTTATGCGTTATATAAACCACTTAAAAATTCCTATCTGGTATTCTACGCTACCAACACAGAAAATGAATGACCCATTAATATGCGACATAGAAGTATTGAATGTCCTCAACGCTATTTCATCATCGAGAAAACCGCCACATAAAACCGTAGACAAATATACGAGCAATGGTTGTTTAGAGAGGTTTTAGAGTATAATGATTGATATTTGGGGGAGATCTTCATCAAGCCTGAAAAAACCCACTGCGGAAATATCTGCAACCGGTGATGTAAAAATATAATCGAAGATGAAATATCCGAGATGTTTAACTTAGCAAGTGTTGATCCCAATGAAATAGTTGTATTTCAAGATCGACAGGGTAATTTGAAAACGAGTAATATTTCCCTTGATGATATTTTAGTTAAATAACTCAACGCAGTAGAAGATACTATCGCGTTGTTTTCCGATCAGGGTAAACTCAAACCGGGTGTACTTATTTCGACGCTCACAGATAAATTAACAGAGCTCGGTGATAATTATTCACCAACGATAGAATTATTTTAAAAAACTACGTGATGAATACAACACTCACGTAAAACAACACTCAGGTAAATGCGTTTACGGCGTTACAAAAAGCTATTAACACTTTTCAGGTCCCCTTAAACGATTTCTTTGGAGATCCACCGGTTACCACACCACAACTCACGGAGATAAAAGCAGCCATTGATAATTTGATAAAATTGCGATCAGACTATGATACTCATGTATCTCAATTTACTACGTTACGTAAAAACTTTAACACGACCGATGATTCCATTGATACATTGTTTGGCAAAAAAAATTAAAAACCCGATCATGTTAAAGTAGTTCTCACTGGTATTATCCCAAAACTCGATGAAATAACCGCGATTAATCAGAGATTAGGGGTTATCCGCGAAGAGAGATCATTTTCAGATGCAATCGTGGAAATAAGGAGGACAATCACGGTTATTAAAACGATCAACGATGCCATCAAGAATGATCTACCGAGAATGATAGAAAAACTTGAAAAAATAAAAATCACTCACGAACAAAAAGATAAATAACGTGTACGCGATTCAATACGGATCATTTACGTGGACACCACAAAATAACATTAAATATTACCGCGACCGTCAAGGGTATTTATCGATTAACACTAGTGACACCGACTCAATT
Organism: Unio pictorum; assembly: GCA_030141615.1. NCBI lineage: Eukaryota > Metazoa > Mollusca > Bivalvia > Unionida > Unionidae > Unio > Unio pictorum. Next base: position 9,156,541 of record JARLTB010000020.1, on the reverse strand, counting down.
TAATATTTCATCAACGAGTTCATCTGGGGTCAACAATATGATATCAACGATCATCGACAAGAGAACAATTGAACAATTCACGATAGTATCCACTGATAATAATTTGGCTAGGGTTTCAGTAACATGGTATATGTAATTCGTAGCGGATTTAAGTAAACAACTAAATTGAATTAAAATGTCATCACAGCAATATCGCTATGATCAGGTCACAGAATTTTAAACTAAACTCAAAACACTCACTGAGGAGTATCAAGTAAAAATAAAACAATACCGACGAATAATCACTGCAGTTGATGTTACCGTGTACTCGGTATCAGGTATAATCATCGGAGTTGGTATTATACTATCCTCGGTGACAATGGTTGCTCCGATAGCTGTTACAATTTGTATATCAGCGGCGACAACAATCGCGGAAATTATTTCGATTATAACAAAAAAATATCATCGCGTAGCCAGCATAAACTGCAAGATTACATAGTTAAATTTCATGTTGTGTCAACCGCATACTCCCAATTAGAATCAATGATATCGTCGTCACTCGATGAAACATTAATATCAGATAGTGAGTTCTCAGCGATGGTTCGTGTTTATAATTCCGTGATGTCAAAATTAGAGCGACAACACGAATATAATAACAATGGCGACATCGCAAGAACTACGTCAACGAATAGCTGAAAATACCTCACCGGTGAAAACCAGCATGATCTCAATAACATCAACGAATCATGAATTCAGTGTGAATCACCCCACTGCGATTCCGGTGAAGGAGATAGCACTAGCAAAATTACGAGTGTATCACAGTTGGCTTAATATTAGATCAAAATCATTCGGTGGTCAACAACCGAATAATTCTCTGGTGTTTGCGAGTAAGAATAAACCCGATGGTACTCCTGACTGGAACGTTGTTTCGTTACCATCTTGGTCCTACCAAATGGAACATATCAATAACGAATTACAACGCAGAATAAAATCCATTACTGGAAAAGAATCGAATATCGCTATAACAGTTCATGAGCCGACGTTATCATCTGTCATTGAGAAAAACTAACCTAGTTATGTCGTAGATATCTATCAGAGTTCGATAAGAACTGTGTTAGGATGGCCTGAAAATCCACCTCGACAAGAAACCTTAATTTACCACCTGAACCGAAAAATCTGATTATATTTCTGATACGGAATATTATCATGATTATCGTGGTTTTTAGGGCCGTACATACGTAAATAAGTTAGGTTATTATGTTGAACCACTAGATCATTCTGGTTTTGCTCATGGTTTTTTTAGTTAGAAGGACCCAGGGACGATAAGTATTATGTAATAAAGAATTCAACATGACCAAACAATTCACAGATACGAATTCCAGTTTCGAAAAATTAAAAAATAACTTCATAGAAGAAATTAGTAAAACCCCACCTAACCGAGATTAAGCCATCAAATACATGGATGTGTGTAATAAAATTATCGCAGACATGGAATTTTTCAATTTGCGATTTGTTCGATTTATATTAGATCATAATATCCCTAAAACAATAAAAGAATTTGCAGCAAAGTATAATATACGCATAAAAGATATCCTCGATTTTAAGTTGCCAGGATAATGTACCCGAGCTAAAAAAAAAACTCAATGATGCCATCGATGATGGTTTGAAAAGGATTCACGACGCATGGAAAAAAATACAACAACCACAAACTATTATCCTCAAACATAATAATGATCCAGATGGTGGTAGTTTGCATATCGCTCCTCAAAATGTGAATATATCCTCGTTGATTGCATTAAATTTAGTATGTGATATAATCGAAGGAAGCTATCAAAAATATCTTTAAAGATTGAATCAAGCCCAACAGGGGTATATTCTATATTCATTTGCACCAACGGCTCCACCAGGATTTCTTATTATTGAGGACCCAACTAATTCAGTCTACATGCGATGTCATAATGAGTCATTAACGAGAATTAACTTCAAACTCACTGACCAGTCCAGTAATCTAATTGATCTACGAGGTGAGGTCCTAACAAATTAGTCTGTTTGTGAAATCGTAAAGAGTTTTACCATAACAATTCGTCTCGGCAGCGACATCGGTGCCGGGTCTGTAGCGTGACAGACCGAAACCATTTCTCTTTTTTTTTGTCTGCCTGAATTGTTTTCGGTTTGCTTGAAACAGTTTCGATTTGTCTGAAATAGGTTCGGTTTGCTTGAAATAGTTTTGGTCTGTCCACCCTCCCTGTTACTGATTGTCATTTTTTAAAGAACAGAACAAGTTTGTTCATTGCATTTAAGAGCGGTAATTCTGCTGAAACTAAACAGGCGTAATAGTTATTCTGGGGGAAAAAACAACACAAATACATTTTCAACGTGTATCGCATTTTGTTAATCATAAAAATACATACTATGATCTAGATATGAATCAGCATAATCTGACATGTTGCCAAGATATTCGACGTTTTAAAAAGCCTAATAGAAACTTCAACTCATTCATAATGCACCAATCACAACAAGTTGTGTTGTTTATAACCCCTTTGACCTGTCGTTCTACAACTGGAGCCGTTATGCCTGGTCGGATTAGTGGAGATTGAAAGTGGCTCTGAATTACTACATCAGCTATAAGGCAGTTTTTGATGTAATTTAGAGCTGCTAATATAGACATGAACTCTTCAGTGTAGATTGCGCACTCAGCCGTTAATGTACTTTTCGAATGAGGTATGGAGTTTTATTTGCCTGGCTTTTTGGAAATTATTTTCCACCCGGCTTTTTAGGACAATACAGTGGCCCTTAGGTCTATTGGGTCATCTGGTTTCTTTTCTAAGTTTCTAAGGTAAACATCAGTGTGAAACTAAAATAAAATAATACCCCACCCAGCAAAACAAAAACCATAACAAAAAAAAAACACGACAATATTAAATGCTAAAAAGGTGGGAAATTACCACATGCCATTCACGTTTATCACCAATAATTGGTTTGAAATTTTTGTGTGCCCTGTTGCACTTGTACCCTAAGCACATGTTTAGTGTGCTTAACGGGTAATCCGGCACTGACAGTATCTTATCTTTTCTGGGTTCTTATTTGGGATCTCTAAGTCTTTTACAAGTTCTACCATTATTTCCCGGTTGGGTATTTCATTGTTCATTCTTTTGCAGAATGGTTGATCACATTTTGTAGGGCCATTGGCCTTATGGTGTTTAGTGCCGTGTATAGCTACTTGAATTTGGTACCAGAGCATTATTTCTTTAAGTCGTAGTTTAATGCGCGTTCTACTGATCACTGGACAGTTTTTTGGCAAAATTTCGTCCGACGATGACCAATTGCAGAAAAAATCATAATAATATTACATTACAGATACAAATACTAAAATAACTAATAATTTTTGTTGAAAGGATGCTTGTAAGATTCTGACAGGTATTAAAGTTAATTCCTTATGCAACTAGCGGCTTTTATACTGAACAAACACTGCCACAAACCCACTCTTTATTACATGTCATATCTCAAGTTCCCAATCAGGACTATATTAGAAGACTTGATCAGGAATTATTTAATCTACCTAGAGACATGTATATTGAGAAATCGCTAGAGGTTACACACGAAAGTGAAGATATTGTAACCTGGTACAAGTCAGTTTTATTTAGCAGAGCACGCAGTTATCCTGGCAGTCCGTCTGGATATTTGGTTGTTAGAAAGAATAGAAATGGTGTAAGTAGTTTGATAAAATATGAAAGGGATTGTTATTCTTTAGCTATATTTATTAAAGGGGATCCTTGCGAGATCGATTCTATTTTTAGCAAGAAAAAAATCAAACCTAAATGTACAAGCTGAACATTGTGAACATGACGATCGACATAGCATAGGGCAAGCAGAACAAATGAATAGTTCAGCAAGACTCTCACTAGCTTAAATCAAGAGTGATTGCGGTCAACTTCAACAAACTATTGTTCCGCTCAGAGAAGCGATTATATCACTGAAAGCAACACAAATCACTTTGATGACTATGTATGACCAGAATGCATTCCATGCGGAAGTAAACAATAACTTACAGGCACAATCTCAAACAACTGAACTGCTCCGTAATGAGATCAAGTCACTGAAAACTACTCATTGCGTCTTGATGAAAGAAAATGAAACTTTGCACATCACCGAGCAACTTAGAGTTAAGCTCATGAAATCTTTGGATAAACCCACGTCTTATGCAGCAGCAGAGGGGGCGAATCCGACAACTTTTTAGAAGCGTCAATTTGGCAAACCGAGGATTCCTCCAAAATCGTAAAAAATCGTCCATTTGGCTAACTAATGCTTTCTCGAAATAAAAAAAGACATCATCTATAATCAACCGCGAAGAATATCGTTTGTGGTCGTATTTTCGACCTTTGTGTGAATTTACTAATTATTCTTCTTCCGAAATCTTGTGCGTGTTTATTTCTAACTTCAAAGATTTCTTTGGACCATTTCACGATATATTCTTCGCCGAGATTGGGGAATTGTTTTTTGTTTTTGCTGATTATACTATCTAAACTATCGGGTTGTGGTAGCCAGACTTCAGTCTGTGCTGGATATGATATAATTGCTTCACTGACAATCAGCGATATCAGCATTTTAGAATCAATCATATACCGTAATAACACTATTGGCATCCAGTGTTTTTCATACATGTGTCTACCAAACCATAACAGCATGGATGAAGTCCTTTAGCTAAATTCAAATGATATCACACGAGCGAATCCGGTGAGATCAAAATCAGGCAGTGATCCATTAATCGCAACACGGGTCATCTCATGTGTGGGATGTCCAAATCTTTTGAAATAATCAGAGCACTCTCCGTACCTAAGAAAACTCCCTGGATAACACGCATATCATATCAACCGAAATAATACTTTTATGGTCCTATTTTTATTCCATAATCCACCATGGTTATATACCACGCAACTTGATTAGATATCTGAGAGAAATTCTGCGTGTGTTGGTTTCCATAAATTTATTTTTCTCGTGAAATGAGCTGTAACTGACGGAATTGTAAAACATTTTGTTAATAATTGTTCATTGTAATCCATTGAAAAACCACCAGCTAGTTTTTCATTTCGTTGTGGAGGGCTTCAGTACGGTATAATTCGCCATTGGGTCTTACAAATTGATCGAATTTACCCTCTTCGTCTTCAAAACTGTGAAGTAACCACACTGACACAGGATCTTTTTTACTTAACTTGTAAATAAAATCAAATAGATTTCCCGTGTAATATTTTACGGTTCTATCGCGCGGAAAATATTGTTACTGCGGATTTCCAAGCGTGTGCATTATGGTCAATACTTTTGATTGGAGGTCTTGTTGATTTATATTTCGAGTCGTAAAATATTTCGCCTGTTACTGTCTCTACGGATATCGTGAATTTTAGTATCCGTTCTAACGCGGCCACAGTTTGAATTGTTGCTCCGCTCTCTTTCACTTTTAATCCCCATTCATTTATTTTTTTTCGTCTTAGATCCGTCAATTTGTCTAAACGCAACGCATTACTGAAGTGTTCTATTATTCGTTCTGCTACACAATTCAACAACGAATATTTCATTGGTTTTAGTTTTTCAATACTCGGTTTATCGTTTATTGGATAGATTCCATAAGCAACCGTTGTTACAGGATAGGACCTCTCGTAACACGGTTTGTACAGAATTACCTGTTTGGAATCCTGACTCACAGTGACAGTTCTCTTATTTTTAAGGATGGGTTCAAATTTGTCGCGTATAATCCGATTCCCCGTTTCTGAGCGGATAATGAATTTCACTCTAAAAAATACTTTTTCTGGTCAAGATGTGAGATTATCACTGCTGCTCTTTCGTCATTCATGGTAGCATCAACACTACCATCAATTCGAAATGTCGACCAACAGTGAGATGCTCCATCGCGCTTGGATTCATTAAAACCATCACGGATTTTACCCAACATGCTTCACTCACTTATTGACTCTTGGTACATCAGTGGAGACTCTATCGAGATTGCATTCAACATTTGTCCAAGGCGTAATTTTCGATGATCTCTTGAACTCCTACATGCTATAATTAAAACATGTATTTAAATAAGGAATTTATTATATAATAAATCATTGCAAATGGCTTATGATAGGATCAGTAACCGCTTGTAACAAATCATGCAGAAATGAATTCTGTGGATATCATTTACAAAGTGTAAGTCGTGGAAGGTTAGATCCGCTACTTTGTATCTGATGTGGGGTAGGTGTGCGTGGTAAATCGTAGTTGTGTCTCAATTGTGGTGGCAAACAATACAGAGAGTTGAAGCTTTATTATGATAAACGAATCAAAGATTCCATCAATGACCCTGACTCTGTCCTTGACAAAATCATAAGAACAAGTCAAGACTATATTGATAGATTCCCAAGAATATAATTAAACCAATTAATTAATTAGACAAATAGTATTTAGTATATAAATGAACCAAGAATTTCAACCACATCCCTTGATTACCAATTATGAAGCTTCTAGTGACCGTATTGTCAGAAACCGCAGACTGAAGAAATCAGTCGGTTTTGTGAGTAATCAAGGATATTTGAAGTTTGTCGCTGGAGGGAAACAGTATTATTGACATCGATTCATCTTCGAGGTATTTAATGGATGGATCAAGGATTGTTTTGTTATTGATCATATAAATGGTATAAAAACTGATAATTCTTTAGGTAATTTACGAGCTATCACACAAAGTCAGCATACCAAATGGGGAGGGACTGGGAAAAACTCGAAAAATGCGAAACTAATAAAATCATTTAATACAGAAAATAACGAGCAAAGAGTATTACAATCAATGACTAAAGCCGGTAGGTATTTTGATATTTGCGAACCCTCAGTACCCTCAGTACAAAAAGTAGCAGAGAATATAACTCGATCGGCTTTTCTAAAACAGTTAAAAACAGAATTAAATTAATTTACATATGACGGGGAATAACTCGTGTGGGCTTGTGTGTGTAGTTTTGAAACAACGATGACTCTTTTGTTGTAGTCACGTATCTCAATGGGATTATTTTTTTGTGTGGTTTAATGTTTCATCGGGTAGATGTTTTCCGCATAAGGCAATCTCTTGTTGTAATCATTATATCAATTTGACCGCAACCAGATGGTATATCTTTGACCACCCAAACTGATAAGATGTAACAAAACGACACTACACAATTTTCTCCCTAACACGGGAAGAAAAACCACAACAACAATAACAGATTTGTAAAAAATAACAAAGTGTATACAAAAATTGGAAATATGCCACGGCATACAGAATAACTGTGATTGATACACGTATATCAAAAGCACATACTTGTATATTGGAACATTTTGAGTATTCTATACCCGTTGGGATTTCGTCCTGTGGCCCATCGTTCGAATCTCGTGGCAGGCATTATTTTCGACGGTACCGATTTGGAATGTTTTCCTATATGATTGGGGGCTCGAAACTCAAACTGAAACAACCATATATCACGCACCGTCACACGCGGTGTGAATGTGTTTTTGCATTCAAACCGGGTTGATTTTGTGGGATTTATGATTGGTTTCATACTTTAATCCATTGTTATATTTCATGTATCATTAATTGTAACCATGTCATTGTATATATGTATGCCTTACAAATCCGCCATAACACTCTTATTGGGAGTTGAAAAAAGGCTGTGATCAAATATGTATATATGTATATATGTAAATGTGACGTCCATTCACGAAATATACCTTCTTGGAGTTCTAACCCGTTATTTGACGAGTTAGATCTCCTCTTGGAGACTATGTTTCGTGGTACCTCTGGGCCCGGTCAGATGTGAATAACACCTGGGGGGGTTCCAATGGGGATGTGTTGTCTTATATATGTAACCTCTGGGTCACTCCGATGTGAATAACACCTGAGGGGTTCCAAATTGGGTCTTACGTATATATCTCTAGGCGTAATAAGATGTGAATAACACTTTATTGCGAACGGAGTTAATCATCATATATAACCTTCATATATATCTCTAGGCGCAATAAGATGTGAATAACATCTTATTACGAACGGAGTTCATACAAAAACGGGTTAAAATTGACCCCCCAATTCTTTTGTTTTTGAAAATAAAATATATTAGAAATATAATATAAAATATATATAAATGAATTCTGGAAATATCAATGAGATTATAACCGACATTTTAAATTTGAAATATCAAGGAATTCAATTGTCAGATAAATTAAATTGTAATCAAGTTCTTTCTGAATTTCAAGATATTGATGATAGCGTTAGGAATAACAGGTATGTGTTATCAAAATCCTATTCCTTTATAAAGAGAACTTAGCACGCTATTTATAACTCGATTGCATTCTGTAACGACATGAATAAGTTAGTCACGTTATTTACTGTTGTCGAAAAAATAAGAATATGCAGCAATATGAAATCAAACGCACAATTAACTCGAAAATCAAATCAATAAAAGAGATTATCCGCCAAAATGAAGATGCCCCTTTGATTACCTCAACACACCATACATACATGAGTAATACAAGGTACGAAACAGACAGGTATGCACTTACTCACCTAAACAGAATTCTATAGACAGGTATGTCACATAGAACAAAATTGTATGACGATGTTTTGGCACGGTAATTTAATCAATGGTGACTTTGTCAATGGCTTGTCACTATGCAGAAGTAATATAGTGAATTGGGGTGGGTGGAGCAGTCTACGGAATTTTCACTGGTGCCTTTGTCACTAATTTAGATCGTACATTAATTTATAATGGTGGGTGAAGCACTGACAACTAAATTAGCACGACAACGATTAGCTTCGATTAATAAATTTATTCCAGTTCGTGATTCCGTTCGAACTATGCTCCAAACGAGACAGGACCTTCAAACCGACTTTGCGGCGGACACGGAACAGCTATTCAAACCAATAACCACTGCTACTAAAAATACTGTACCAATACTTGAAAAAATAGCAAAGGAAACTGAGAAAAACATCAGCGTTGTTAACAAAAACCCCTCCTGATCCAAAAAGCCAATGAAAAAATAGTAGAGGACTTACGTGCGAGATTTAATGAGGAGGGGTTTGCAGCAATTGATAAGACTGATCCAGTAGGAATTTCTGCGCTTATTGTTGCGACTTATGAAAACAGGAAAAAATGTTGTAAACAGAACAACACAAGTATATTAAAAGTATGGATCATTGGGTTGATGTGATTTACAAAATCAAAACTAACACATGTCGAATTGACAAAGGTAGTATATCATACACTGGATATCTAGATCCGGTGGGTACAGTGTATAATCAATATGAAGACTAAAAAGAAAAAGAAAAAAAACCGCAAAGATTCCAAAGAAAAAGACAACAGCTTTGAAGGAAAATATCTTTCTCACCTCAACGACATGTACCACCTGACGATGATGATAAGCAATCATTGTATATTCCATCTGATCAAGATGAATCTAATGATGAATGTTTTAGTTATTTACAAAGTCAGGAAAGGGATACACAGGGTGCAACTGGTACAACTGAAAAATTTGCTAGTGGATATTCAAGTGGGGTATCAGGTAGTGGTCTAGTTAGTTGTCCTAGTAATATTCTCGGGGATATATCACGATATTAATTCTCCTAGGGGGAAACGAGCCGGAAATAACTCACCAGAAGTAATTAATGAGGCAGCGGACGACTATTTGAGAGTGGTATCATGGATATTGATGTATATTAAGAATTTATTGATGAACTGGCCGAAAATCATACGGACTTTTACGGTTACCATAGTAATTAAATCATTGAAATTGCTAGCAATTTTACTATTAGATAAATAACATTTAAATAAGATGATCATATACTACAACCACAGAAAACCAACTATAGTCTATGTAGTAAACATGCCTTTTTATAGAGCGTACTATGGAGATGGTCTCGGTAATACCATTGCAGGGATATTTGCAAGAATGGCTCCAAAAATAGCACCAATCGCAAAACAATTATCAAGGAAAGCTATTGATGTTATTCGTGATAAGGGTATTAGCGCTGTTGGTGATGTTGCCGTGAAAGCATTTCTCGCGGCTCAAGAAAAACTAGTAGCCTTAGTTCGGCGGCGAAGGAAACCACCGGTGATGAAATCACTGGCGAGGCCACTACCATCTACGGAAATTATGCTTGCAAGTATTAGTAAAATAATAAACAATGCGGTGGAGCAGAATATAGCATCACGGATAAATGATGGATATAACACTCAGAGAAATATTACTGCAAATATGATAGCAAGAAGTGGTTTGAAATCGCGAGCGAAATCACGATTTAGATCAAGAAATATATAATAATATGTTCAAATGGGATCCTGACACATCGTTTGATTTAGATGCCCCAGTGCTCAAGAATGATTCAGTACTTAATTATCAGTATTTTTCCTATAATGCAGTACAACCAAATAGTCGATCAAGAATCGAACTTCAAGTCCAAAATACCAGCAAATACTTTCTACCCTCTGAAGCGTTTATCGAAGTAGAAGGAGAAATTGTAACAGCTGCCGATACTCCTGCTGTACCAGCTGTACCAGCACCATATCCACGTGTTGCCAAAGTCGGTTTTGTCAATAATGGTATCATGGCGCTATTTAGCAGCGCTAGATACATGATTGATAACAGAGAAATCGAGTCTATAGAACATGATGTTGATGTTGACACAACAATAGTGGAGTTGGCAAGATACTCCGATGATTATACAAGATCGGCAGGTCCATCTATGCTGTTTGCTAAGGATATTAATGATTGCCCTTGACCGACTACATATGTTATAAGACAACCAACGAGACGTGCTGCTCCTCCTGTTGATGTTGCTAATATTGAAGATATGCTTATAAATGATGATACTAATTACAACCTAGGAGCTGCAACTCGTATATCAATGTTGGAAGGAGATCGTAGATTATTCTCAAGCGCGATTCCACTACATCATATATTTCGATTCTGCAGAAATGTTAGAAAAGTTATCTATGGAGCGAAGCATACAGTAAAACTCGTGCGAAAGGGTGATGATAATGATGCAATCTGGAGGATTCCAGTAGATCCTGCACATTCGGATGACCACCGTGGTAAGGTGAATATGACAAAACCAGGATGCCAGTAATGACTCCATCAATCATCATAGAGTAAAAATTACTATCATTTATGAGTACAGGCGGCAAATCATTTCTAAGTTGGCTATCAGTGACCACAGAGATACCATGGATTCTACTATTGGTGGTACACTTACATGGCACCTAGCATCAAAACAAGGTGTTTCAGCTCCGCGTCATATATTTATTGCGTTACAGAATAAGGCGCGATTGGGTTCACAAACACGTAGCCATATGATATTTATCAAATTGGGTGTAATGAAGGTTCGTTGAAGATAAATGGTCAACTGGAAACAACCGAGGATATACAAATTGATTACGGAACCAACCAAATAGCAAGCGTGTATCATCGTTTGTTGTCATATATGGGACGCGATAATAATGTGTATACTGGTCTGTAAATATCACAGTTGGATTTCAGAAAACTATATCCCATCTATTACTTCTCGCTGGAACATCTTGACTTAACCAGACAATCTGTCGTTAAAATATACTTTCGAGCTCGTGTAACTCGTCCGGTTGCAGTTGGTGTTGTCACTATTCCCGAATACAGAGCAGTTGCTGTAATTCTCAGCGTCAAACCAATGCTACTCGAAGGTGTTGGTGGATGAATGAAGGTGGTTGATGCACCAGTGGAAAATATGTAATGTAGCAATTAGATCAATCTGTTATTAATAAAATGTCATATAGTGTTGTTAGTGTTACGTTAACTCCTGGTCAAATTAAAATATTGCAATGGGAATCAGCTAAAAAATGTGGAACCACAATATCGCTGAAGCACAATCAGATGTCTGGCGGTCAGAATAAACTATCATTTACAACTCGTGAGATAAAGCACTTCAATGATGCCATCAAAGATAAAAAAGGTGTTCAGATCACTCTTTCTGCGGCCGCGATTAAAAACATGATAAAATCAGGTGGTGTATTCCCACTTCTCGCTACGATTCCAGCATTAATTGCAGCTGGTAAAGCCGCCGCGTTAGGAGCTGCTGAAACTCTTGGTGGAAAAGCAGTACACAGCATTGCTCAATCATATGAACCAAAAAATGGGACGGGGATACAAAAAAATCCAAAGGGTCTAAGATTACCAGGAACTCAAAATTCATGGTACAGGGGAAACGGCCTAAGACTAGGAACAGTTTATTAACAACAATAGTTCCCATGTCAAATTTTGATTTAGTCGATGCTGCTAAAAAACTAGCGATAAAAAGCTTTAGAGGTGTCTTTATGAAATATCAATTACCACAACAACCAAACAGCGTTGAAACCGGTATTATTAATCTTGATAACAGCACCGGACCTGGAACTCACTGGGTTGCATACTCGATTGATCCGCGTGCAATTGTTTATTTCGATTCATATGGATTAGCGCCGCCTATAGAGTTTATGCGTTATATAAACCACTTGAAAATTCCTATCTGGTATTCTACGCTACCAACACAGAAAATGAATGACCCATTAATATGCGACATAGAAGTATTGAATGTCCTCAACGCTATTTCATCATCGAGAAAACCGCCACATAAAACCGTAGACAAATATACGAGCAATGGTTGTTTAGAGAGTTTTTAGAGTATAATGATTGATATTTGGGGGAGATCTTCATCAAGCCTGAAAAAACCCACTGCGGAAATATCTGCAACCGGTGATGTAAAAATATAATCGAAGATGAAATATCCGAGATGTTTAACTTAGCAAGTGTTGATCCCAATGAAATAGTTGTATTTCAAGATCGACAGGGTAATTTGAAAACGAGTAATATTTCCCTTGATGATATTTTAGTTAAATAACTCAACGCAGTAGAAGATACTATCGCGTTGTTTTCCGATCAGGGTAAACTCAAACCGGGTGTACTTATTTCGACGCTCACAGATAAATTAACAGAGCTCGGTGATAATTATTCACCAACGATAGAATTATTTTAAAAAAACTACGTGATGAATACAACACTCACGTAAAACAACACTCAGGTAAATGCGTTTACGGCGTTACAAAAAGCTATTAACACTTTTCAGGTCCCCTTAAACGATTTCTTTGGAGATCCACCGGTCACCACACCACAACTCACGGAGATAAAAGCAGCCATTGATAATTTGATAAAATTGCGATCAGACTATGATACTCATGTATCTCAATTTACTACGTTACGTAAAAACTTTAACACGACCGATGATTCCATTGATACATTGTTTGGCAAAAAAAATTAAAAACCCGATCATGTTAAAGTAGTTCTCACTGGTATTATCCCAAAACTCGATGAAATAACCGCGATTAATCAGAGATTAGGGGTTATCCGCGAAGAGAGATCATTTTCAGATGCAATCGTGGAAATAAGGAGGACAATCACGGTTATTAAAACGATCAACGATGCCATCAAGAATGATCTACCGAGAATGATAGAAAAACTTGAAAAAATAAAAATCAATCACGAACAAAAAGATAAATAACGTGTACGCGATTCAATACGGATCATTTACGTGGACACCACAAAATAACATTAAATATTACCGCGACCGTCAAGGGTATTTATCGATTAACACTAGTGACACCGACTCAATTTAATATTTCATCAACGAGTTCATCTGGGGTCAACAATATGATATCAACGATCATCGACAAGAGAACAATTGAACAATTCACGATAGTATCCACTGATAATAATTTGGCTAGGGTTTCAGTAACATGGTATGTGTAATTTGTAGCGGATTTAAGTAAACAACTAAATTGAATTAAAATGTCATCACAGCAATATCGCTATGATCAGGTCACAGAATTTTAAACTAAACTCAAAACACTCACTGAGGAGTATCAAGTAAAAATAAAACAATACCGACGAATAATCACTGCAGTTGATGTTACCGTGTACTCGGTATCAGGTATAATCATCGGAGTTGGTATTATACTATCCTCGGTGACAATGGTTGCTCCGATAGCTGTTACAATTTGTATATTAGCGGCGACAACAATCGCGGAAATTATTTCGATTATAACAAAAAAATATCATCGCGTAGCCAGCATAAACTGCAAGATTACATAGTTAAATTTCATGTTGTGTCAACCGCATACTCCCAATTAGAATCAATGATATCGTCGTCACTCGATGAAACATTAATATCAGATAGTGAGTTCTCAGCGATGGTTCGTGTTTATAATTCCGTGATGTCAAAATTAGAGCGACAACACGAATATAATAACAATGGCGACATCGCAAGAACTACGTCAACGAATAGCTGAAAATACCTCACCGGTGAAAACCAGCATGATCTCAATAACATCAACGAATCATGAATTCAGTGTGAATCACCCCACTGCGATTCCGGTGAAGGAGATAGCACTAGCAAAATTACGAGTGTATCACAGTTGGCTTAATATTAGATCAAAATCATTCGGTGGTCAACAACCGAATAATTCTCTGGTGTTTGCGAGTAAGAATAAACCCGATGGTACTCCTGACTGGAACGTTGTTTCGTTACCATCTTGGTCCTACCAAATGGAACATATCAATAACGAATTACAACGCAGAATAAAATCCATTACTGGAAAAGAATCGAATATCGCTATAACAGTTCATGAGCCGACGTTATCATCTGTCATTGAGAAAAACTAACCTAGTTATGTCGTAGATATCTATCAGAGTTCGATAAGAACTGTGTTAGGATGGCCTGAAAATCCACCTCGACAAGAAACCTTAATTTACCACCTGAACCGAAAAATCTGATTATATTTCTGATACGGAATATTATCATGATTATCGTGGTTTTTAGGGCCGTACATACGTAAATAAGTTAGGTTATTATGTTGAACCACTAGATCATTCTGGTTTTGCTCATGGTTTTTTGAGTTAGAAGGACCCAGGGACGATAAGTATTATGTAATAAAGAATTCAACATGACCAAACAATTCACAGATACGAATTCCAGTTTCGAAAAATTAAAAAATAACTTCATAGAAGAAATTAGTAAAACCCCACCTAACCGAGATTAAGCCATCAAATACATGGATGTGTGTAATAAAATTATCGCAGACATGGAATTTTTCAATTTGCGATTTGTTCGATTTATATTAGATCATAATATCCCTAAAACAATAAAAGAATTTGCAGCAAAGTATAATATACGCATAAAAGATATCCTCGATTTTAAGTTGCCAGGATAATGTACCCGAGCTAAAAAAAAAACTCAATGATGCCATCGATGATGGTTTGAAAAGGATTCACGACGCATGGAAAAAAATACAACAACCACAAACTATTATCCTCAAACATAATAATGATCCAGATGGTGGTAGTTTGCATATCGCTCCTCAAAATGTGAATATATCCTCGTTGATTGCATTAAATTTAGTATGTGATATAATCGAAGGAAGCTATCAAAAATATCTTTAAAGATTGAATCAAGCCCAACAGGGGTATATTCTATATTCATTTGCACCAACGGCTCCACCAGGATTTCTTATTATTGAGGACCCAACTAATTCAGTCTACATGCGATGTCATAATGAGTCATTAACGAGAATT
This sequence comes from Unio pictorum, assembly GCA_030141615.1. Taxonomy (NCBI): domain Eukaryota; kingdom Metazoa; phylum Mollusca; class Bivalvia; order Unionida; family Unionidae; genus Unio; species Unio pictorum. The sequence continues at coordinate 9,140,941 of JARLTB010000020.1, read as the reverse complement.
AACTTCAAACTCACTGACCAGTCCAGTAATCTAATTGATCTACGAGGTGAGGTCCTAACAAATTAGTCTGTTTGTGAAATCGTAAAGAGTTTTACCATAACAATTCGTCTCGGCAGCGACATCGGTGCCGGGTCTGTAGCGTGACAGACCGAAACCATTTCTCTTTTTTTTTGTCTGCCTGAATTGTTTTCGGTTTGCTTGAAACAGTTTCGATTTGTCTGAAATAGGTTCGGTTTGCTTGAAATAGTTTTGGTCTGTCCACCCTCCCTGTTACTGATTGTCATTTTTTAAAGAACAGAACAAGTTTGTTCATTGCATTTAAGAGCGGTAATTCTGCTGAAACTAAACAGGCGTAATAGTTATTCTGGGGGAAAAAACAACACAAATACATTTTCAACGTGTATCGCATTTTGTTAATCATAAAAATACATACTATGATATAGATATGAATCAGCATAATCTGACATGTTGCCAAGATATTCGACGTTTTAAAAAGCCTAATAGAAACTTCAACTCATTCATAATGCACCAATCACAACAAGTTGTGTTGTTTAGAACCCCTTTGACCTGTCGTTCTACAACTGGAGCCGTTATGCCTGGTCGGATTAGTGGAGATTGAAAGTGGCTCTGAATTACTACATCAGCTATAAGGCAGTTTTTGATGTAATTTAGAGCTGCTAATATAGACATGAACTCTTCAGTGTAGATTGCGCACTCAGCCGTTAATGTACTTTTCGAATGAGGTATGGAGTTTTATTTGCCTGGCTTTTTGGAAATTATTTTCCACCCGGCTTTTTAGGACAATACAGTGGCCCTTAGGTCTATTGGGTCATCTGGTTTCTTTTCTAAGTTTCTAAGGTAAACATCAGTGTGAAACTAAAATAAAATAATACCCCACCCAGCAAAACAAAAACCATAACAAAAAAAAAACACGACAATATTAAATGCTAAAAAGGTGGGAAATTACCACATGCCATTCACGTTTATCACCAATAATTAGTTTGAAATTTTTGTGTGCCCTGTTGCACTTGTACCCTAAGCAAATGTTTAGTGTGCTTAACGGGTAATCCGGCACTGACAGTATCTTATCTTTTCTGGGTTCTTATTTGGGATCTCTAAGTCTTTTACAAGTTCTACCATTATTTCCCGGTTGGGTATTTCATTGTTCATTCTTTTGCAGAATGGTTGATCACATTTTGTAGGGCCATTGGCCTTATGGTGTTTAGTGCCGTGTATAGCTACTTGAATTTGGTACCAGAGCATTATTTCTTTAAGTCGTTGTTTAATGCGCGTTCTACTGATCACTGGACAGTTTTTTGGCAAAATTTCGTCCGACGATGACCAATTGCAGAAAAAATCATAATAATATTACATTACAGATACAAATACTAAAATAACTAATAATTTTTGTTGAAAGGATGCTTGTAAGATTCTGACAGGTATTAAAGTTAATTCCTTATGCAACTAGCGGCTTTTATACTGAACAAACACTGCCACAAACCCCCTCTTTATTGCATGTCATATCTCAAGTTCCCAATCAGGACTATATTAGAAGACTTGATCAGGAATTATTTAATCTACCTAGAGACATGTATATTGAGAAATCGCTAGAGGTTACACACGAAAGTGAAGATATTGTAACCTGGTACAAGTCAGTTTTATTTAGCAGAGCACGCAGTTATCCTGGCAGTCCGTCTGGATATTTGGTTGTTAGAAAGAATAGAAATGGTGTAAGTAGTTTGATAAAATATGAAAGGGATTGTTATTCTTTAGCTATATTTATTAAAGGGGATCCTTGCGAGATCGATTCTATTTTTAGCAAGAAAAAAATCAAACCTAAATGTACAAGCTGAACATTGTGAACATGACGATCGACATAGCTCAGGGCAAGCAGAACAAATGAATAGTTCAGCAAGACTCTCACTAGCTTAAATCAAGAGTGATTGCGGTCAACTTCAACAAACTATTGTTCCGCTCAGAGAAGCGATTATATCACTGAAAGCAACACAAATCACTTTGATGACTATGTATGACTAGAATGCATTCCATGCGGAAGTAAACAATAACTTACAGGCACAATCTCAAACAACTGAACTGCTCCGTAATGAGATCAAGTCACTGAAAACTACTCATTGCGTGTTGATGAAAGAAAATGAAACTTTGCACATCACCGAGCAACTTAGAGTTAAGCTCATGAAATCTTTGGATAAACCCACGTCTTATGCAGCAGCAGAGGGGGCGAATCCGACAACTTTTTAGAAGCGTCAATTTGGCAAACCGAGGATTCCTCCAAAATCGTAAAAAATCGTCCATTTGGCTAACTAATGCTTTCTCGAAATAAAAAAAGACGCCAATGTCGTTGTCGTGCCCCTTCTGCTGCTGTGGGGTTAGCAATCTTTTTAGGATTTCACAAACAGACTAATTTGTAGGACCTCACCTCGTAGATCAATCAGATTATTGGATTGATCAGTGAGTCTGAAATTAATTCTCGTTAATGAATCATTATGACATCGCATATAAACTGGATTAGTTGGATCTTCAATGATACGAAATCCTGGTGCAGTCGTTGGTGCAAATGAATATAATTTATATCCCTGCTGGGATTGATTTGATCTTTGGAGATTTATTTGATAGCTTCCTTCCATAACATCACATACTAAATTCAATGCAATCACCGAGGATATATTGACGTTTTGAGGAGCGATATTCCTACCACCACCATCTGGTTCATTATTATATGTCAAGATAGTTGTTTGTGGTTGTGGTGCTATTGTTTCCATGCATCATGAAATTTTTTGAAACCAGCATCGATGGCGTCGCTAACTTTTTTCTTTACCTCGGGTACACTATATCCGGGTAATTTAAAACCCGCAATATTATTTATGTGCATACTATATCTCATCACAAAATGTGATCTCGTATTAGAATGATCATGGTCTAATATCTCTTGAATAATTTGCATATGAAATCGTTCCATGTCAAAGATCATTCTATTACATGTCTTTACAACACTTATAAATTCATCTCGGGTAAGAGTACCAGATTCAATAGACACCACCAACAACGAAACATCATTTTTCATATTTGTGAAATTTTCATTAATTTTCTCTTCATGAGATATATAATATGTTTTATTAGATAGTTCTGTTATTCCTATGAAAAAATTCTCTCGGGCATATTCATTATAATTTTTTATTGGATTATCAGGTTTTATCTTATCAGAAATATAGTCAGATTTTTGTGGTTCAGGTGGTAAGACAACGGGATCTTGTCGAGGTGGATATTCAGGCCATCCTAGCACGGTTCTTATAGAACTCTCATAGATGTCTACGACATATTCAGGTGAGTTTATCTCAATGGCGGATGATAACGTCGGTTCATGAACTGTTATAGCGATTTTCGATTCTTTTCCAGTAATGGATTTTATTCTGCGTTGTAATTCGTTATTTATTTGTTCAATTTAGTAGGACCAAGATGGCAGCGAAACTACGTTCCAGTCTGGAGTTCCGTCTTCTTTATTTTTACTCGTAAACACCAAGGAATTATTCAGTTGTTGACCACCAAATGCTACCGACCTAATATAAAGCCAACTATGGTATACTCGTAATTTTACTAGTGCTATCTCCTTAACCGAAACCCGCAGTAGGGAAATTCACACTGAATTCAGGATTCGTTGATGTTATTGAGATCATGCTGGTTTTCACTGGGGTTGTGTTTTCTGCTATTCGTTGAAGTAGTTCTTGCGATGTTGCCATTGTTATTATGCTCATGTTGTTTTTCTAATTTTGACATCGCGGAATCATAAACACGTACCATCGATGAGAACTCACTATCTGATATTAATGTGTCATCGAGTGACGACGATATCATTGATTCTAATTGGGAGTATGCGGTTGACACAACATGAAATTTAACTACGTAATCTTGCAGTTTGCGCTGGCTGCATGATGATATTTTTTTGTTATTATTGAAATAATTACCGCGATTGTTGTCGCCGCTGATATACAATTTGGAACCGCTTTCGGTGCAATCATTGGCACAGAGGATAGTATTATACCAGCTCCGGTGATTACACCTGATACCGATTACACGGTAACATCAACTGCAGTGATTCTTCGTCGGTATTTTCTTTTTTTTTGTTTGGTACTCCTCCGTGAGTATTTTGAGTTTAGTTTGAAATTCTCTGACCTGATCATAGCGATATTGCTGTGATGACATTTTATTTCAAAAACACTAGTGTTTTTAAATAGATTTCAGTTTAGTTGTTTATTTAAATCCGCTACGAATTTTACATACCATGTTACTGAAACCCTAACCAAGTTATTATAAGTGGATGCTATTGTGAATCGCTCAGTTGTTCCTTTGTCGATGATTGTTGATATATTGTTGACCCCAGATGAACTCGTTGATGAAATATTAAATTGAGTCGGTGTCACTAGTGTTAATCGATAAATACCATTGACGGCTGCGTGGATATTTAGTATGTTAGTGGATAGTGTCCATGTAAATGATCCGTATTGAATCGCGTACACGTTATTTATGATATTATTTTGTTCGTGATTGATTTTTATTTTTTCAAGTTTTTCTATCATCCTCGGTAGATCATCTCTGATGACATCGTTGGTCGTTTTAATATATTCGCGAACATCTTCTATTCGCCTTTTAATCGCTGTTATTTCATCGAGTTTCGAGATAATACCAGCGAGATCTGTTTTGATTTCTTCAGGTTTAGCATTTTTACCAAACAATTTATCGACGGCATCATCAGTTTTTCTAAAATTGTTACGTAGATTACCAAATTGTACTATATGAGCGTTATAATCGGATCGCAACTTTGACAAATTATCCATAGAGGTTTTTATCTCCATGAGTTTCGGTGTGGTCACAGGTGGATTTCCAAGGAAATCAAATAGAGGTTTGTCAATATTGTCAATTATATTTCTTTGTAATTCAGAAAACCGATCGAATTTAGTTTTATGGTCGTCGTATTCATCGCGTAGCTTTTTTAATGGTTCTAAATAGTTAATTCTATTCACAATAGTTGAAACAAGTACACCCGATTTGAATTTACCCTGATCGAAAAACAACGCGATATTATCTTCTACTGCGTCGCGTTGTTTAACTAAAATATCATCTAGGGAAACATTACTAGTTTTCAATTTACCCTGGTGATTTTGAAATACAACCATTTTATTAGGATCAACACTTGCGAGATTTAACATCTCAGCTATTTCATCTTCGATTATTTTTTTTTTATCACCGGTTGCAGTGCCATCGGCATCGGTTTTTTTCAGCATTGGGATAGATCGTCCCCAAATATCAATCAGGTTATATTATGTTTTTCTCTTTAAGTAATTTATTGTTGTGTGTCCGAGGACGACTTTATGAGGCGATTCAGATTATGCTGAAACCGCCATTAACATTTCAAGGACTTCTGCCCCACACGAGCTTTCAAATAAGCTCAATATGGGCAACTTTGAATACCAAACAGGAACTGGAGAATCCAACTTGGATATATACTCGATAAATGATCCTTTCTTGTAGGGAGGAAATCCACGCGGGTCAAAATAAATGACACGTTGTGGATGTATCACGTAACCCAACCAATTTAGTGCTGTGGTCAATTATACCGGTCTCAAAGATTTTTTGGTTGAGTTGGGAATTGTTCTTTGTTGAATATACCTCTGAAATGTTTTATTGGGAGTTTATTTGCTATGTCAGCGAGATTAAAATCTGACTTTTCAACAATGGGTTTAGGTGATTTGTCAACCATGTTAGCAGGAACAGGTTTATAGAACCACGCTGTTAGTTTCATTCACTTGATCGAATAAATTACTTGAAATATCAAACATGTTTATTTTATATTACTTTCTCCCTCTAAAAAGCGGCTACTTGTATATTCATTTACGACTTGATGAGGTAGTTTTCTCGATGATGAAATAGCGTCAAGGACATTTAATACTTCTATGCCGCATATTGGTGGATCATTTAGTTGTTGTGTTGGTAGCGTGGAATACCAAGTCTTCATTCTATGAAAAGTATTTAATTGTTGTATATAGCGCATAAATTCCCTCAGCGGAGCCAGTCCATATGAATCGAAATAAACAATTACACGCGGATCAATCGCGTATGCAACCCAGTGAGTTCCAGGTCCGGTGCTATTATCGAGATTAATAATACCGGTTTCAACGCTGTTTGGTTGTTGTGGTAATTGATCTTTCATAAAGACACCTCTAAAGTTTTTTATATCTAGTTTTTTTAGCAGCATCGAGTAAATCAAAATTTGATGTTAATAAACTGTTCCTGGGATTCTCAGACCGCTCCCTTGTACCATGAATACAAAGTTCCTGGTAGTCTTAGACCCTTTCCCTTTTTTTCTATCCCCGGTATCCCCGTCCCTTTTTTGGTTCATATGATTGAGCAATGCTGTGTACTGCTTTCGCACCAAGAGCACCAGCGGCTCCCAACGCAGCCGCATTACCAGTTGCAATTAATGCTGGAAACGCAGCGGGAAGTGGGAATACACCACCTGATTTTATCATGATTTGATCGCAGATGCAGAAAGTGTGATCTGAACACCTTTTTATCTTTGAGAGCATCATTCAAGTGTTTTATCTGACGAGTTGTCAGCGACAATTTATTCTGACCGCCAGAAATCTGATTGTGTTTCATCGATATCGTGGTTCCACATTTTTAGCCGATTCTGATTGTAACTTTTTAGTTTGAACAGGAGTCAATGTAACACTAACAACACTTTACGACATCTTATTAAATCTACTAGTAGTTTAAATGACAGATTGATCTAATTGTTACACTGGAAAAATCTTCGATTTTTATCATAGATTTTCCACTGGCGCATCAACTATTTTCATTTTTCCACCAACACCTTCAAGTAGCATTGATTTGTCGCTGATAATGACAGCCATTGCTCTGTAACCAACACCAGCAAGGTCTATAGTAGCTCTAAAGTATATGTCAACTACGGATTGTCTGGTTAAATGAACATGTTCCAGCCAAAAGTAATAGATTGGATATAAGTTTTTAAAATCCAACTGAGATATTTGTAGACCAGTGTCGACGTTTTGATCACGGCCCATATATGACAACAGGCGATGATACGCGCGTGCAATATGGTTTTCTATGTAATCAAGTTGTACATCATCGATTGGTTACTGCCGGCCATTTATTTTTAGCGAAACCTCAGTAACGCCGAGTCTATCAAATATCATATGGCTGCGTGTTTGATCACCAACTCGCGCTGTATTCTGTAACACAATAAATATATGCCGTGGCGAAGCAACGCCTTGTTTTGATGCCAATTGCCATGTGGATGTACCGTTAACAATTGATTGATTTATGTCCGTTGTTGTTGTTAGCCAACATAGTAACGATTTTCCTCCCTGATTCATAAATGATAGTAATCGATCTTCTACTGTAATTGATGGGATCATTACTGGCATCCACAATGTTAGTTTTGTTAAAATAACTTACCCGCAACGGCGGCACCAGCACCACGCCAGATTGCATCATTATCAGTGCCTTATCGCACGAGTGCTACTGTATGCTTCGCTCCATAGATTACTTTTCTAACATTTCTGCAGAATCCGAAAATATTATGAAGTGAAATTGCGCATGAAAATTGTCGACGCTGTCCCTCTAGCGTTGCAAACCCCATGTTGTAATTACGATTAGTACTTTTTATAATATCAAAGGGATTAGATGGTCTTACTTTGTGTTCAAGAGTATCATCTGGTTAATCAGCAACTCCAGTAGCTACTGGTGTCCGTAATTTAGTATACTGGACGTGTTCAGGGTGATCAGTAATATCTTTAGAAAACATCATAGCCGGACCCGCTGATCTTGTATAATCATCAGAATATATTGCCAACCCAATTATTGTTGTTGCAACATCAACATCACGTTCTATGGATTCAATCTCTTTTCCATCAATCAGATATCTTGCACTCTCAAATAGCGCCATGATACCATTATTAACAAAACCAACTCGGATATTTGGGTCATCTGCATATGGAGTATTAGCTGCATCATTTGTTACAAGTTCTCCTTCTACTTCAATAAATGCTTCACAAAGTAAAAAGTATTTACTGGTATCTTGGACTTGAAGTTCAATTCTTGATCGAATATCCGGTTGTACTGCATGATAGGAATAATATTGATAATCCTGTATATAATCATCTTTGCGTACTGGGGCGTCCATATCAAAGACTGGATCTGATGTCCGTTTGAACATTTTATTATTATTAGTTCGACGAAAGAAACCAGCGCAAAAATCCCTTGAATTTTTGACTTCATTACCGTTACCATCTACGGAAGTGATGCCTGCAAGTGTTAGCAAAATAATAAATAACGCAGTGGATCAGAAATTAGCATCAGGAATACCTCAATCTAAATCGTTGTTTTCAGCGTGGTTTCAAGCCGCTTCCCGCTATCATGTTTGCATTATTGTTTCTCTGTGCCTCTTATGCTTCCTTGGCCAACGACGAAAACGCCAACGATGCTAATTTCTGATCCACTGCGTTATTTATTATTTTGCTAACACTTGCAGGCATCACATCCGTAGATGGTAACGGCAATGACGAAGTCGAAAATTCAAGGGATTTTTGCGCTGGTTTCTTTTTTCGTTGAACTAACGACATTAGTTTATCCTTCGCGGCGGAAAACGCTTTCCCGGCAACATCTCCAACAGTGCTAATTCCTTTATCGCGAATAACATTAATGGCTTTCATCGTTAATTGTTTTGCTAATGGCGCTACTTATGGAGCCATTCTTGAAAATAACCCTGCAATGGTATTGCCAAGACCATCACCATAGTACGCTCTATAAACTGGCAATCGTGAGTTTACTACATAGACCATTGTTGGTTTATCGTGGTTGTAGTGTATGAACATCTTATTTAAATGATATTAATCTAATGTGATGATTAGTCACTATGATAACCGTCAACTAGCGGATCAACAAACTCTCGATATACATAAATAACCATGATGCCGCCTTGAAATAAACGCCTCCATATATCAGCTGCTTCAGTAATTATTTCCGGTGAGTTATTTTCAGCTCATTTCCCTCCAATGAGAACTTCTTATCGTGATATATCCCCAAGAATATTACAAAGAGAACTAACTAAACCACTACCTGATACCTTTGGAGTTCCACTGTGAGAAAATTCCTTCCCTCTACTACTACTATAACCAGTTGCACTTTGTGCATCATCATCATCTTCGTCTCGATCATATAGTAGTTGACCAGTACTTATTTTTTCTATTTTATTCAAATACGAATTATAATTATTATATCATCTTTTGAGATTCTAGTTCCATCGTATTTTGCCAAATATACTTTTTTTCCAGGTGTCATAGACTTTTATGGATTTTTCAAATCCATCGTTTCTATATTTGTTCCTTGTCTTCTTTGGAAAAGAATCAATAACAAATTTAGTTAATTCATCATCCGTGTAATCTGTACATTTATTAATCACTTCGTTCGGAAATATCTCTTGAGATGCATATTACCTCCTCCCTTTCGAAAAGTTTCCTTTTTTTTCTTCAAAAGTATCACCCTGTTGTTGTTCAATATCACCATCTTCTTCTTCTCCTTCAATATTACCCTTTTGTTGTTGAAGTTGTACAGCGGTTACTATATCAACAGGAAGTGTTTTTAAAGATTTCTTTGCTTTCTTGGATCTCCTTACTATTTTTGCAAGCACAGGAAGAGGTTCTTCTTTCCTTTTCCCTTCCTCGGGGACATCTCCCCATATTGATCTTTCAGTGGTCGATACTACGTCTTTAGTTGCAGTTGTTATTGTTTTAAATAATTGCTCAGTGCCTGTTATGAAGTGTGTATATAGCCCCTGTCTCGCTTTCAATTTCTCTCGAACGGAGTTCAGAATGGGGATAAATTTCTTAATTGCAGTTAATCGTTCGCGTGCTAATTTAGTCGTTAGCGCTTCACCTACCATTATTAATAATTACTCGATCTAAATGTAGTGACTTTGTCACCAGTGACAGAAGTCGCCAGTGAAAAAGAAGTCACCAGTAACCATAAACAATATTTAATGAGACAATCTCTGAATGAATCACTTAGAGAAAATCGACCATTTGACCCGACTGATAAAATCAGGATTTTACTAGATTTTTAGTCGTTTTTTGATGATTTTTTGTCGTTTTCTGTTTTTTTTTATCTGAAAATCATAAACGATTTTTAATGAGACAAATCTCTAAATGATTCATTTAGAGAGCGTCAACCAACTGACCCTATTTTTTAACTCACCGGCAGAGAAAACTGACTAAAAAAAACACCAAAAAATGACTAAAAATTTAGAAAAATGACTAAAATAACCAAAAAAGGACTAAAATGACCAAAAATGACCAAAAAATAAAATATTTCAGCAGTTAACAAATAAAATAAAATCCGTAGATTGCTCACCCACCCGACAATTACTTCCATGTAGTAATAAAACACCAGTGACGAAGTCGCCATTGATAAAAAAAATTACACTATCTTACCTCTCTTTACAAATTTGTTCTAGGTGAATAAGCGCATACCTGTTTATTGTATACTTGCAAACAGGTGTGGGTAGTGTACATGTCGATCCATGGTAGAATTTACTGCGCTGAGGCTACCAAGGGAGAATTCTCGGTTTGATGGATAATGATTATTATATTCTTGATCTTTGAATAAACTGTTTGTTTGATTTTATATTTATTTCCTAATTCTTTCCTGATTTTTTCCACAACAGTAAATAACAGGACAAACTTCTTTACGTCATTTTCATATATGAACGAATCATAAATCACATGTTGAATCCGTTTTATTAAAGCGTATGACTTTGGCAGTGTATATCTATTTCTTCGGATATTATCTTCAATATCTTGAAAATCGGAAAGGATCCTATCACAATTTAATTCATCTGACAATTGAATTCCATGATTTTTCAAATTTGAAATCTCGATTATAACCTCGATGATATTTTCAGAATTCATTTATATAATATATTGTATTTTTAATACGTGATATATTTTATATATAAAATACAAAAGCAAAATATTTGGGGTCAATGTTGACCCACTTTTTTTTCGTATGAACTCCGTTCGCGTTAAGGAGTATTCACATCTTAATGCACCTAGAGACACTATACAAGTTATATATGATTCTATGATGATGAACTCCATTCGCGTTAAGGTGTTATTTACATCTTAATGCGCGTAGAGATATATATGAAAACCCCATTTGGAACCTCTCAGGTGTTATTCACATCGGAGAGACCCAGAGGTTACATATTTAAGACAACACATCCCCATTTGGAACAACTCAGGTTTTATTCACATCTGACCGGGCCCAGAGGTACCACGAAACATAGTCTCCAAGAGGAGATGTAGCTCGCCAAATAGCGGATTAGAACTCTAAGAAGGAATATTTCGTGAATGGACGTCACACGATATATACATTATATATAAATATTTACATATATACATATTTGAAATATAGGACAGCACAACCTTTTTTCAATATATGTGTACACATATATACATATTTGAACTACTCCCAATTCGAGTGTTATGGCGAGTTTGAGGACAGCACAAGACAATATAACATATAACAATGGATTATTGGATGACAATTGTATAATGGTATACGGATCAAATTAAAACAGGCACACTTCTACATTCAAACTGAAACCACCATACTCCCAACAAAATCACCCCGAGTTGAATGAAAAAGCACATTCACATCGTGTGACGGTGTGTATGGTATGGTGGTTTCACGATTTGAATTTCGAATGGCTTAACCCCCCAATTATATAGAAAAACCTTCGAAATCAGTACCGTCGATAATATTGTCTGTCACTAGATTCTAACGATGGGCTCCAGGACGAGATTCCAACGCGTATGGAATATGCTAAATGTTCGTATCTACAGGTATGTGCTTTTGAATACGATATATATGTAAACAACAAACAAAAAACCCATTGAGATCTATAACTCTTTCATAAGCCGAAACATCACCGCACGAGTTATTCCCCTTAATGCTACATACACATAGTGCAAAATAGAGTTCAAATATATATAAATTGAATTATATGTCCGGTTCGATTTGAAATCGCTGATCGATGTATTCTTTCTGCAACAAATCGTACTAAGGCTCTACAAATATCAAAATATCTTCTCACTTCATACACCGACTGAAATATTTTTTCTTCGTTATTTTCTGTATTAAATGATTTTATAGATGTCCTTGCAACTGTTTTAGAAGTACCCGTTTTCCTCCGTTCGATGTTTTCACTCTGAAAGATAGCACGTAAATTATCCAATTTGATATTTTGAGGATTAGAATCAATGTGATCAATAATAAGACCATCCTTGATCAATCCGTTATATACCTCATAGAGGAATCTATGATTAAGATATTTTTTTCCAAACAGTAAAGATCAGATACCCTCGATTACTCACAATCCCTAATGGTTTCTTCAGTCTACAGTGTCTGAGAATAGCATCACGTGATGCTTCATAATTGCTGATGACGGGATGTGGTTGAAATTCTTGGTTCATTTATATACTATAATATTATTTGTCTAATTAATTATTTGGTTTAATTATTACTTGGGAACCTTTCAATGTAGTCTTGAGGTGTTCTTCTAATTTTATCTTTGACAGAGTCAAGGATAAAGTCAGAGTCATTGATAGAGTTTTTTATGGAGTTTTTAACGAACGAATGGACTCCTGATCGAATGGATGAGAAATATATTCCTGAAATCATCATTTGGGATGAGATATGTCGTTAGATGTATTACAAAAGTTTCTTGATTGGCTATTGCGAGCGAATGCAAAAGTGATAATTTGTGGCGACTATGGTCAACCACCACCATTTGTTGGTTTATTCCCACATGATTGGCTAAAGAATTTTGTAGACTATTATGAAGAAATTAATACCGATCATAGAGCATTTGAAGAACAATTACGCAAGTTCAGAAACTAATCAGATTACAACCGGATAGAATACAATCTGAAATAGCACCTGAAATAATTTCAAAAACCCCATTAAATGATTTCTGGGAAGCGTGGAGACCAAACGATTTAATAGTGGCAAGTAGAAAGATAGTCAGAGACACACTTCAGATGAAGGTATTTAACAAACAGAAAGAAACATTTGCAACACTTCCAGTGCCGTTGTGTTATAGACCCAAGCAAACACGAAGACAACATATAGAAGTTGATATTCCAGGCTTGACAGAGTCAAGAAAACAGATTCTCGTATTAAATGATATTGTGCTGGTTCATATCAACGTCGTCGAAGATGCATTGCGCACTGACAAATCCCCATGGAAGCAAGGATACGCAGCGACGATACATTCTTCGCAGGGATTGACTATATCCGATACAATTGTTTGGATCATAGATAATCACATCGAGTGGTCGAATTTAGATTATCTTGCGGTGTCCAGAGTACGAAGAGTAAATCAACTTCGAAGAGTTGTCTTAGACTATAACGACACTACAATAAGTGATATTGATAGCGATGATATAATCAGAAAAAAAAACTCTGTGGTTATAAACAGCAGGATAAAAAAATAACAGAAAATTTGACATTGATGCCGAATTTATAATCACACTAAAACAACAGAATAATCACTGCGCGAGTTGCAATTGTATAATGCGTTGGTGTTCGTCGGATAAAGACCCTTGCCAATTTACCTTTGATAGAAAAAATAGCAGTATTGGTCATACCAGAGATAATGTGATGCTGACTTGTCGTGAGTGCAACAGACGCAGAGGTGCTAGTTAAGACCACGCGACGGTAATTGAGTATCCTCGGGTATCACGTGCAGTTCTTCACAAGTAAATCCTCACTGAGGAGCAGTTGAATCCAACCTATAGACAGGCGGTCTACCCGTGGATCGTGTTATGCTAGATATTTTGTGCGTAGTGACACTCCAAATAGGATCAGTAAGTATTTTTTGCCACCTTCAAGCTCTCCTGGTTCATATAAATATCTAACAGTGACATTGCCGAGTATTGGTTGTTTTGAAAAATCACTTTGCTGTTTATGCGCGTATATGCTTTTTTAATAGCGTTGTTAGGTTAGCGTTGATTGTTCGAGTTATCTGATTATTTAGCGCGGTAATTACGCCTGGTAATCTCTTAACCCATTCACGGGATCGTTTATCCTGAATAAATTCCTTCGCGTATTGATATCCAAATAACCTCTCAGCAAGTGTCCGATTAAATCGTTCAACAATTGCCCGATCGCAATGTAGTGCAGTATACCCTCATCTGATAGTGACATTATGATGCTTCATTGTTGATAACACTACACCCTGAAATTCCTTGCCAGGATAAGCTTGTAATAGATTTGGCCCCTGCAGAGGACCTCGTCGATAAATCCTTTCAAACGCAGAATCCACCTCAGTTGATGATTTTGTCTTGAATGGTTCTGCTTGTTTGTATCTACTCGCAACATCAACTACGGTTAGCGCTTATTTGAAAACACCATCATGAAGCAGAAATAATATATCAGCTTGATGAACTTCATTAGGTGCGCTGACATCAAAATGCGAGAAGATAATTTATTTAGGCGGCGGTAGATAAATTTGCCATATCGCCTGTTTGGATAACCAATCCGCTGCAGTGGTATTTTTCACCTTTTCTGCGCTAGCGAATTTACCGATTGTTTCTTTACCCCTCTACTATCCTTTTGGATAATAATAAGTAATTTCCATGATGTTATTAATTACGAGAGCCAGCATGAATTTACCGTTCATAGCCGATTTTACCAACCATGTAGCCAACTTTTCTTTGAAGGATTTATCAGTGAGAGAATTCAACGCATGAATCAATTTCACATCTGCGATATGTCTGTGCTGCAGGTCATTACGTTTATAAGCAACATCACGAGCATGACACGCCTTATCAATAGCGTTTATTGGGTTTTCACCGGGTCGGGGCTGGTTTTGGTCATCTAGTCTGATATCAAGTCTGGTTCCGGGTCCACAATAACTATACCCTGGAAGGTGTTTTTTCCCCGGATATTTTGCCTATGTTGTTCCTGGTAACTTTACTAACTTGGCTGCAATATCACCACCTCATTTTTTTTTAATCAACTGCAGATTTCATGGAAACAAATCTAATTTTTTTTTGTACTAAGTTGTACACACTTACCAGCAAGTGCTGATCTGTTATTTTTAGTTGCAATCGTCAAGTCGTTTGCGCTAGTACGCTTCTTACATTTCACACAATATAGATCCATAATTTATTTATAATAACATGAATGTAATTTTTTTCGGCGA
Source organism: Unio pictorum (assembly GCA_030141615.1). Taxonomy (NCBI): domain Eukaryota; kingdom Metazoa; phylum Mollusca; class Bivalvia; order Unionida; family Unionidae; genus Unio; species Unio pictorum. Next base: position 9,125,640 of record JARLTB010000020.1, on the reverse strand, counting down.
CTAAAACACGAGAACCAGTTAATCATCATGCAGCGCTACCGAATTCTATTCGCATGATTATAATCTGACCATCTGAAAGTGGCAAAGACACAACTGCTACTTAATTTGATAACGAGATGGATGAAATGGGACAAATAGTATTTAATATACCCTCGTGTAGACGATCAGCGATGTTACGAGGTGTTAAAGGATTTTAACGAGAAAGCAAAATCGGAAACCGATGGGGATATTATTGAACTTATATCCGATATCGAGGAAGCACCGAGTGTTGATTCTCTTGATAGAAGTATCAAAAATGTAGTCGTCAATGATGCTGTGATGTTATATAGACACGCAAACCATGCCAGGATAGTTTTCAGAGGTAGACATACAAATACCGATGTGATATATGTTACTCAGAAGTATACACAAATACCAAAAGTGATCAGGGAAAACTGTAATATTCTTGCGATATTTAATGGTGTTGACATTCATACGCTACGAAATATTCGGCAAACTTGGTGAAGCGGTGATATGGATTATAATCTCTTTGTAAATTTGTTTAGTCACGCTCAGTCAATCTCACATGGATTTGTAACGATAAATTTGCATGATCCTAGATCAAGGTATCGTATTGGACATAATCAAATATTCGGTTGAAATCCTAAATGATTTTCATCGTAAAAAGGATTTTTAACCCCGCCGAAGCAGATGGGGGGGGGGGGCGCTACAACTTCTTTGGCGTCTTTTTTCTGATTTCGAGAACGCATTAGTTAGCCCAATTGACGCCTCTAAAAAGTTGTCGACTTCGCCCCCTCTGCTGCTTCTGATGATGTCGTTCGCACGCTTAGTCCAGGTGTAAGTAACCTTACATGTGGTGCCAATAGATGTGGTGATCAACGCTCTCCATCAGTTGAAGATCATAACAAGATTTATGTGTCTAACGGTTCATCTTCCGTCTTGATTGACTCTAACAAAACTGGTAGTGATACACACTGCTGCATAACAAGTGAATCCCAGAACATAACTACACTGTTTAGCTGTTCATCTCCCGTGTCGGCTGAGTCTGACGACTCTACTCCAGTACAACGGCAGTATAGTCACTAACCAGCTTAAAAAAATAGGGGGGGGGGGTCAGTGGTCTGCAAACTCTGGTTTGAAAAAAACGGATATAAGTTCACAGACTGTCGATGAAAGACATATCGCACACTTCGATGGAAATATCCCACATATTTCTAAAGCCAATGTTCATCTTGATATGACAAATGTCGTGCGCACACCTATTCGGAATCAAAATAAACTGTTAACAAACACCGAACAGTGTTCTGAACAGAGGACTTCGACCAGGATAGAGCACGTTCGGCATCCGATGCCTAGCGACAGTAATGTGAAAGGTATTGACTTGAAACCCCCTCCTAGCAAGATACCTACCGTTATTTGGGGTCAGGTAGAAAGACCTAGATCATTTGATAAATCGGGTTTAGAAATCGGCTCAGATAGTACTGTTGGACATGATTATGTTAATGACAATGATGACAATGTTGTATTTGAAGGTATGGTTAGACGTAGAACAATGTGCTTTTATGTAGGTGGTATTGGCGTCAAATCTACTGCTGAAGGCCTTAGTAAAATCTTGAAAGAATACGACATAGATCCGATATCAATAAAGTTTATCCACAGTAGTAACTGTCTATCGGCCAAGCTGACTGTATATAATTCAGTCTGCAACACTGTTGAAAAGGATGTAACATGGCCAAAAGGTGTTTATGTAAGAAGGTGGTATGGGAATCAATCCTGGCGAGACAGGATTAATAATCCGGAGGCAAGTGAAGGGGCCGGATGGGATATTCCATGACTGGGTTTACATAGTCAATTGTTCATAAATTTGCCATTATGTACTATCGTAAGTTAAAGTGTTTTGTCATCTTTGTCATTTTAGTCCTGCTTTCACAATGCATAAGTATTAATATGCCTATATTGTAAGTTATTATGAATCTTAATATACTCAGCTGCAATGTTAGAGGAATTATGTCCTCTTCTCTTAGATTTAGTGCAATGCTGGATAAATATGATGTTGACGTAACTTGCATAACTGAACATAAACTGTTACAGTGCGATTCTATTCGTTCTGATTATAAATGCACTGCTAAGGCCGAGGATATTTCCTCTAATATCCCGTTAATAAAATGTGGAAAAGGAGGAGCTGCAATCTTCTGCAAATCATCTCTCATGAGATATGCTAACTTTATAGACGAAGTTAATAGTGACAGAGTTGTTGGCATATAATTCAAATTTCCCGATATGCAAAATGTATATAGTGTTTGTATATATATGCCGACCCTATTGTATGGCATAGATTGTTACAAAGCGCAAATTGAGTTGATTCCAAATCTTTCTGATCAGTTCTCACAGCTGGGGATGTCTTTTTAATGGTGATTTCAATGCAGTAGCTGAACCAAACACTTTCAGAGATTACAAAGATAGGGTATTTCATGAGTTCTTCCAATATAATAATCTAGTAAGTGCTGGATATTAAAAAATATGCACTGGTTCCCGTTATACATTATCCACCGCAAGAACGATGATTGATCATTTTGTACTGTCGGATCAATGCATAAATAGATTTCGGAATGCGCACATTGTTTCACATCATAAAGAGCACGTGATATCCGACCACCTACCTATCGTTACTTCCCTTCGTACGGTGACATGTGGGAGAGACGTCAGACAGTTTATGAAAAGAAATAACATATCTTGGAATAAATTAGACGCTGATATCTTGAATAACTATCAATATGAGCTGGACCTTCGCCTGAAAACTTTAGATATAGATACTATTTCGGACAATGTTAATAGATTTTACGGGCACGTTGTTAATGCAATACAGCAGTTAAGCGACATTGCACTTCCAAAGTCTAAATTTAATTATCATACCAAACCATACTGGTCAAATGAACTCAAAGAAGCACATAAACTTCAAAGACCAGCTAGGTATACTTGGATAAATGAAGGAAGACCGAGGGGTGATCAATATAATTCGTACAGAGAATATAAAGATAAGAAGAGATACTTTAGAGACCTTCAAAAACTAGCTGTGGAAAAATATAAGGGGGATGTGTATGAAGAAATTGAAAAAGTACATGAATGTGATGTAAGACACGTTTGGAAAATGATCAACTCTAAGAGAGGAAACAATATAAATTTTTGTCAGGAACTACCAACTGATGGAGTTTGTGTCCGTGATGATGCTTCCATCGCAAATGGAATTGCCAGATACTATGAGGACATTCACACGCCTAATCCTAGTCATAGTTTTGATGGAAACTTTTATGAACGTATAGAGAGAGAATTAAAACGGGGTCTACAGGACGGAGTAAGCCATATCGAGGCTTTAAAGACCAGCATCAGTGTAAACGAAGTAAGAGAAATCATTAAAAGTCCACAGAAATAAAAAGCGTCGGGACATGATCAAATTTGCAATGAACATTTAATCTATGGCAGCGACTACCTCATCGAATGTATGTCAATTTTATTTACTCGGATGATTGATCAATGTTACATACTTGTAGATTGCAAAACGATATAGGAATACCACTGTACAAAGGTAACAGGAAATCAAAGAACTCCCTCGAAAGTTACAGGCCTGTTAATTTACTGCCTGTTATTTACCAAACCTTTGAGAAAATTATTCATGAACGTTTGGTAACTTGGCTCAAAGATACAAATTCTAGTATACCCAGTCCACAACAACATGGTTACCAAAATGGTTTAGGCTGCACAACAGCTAGTTGTGTGCTGTTGCAATCAGTACCATATAATGTTAACATGGAATCACGGGTTTTCGCTGCGTTACTTGATACAAAAAAGGCATTTGATACCGTATGGCACAAAGGACTGCTTTTTAAATTATTCATGTTGGGAATTACGGGTAAATCCCTTTTGATATTTTTTAACATGTTTACAAATTTTCACAGTAAAGTTCTTGTCAATAAGCAATTTTCAGACTGGTTCTCAATTGGCCAAGGAGTGAGACAAGGTGGTGTTTTGTCAACCTTGATGTACACTATATTTATAAATGACTTGCTGCTACAGCTAGAAAATAGTGCATTTGGAGCAACGATTCGATCCTTTGCTGTGGGAAATCCAACTCTAGCTGATGATATTTCACTTTTGGCTATATATCCTAGCAATCTACAAAAGCTTTTAGATATAGCATATGACTACAGTAATAAGTGGCGATTCGAGCTTAGTGTCACAAAGTCATACATTATCATTTTTGGTCCGCAACACAAGAATTATATCAATATGAAATGGTATCTCGGCCCGTCATGTTTGCCGGTTACTGATTCGGCAACACAGCTGGGTCACCGGATTAACTCAAAGCTGACGTCGCATGACGCAATACTCGTTGCATGTAATGAAGGAAAAAAAAAATCTTTTCACGGTCTGTTTGGTATTGACATTAGACCGAATGGTTTAAATCCTTTGGTTGCTGCAAATGTAATTAGAAAGATAATTTTTCCTTCAAAGTTTTGTGGAAGTGAATTATGGATTAACATTTCAAAAAGTGACCTTGCTTTATTGGATAAAACTCTGAGGTATTTTGCCAAACATTTACAAGGTTTTCCAACACATACAAGATCAGATATCACTCTGGGAATGCTAGGATGGACATCAGCGCAGTCCGAAATTAATAGGAGAAAATTGATGTTTTCACATAGATTGTGTTTGATGCCTAACAATGTACAAACTAAACATGTGTTTAACGTTGCGTTATTTTACTTCATTTTGAGCGGATGCATATCAAACTACTGGTTAATTTCAAATTTATATTATATCTTAAAGAAGTTTGACTTGCTCGGGTATCTAACTGATTATTTGCATCATTCTGAAATTCCAGATAAACAAATTTGGAAAGAAATTGTTAGGTCAAAAATTGTTGGTCTTGAAAATAGCCTCTGGAGAATTCGTATGTCTAATCAAGCAGATTTTGATAGAATCTCTTCGATAGATGAATACTTACGACCTGCCTCAGTGTGGCAGTTGGCTAAAACCAGACAACACGCTAAGGTATTTACATATGTAGCTAAACTATGGGCTGCTGTTCCTCAAACACAGCTCGATATGTGTATTAGATGTGGGAGTCTTTATACAGAATTGATACTTCATTGTTGTGTTAGTTGTCCTTACATGTCGAATTTTAGAAACTCCTTCTGTGATTTCCTAACGGATAATCCACTGAGCCTGCACATTATGTTATGTAATGCCGAAGATGAGCTGCAATTACAATATCTTCTAGGCAAAAGGTTACCATCAGGTTTATTCGACAAAGAAAACCCAAAGCTATTCGTCTTGTATGCAGCATACTTTGTTGTGCAGTGTGCAGCCATCTTCTGTAAATCAGGTGCATAAACTTGCAACTTATGCAGTTGAAGAACACTGTGACTGATATAGTGTAAGAATGTGTAAATATTTATAATTATTATTCAGTTTGTTGTTCCTTTTTTTTCTTTTAAATACTTATTTATTGTTTAATACTTATTCAATGACTGTATTCAGATGATTTAATCTTATATCATGAAGTCTTCCATGGAAGGAAATAAAGATGATGATGATGATGATCTAGGTTAAATTAGATATTTACCTATGTAGCAGACACATGTAATTACGTGTGCCAAGTCGGCTGCTCATTTGAAGCCCACGTTACGCATTTGATCTCCAGTGCTAATCTAACTGTGACAGTCACCAACAAGTCAACCCATTTCCAAGCCTAACTCGAAGCACATTACAGATTTAGCTTATGTGTGAACTGAAACATGCTAGGATTGTTATAATTAGGCTCATGCCTTCTACCTTAAATATTAGGGAGATGTCAAAATGCGAAATTATCCATTGAGACCTTATTAGAATGTTTGTGCTGGTGTACTTGTAAGTACTCCGGTACACGGTCGTAGTGACTTTGATTGGACTATATCCAATTTCCGGAGTTTTGCGGTGCTCGCTGATTCCTAAATTCGATAACCATGCTTAAATTTATTTCGTATTCGCTTTATGTAGAGGATCACGAGCGTCTTTTGGTCAACCTCCCAGTTTGAACATCTGAGATTTGGAAGTAAGTTAGATTTCGCGATTGTACCGTTCTACAAGCTGTTTGACCGCGAAACATTTTGAAAAAAAATTGCTTGTTTTCATACTGTAGAGGCACTCGGGAAAAATAATTTGGGTGGATGAGATGGTGGTTTCTGCCATCTTGTTAAACACTGTGTCTATTGCTTTTACATAGTGTTATTTTAAATCACCATTTACCTTCCCATTTTCCTATCTGATTCAACCCTTTCTATAGTTGTCTGGTTAGTTCATTGTTTCTTGGGTTTTCAGCTTTCCATATGTCGCCATGATACTGAAGTTGTGTTAAGTCGAGTCGATTCCGCAACAACATAAGTATAATCTTTTATACGATTATAGCGGCATATGTACAGTTGAAATCCCACGAGCAAAGCAGTAACAAGAAAAGCTTCAAAAGCAGCAAAATAAAATACTCGATGAATAGCTCACGTGGGCGGCATACATCAATGAACTGGTAAAACGGTGCAATCGAGATAGCACCTTGTTACGAAACCTCAAAGGCGCACCCTTACCAAAGGACGTTCATGATCCTTTACAAGCTAAACTTCACGGCGGTCAAGTCGAGTCTTCACTCAGCGCCACAGTCTGCGATCTGGCTATTTACTATCTAGATTTGGATATGATCCCTTTGCCAACCAACTCACATATGTAAGTTAATATTAATAAAATAGTTTCAAACACAGATCAGCAGAGAGGTTGAACCGATCCTTTGCTGCAATGTCATTTGCTTAAAATATAAATTCTCCTATGAAAATGAAAAAAAAAACAAAAACAAATACAAGGTCAATAACACCAAACCGAAGCCTCTAACTACAGATAGTTTCTCTAATTGGCTTAATTATTTTTCTTACTTTATTTTTGTAATTTTGTTTTCTGCATTAGTATGTATGTTCGTTTACCCATATGACGTCCCAAATGAGATTGCCCCGTCTCTGCTGCTATAATTTGATCATTTTATATCAAGAATATGGCACCAACTGTGGAGCCTTATACAGGTAGATTAACTCGAGAAAGGTTAAAAGCAATTAAGACATTTCTTCCAGTCCGTGATTCTCTAAGACAGAAACTACAAGAACGTCAGAAGTCTCAGGTGGAATTTGCAGAATGTGCAGAACAATTATTTAAAATAGTTCGAAAGCTACCAAAGGAGTTACAGAGGCCACCAATAGTCTTCTTTTCACATTAAAACAAATCGCTAGAGCAATTGGAAAAATAGCCGAACGAACTACACAATTGACTTATACGAGGTCTTTCAGCTGAAATAGCCGCTGCTTAATCATTTGGTAGAGTCAAGGAAGAAATACTCGAGGGTATTGACTAAGCTCGTGCTGAACTAAGTGATTCTAAAGGCCGTGAAACAGAATCAGAATCAGAAACAAAACATGCAAGAATCGGAACTAAATCAAACGATAAATTTATTGATACGAGTATTTCCTACATAACAAAATCTGAAGAGGGAAGATTATCTGAACATGCCGTGCATTGGTATGATAGTAAAAAATATTTCTGAAACCTGAGTAATAATTATGTAAATCAAGAAAGCTGGTACAAGTGGATTTTTAAAAAATATTACAAAACAAATAAGGTCAAATGTAACGACCCAAAAACTTGCATTTATTGATGTGATAAATAATTTTATTAAAAAGTTACAAACACGGTAATAAGTTACAAAGAATAGGAAAATTCGGAATTTGAAGAAATTAGACGAAAGATGGAATCATTTTCAATAAATAAGAAAAATAAGTTAAGAAACAACTGGAATTTGTATTACAACTCAAGAAAGTGGTTTTATTTCATGTCCCAACAACGTCTTAACTGATGTTGAACGATTCGAAACTATGATTGGTGGAAAACGTGATGGAAATAATTCTCCAAAAATTATTATTGAAGCAGATAGTAATTGTTAACGAGTACTGACTGGCGGTATTATGGGTATCAACGGTTATCGTTTTCTCATTGAGAAAATTGCTGATCACTATCGCAGTGAATAAATTAATTAATAACAAATGCGATGATCATACACAATACTCAACGTGGACCGAGCATGGTCCTAGTGATAAATTCTGATTACCTACTTATAAAGCGATCGACGGTAATAGAATCGTTGATATTGTTGTCGGCAAAGCATTTCCAGCAAGGATAGATTAGCACGATTAATACGACGGTAACTAAATCCAGTAAAATTACCTAGTAATGAGGTGATGCCTGCATATGTCAGTAAAATAACAAACAAGCTGTAAATAAAAGAAAATAGCAGAGTTGGCTAGTATACCAATTGCAGAAAGAAAAATACTAGCTTTTCTGGAAGTTGTCTTCGTCTTAGATGATAATTGTTGTAATAAAAGTGTTCAAACGTATATCCAATCCAGCTATCGACATGGATGCGCTTGTTCTAAAAGATGAATCCATATATGATTATCACTATTATTCTTATGAAGCATGGCAACCACATCAACCTGGAAGCATCAAACTATACGTTTTGGATATAAGTAAATACTTTTTACCCGCTGAAGCTTTTAGTTAGCGATATGGAAAACTCGTAACAGACGTCGTTGCTAATACATAATACGGACATATCATAGTTGGTTTTGTTAATAACGGCATCATTGCGTTATTAAAAAGTGCTGTGCACATGATTGATGGAAGATAAATTGAAACAATTCTGGATATAGTTGACGTTGCCACAACGATATTGGGTCTAGCAAGATACTCATATGATTATACTATATCAGCAGGTCTGTCCATGATGTTTACCAAGGATAATTCTGACTTTCCTGATTACATGCCATATATTAAAGTACAAACAGCATGGGACATTGCAGTTGATCCACAACCAGCTGGAATGATAGCCAGGTCAGCTGTTGCATTTTCAAAATGAGTTATTTGATAGATGGTGTTTAGTCAAGAAAGATAATCAAGATTTCAAACATTTAAGACAACTCGTATTACTTGAAGAGTTCAAGAAATGCGTCTATAGTGACGTTAAGACATATGTCGATGAACTTCTCGTATTGCTGAAGAGTGTTCCTTATTGCATAAAATTTAATTGCTAAATAAGTCTTGAACTCAGCAGCCTTCTGGTGGAAACGCATTTCAGCCTTATACGGACTTTCAAAATTTCAATTTGGAAATAAAGTTTCTGATAAGATTGATCAGAATTCGTTATCTCTTCCTACGTGTACCCATTGGTTAAAAACAGGAAACATTATGCAAGTTGAAAAATAAGCTACTTAATCAAGAGAAACCTTTACCAAATGCACTTATTTGCAAGAGGTCAAGGTTACCACCATGTATTGAAAGCAATAGTTGGGTTTAATGAACCCGTCTCAGATTTAGTTATCGAGAATTATGAACCATTCATGTCGAAGGATTCTATATCACTCTTGGGTGATTCGGCTAAGTCCCATCCCAATTAAGGAGCTTCTCAGAGTCCTTTATTTTCAAGTACATTGCCTTTTTCTGAGAAGTCTTCTTCTAACGAGTGTCTTGTTATTTAAGGAGTAGAGTGCGACTTTGTCAATGTTCCTATCCATTGTGTAAATTTGTCATCAAATTTAGTTTCAGGACCCGTGACAATCGGAACTAGTAAGCTATACCCACTGAGGGCTTTCATTTATTACTAGGCAATTACCTGGATGGAAATAAGGTTGTGGTTAATCCACTTGTAATTGATAACCGCCTTGCTTAGATTGGAAAGCAGATCATATTGGAAACAAATTCCCTGATTTATACATAAATTGTGCAGTTACTTGAGTTATGGTAAAAGCAAACTCTTGTGAATGATGTTGATCAGGCATGTATTCATTTAGATGACACATGTTTTAGTATGGCCTTTGGATCAATAAATTGGTATTGATCACAGTGATCCTATTTCAACTACGTTTTTCGTTTTAATCTAATCATATGTCGTCGAGAAGGAAGAAGATTCTGAGATCTCCTGTTTGTTTCCTATGGCCATTAGTGAAACTGAAGCCACCGAATTACCTCTTTGTTATTTCAATAAAACTGGATTCTTATGAAAAACGATGGAGACCACCCGAGGTTTGTGGTCAGTGAACTGTGAGCTAAGTCCATGATTCTCTCCTTCGGCTATTCATTTAAGGAATAACAAGAATTATCACACATCTTGAATCACTTTTATTGGTCAAATATTAAACGTTATGTTTGTAAATACTACAGAAATTGTCATCCTTGTTAAATAGTTGGAAAAACCAATGAGAAAGTACCCAACGCTCATCATTTGAGTAATATTAAAACTAGAACAACAGAAAAAGTTCTGATAGTTTTGTTTTAAATACTAAATATGACCCCATCCCAAAACTGTCGATCCTGATCTAGGGTAGAATTTTATGTCTGGAATATACCAGCAAGTTATGTACAAATTTGGCATCCAACAATTCAAATCTACTGCCTATGCCCCGAGAGCCAAAGAGCTTGCGAAAAATGTTATCAGACTTTAAAAAGATGATTCAGTCATATTCTTTCGAGACTAGGATAAAGAGATTTATTTACTGTTCTCTGCTTTTTGGAAATGTGTTCAATGAATAAAATTTACTGAGGTGGGAGCAACACATGTTAGAAATTCCGAAAATATGTATAATCTAGATAATATTTTTAAAAACTTTTGTATCAACGAAAATGAATGAACTTAACAGTTATTTCTTAAATATGAACACTTATTTCCAGATGTTACTCCAATAACAGACAATATCTACCATAACATAGAACGTTTAAACTTCAAACACGTGGAACAACACCCGTACAGGATGAATCATCTCAAATAGAAAATGCTTGAAAAAAGACATTCAGTATTTGCGAGAGAATGATTTCATAGAGCCGGGTAAAAGTGACTGGAGTTCACCATATAAACCTGTTCCGAAAGCAGATCAACTTTTCCGTATGTGCCCTGATTTTAAAAAGGTTAACAGTGTGCCTAAAACAGATTTATTTCCATTACCAAGAAACGATAACTACATTGATAAAGTAGAAAATGTAAAGTTTGTCACCAAATTTGACCTTCTGAAAGGATTTTGGCAAATTCCATTGATGTATGTATGTATGTATGTATGTATGTATGTATGTATGTATGTATGTATGTATGTATGTATGTATGTATGTATGTATGTATGTATGTATGTATGTATGTATGTATGTATGTATGTATGTATGTATGTATGTATCTATGTATGTATGCATGCATGCATGCATGCATGCATGCATTCATGTATGTAGAGAAACGACCGACTAGTCGAATATCAATACTTGAATAATCCCACCAGTCATTTAGTTTCCACGTGCATCAGTGTTTCCTTTGATGAATCTCCACTGAAAAACGAAAAATTTATCTCCACCGTGATTTCGCTACGTTCTCTCCTTAACTCATCAGCTCCATCTCCACTTATAGAATTGCAAACACGCGCCTAGTGCTGAACTTGGAATAAAAGATATACTGTATTGTGGGTTATTTTTGTGGCACCAGATGACCCACCTCCATTTTCTAGATATTTTTGCGGTGCTTCATTATGGCGCTATCATCCATCAAACACCGTTATATATCTGGCATTAGCACTATTGAAGTGGAAACGGATGTTCCATTTGCACGTGAAAGACTATCTGAAGATTTAGCCAAATATCCACCCCCCTCCATATATGTCGTTAAATTGGAGATCTTCGTAGAATGTAAGCAGCGGTATACGTAACAAATATTATGTGATTCAACGTAAGTACAATACAGAACTTATCGAGAGGCTTACAATATATTTTTAAAGCCAGCGTGTTCATGCAAGTTATTCATCAAACTTCTTAAAACTAAATGACGAAAGAAAGGACTATATAACTAATAGTTAATTCTTTCTCATTGTTTTTTCAGCATGCAAGTACAATGTTCATGAAACCATTTTATCAATTCATCGCATGGTAATTATCTTTTGTTACATATGTTACCCTATTTACTTGTTATTGTTTAACATAACTGGGCTTTTATGATCGTTGTAAACTCATTTTACGCCGTTGGTAGTTTCAATTCTTTAAATCGTATGCATAATTACAATCTGATGTCAAACTTTACTCTATTTAGAATCTGTTTTGCTGAATCGTTCTATATTGATCCTGTCAGTTTGAAAATAAATTGTACTGTCAACGTGAATTTGCATGGTAATCAAATCAAATCTAAATATTTGATATATTCCTACTTTACACCTAACGTTTTTGCTTATACTTATATGTATATCCTCATCTTACAAAGCTTAAAATTAGATATATTTGTAACACCTATATTCTCTTGACTGTAGTATTTTAACAAAGGTGTCTTTCACACACACAGCCTATCAACATGTGTAAATAAAATAAATAGAAATTATTTCTTGATAGAGATATTGTTGTTTTCATGTTACGTTCATTATTTATGTATCTCACCTCTCTAAATGCCGTTGAGTTCAATATCACATATCAATATTTATGATTTGTGAATGGAATATTAACATTTATTCTGACCATTGCCAAAACCTTTTTTCTTCTGACCACTGCCTATACCTTTTTATTTTATGTCCATTGCATATACCTTTTATTTTCTAAACATTGCCAATATCTTTTTATTTTAAGACCAATGCCTGTACGTTTTTATTTTCTGACCATTTTCTGCGAGCTCACGTTTGTTATCGCTACTATTCCTAAGATAGATAGTTGAATACCATGATATTTACACACACACACACACACACACACACACACACACACACACACAGTCTTTTGCTTCAAATAAAAATGGTCCTGGTTCTAGTTCCAGAATGGCCAAAATAGCATTTGTATTCACCAATTTGTCATCACTGGTCTCCGGGAGGGATAATCATTTTTAATACAATGATTCGGATGAGTCTTAGTTCATCCCGAACAAAACCTGTTATATATATAACATCGAATGTGATCGCCACGCCAGCAGTCATGGTCATCTGTAATGTGACATTAGTTTTCTCATCCTAAAGTTATTAAAACACTGAGTTAAGATAATAACGTTTTGTATGAGGAGGTCGAGCTGCTCCTAAATGACAATGGCGCTGATGTGCGTATGTTGTTTCCAATGTGACAGCTATCAAACCCATCTTGAAAAACAAATCACCAATGATTCTAGAAGAATGATCATATGAACATTAACTTTTCAAGAACGAAAACATCTTCTGATGCATAGCTTTCCCGAGATGAAATTGGTGCCTAACTGATATCCTATATGGCTACCCAGGGATCCATTCTCAAAACATTGTATCTTAACTCCTCAGTTCGTGTTTATATTGCAACAGGTTTAGTTAGATTTAGATGAAAACTAAATTAAAATGGTCCAAATAGTTCGTCCTATCTAACATGGAAGTCACACTGATCAGCCTGAAGTCAGTTTGCTATGGATACTCCTGAAGTCACTTTGACATGGAGAATTCACCAAAAAGGCTAATAAATTTGTCCAGTTTATCCTAAATAAATGGTGCAGATAGTATATCCTTAAAGGCCACCATACCAGACAATTTGAACTTTTGTATTGCTTTCAAAATTAGAGATTGATTCAACTCTCGGACTTTACATAGCAAAAGTGTCTTATCATGGATTCCCCGAAAACATAATCTATAGATGAAGGTTAAATCCTTCGAGTAAAGATTTCATTGTATAAATTTTGTACTTTGAGTCGCTGGGACCAATCCACCATCATGATATTGTTTGTGCTGTCGTAGTCTTTTATGTGTAGCCTTAAGGAACAACATAAAGAATCACTACTCCAGAATCCAATATATACACTGATTAAAATAGTTAAGAGAACACTCAATATCGCGGTTGCTAACTGTTTATTTAACCGGGTAATTGAAGTACCCATGAACGGTAACCCTAGATAATGATCTGGTCTCCCTCTTTTCACACACACATACACACACAGGCATATATACATACATACATATATACATACATACATACATACATACATACATACATACATACATACATACATACATACATACATACATACATACATACATACATACATACATACATACATACATACATACACACACACAAACAAATATGTACTTGGTAATCGAATGTTCCAAAGTCCACAATATATTTGTATGTCCTCTTAGCCTGCCAAAGATAATAGATTAATAGAGGAAACAGCAAGTTATTTGTTTTAATGCAGTGGAAGAGGGAAGCGTTAGAAGCAAGTCATAGTTTTCTGTGTTCTTCACCTAAAGCTGTTTCTTCGTCGTCCACATGGCATCACTGATGGACAAATTTGACTAATAAGAAAGATGATAGAACAATATTAAAACTCTCCTTTTTGGCATAGAAATGTCTTAATCTTGTCGGTTTTGACATTGTAACACTATATGAAGCTGACTCATTTATATATTTTCAATATATAATTATTCAAAAGAAATATACCTTTATTACGCATTTTATTGGCCTAACTACATTTAATGTCGATTTTGTTGATTTTATTGTAGATGAAGACGATTTTTTCCAGCGTAAATTTTAATTGCAATTAGAACTCTTAGCTTTGCTGATGTATTTTTGAGAGAGAGAGAGAGAGAGAGAGAGAGAAAGTGCAGTCTGTAGATAAAATCAACATTTATTTTAATATGGTTTGAAAGTGCATCCTTCAGAAAATATAATGTAATATTTGGTTAGCAATAACATTTGCTCTGTATAATGTTTAACGGTATTTAGATTTGCGGATTGAATATGAAGAGAGAGAGAGAGAGAGAGAGAGAGAGAGAGAGAGAGAGAGAGAGAGAGAGAGAGAGAGAGAGTGCAGTCTGTAGATAAAATCAACATTTATTTTAATATGGTTTGATAGTGCATCCTTAAGAAAATATAATGTAATATTTGGTTAGCAATAACATTTGCTCTGTATAATGTTTAACGGTATTTAGATTTGCGGATTGAATATAAAGAGAGAGAGAGAGAGAGAGACTGAGAGAGAGAGAGAGAGAGAGAGAGAGAGAGAGAGAGAGAGAGAGAGAGAGAGAGTGCAGTCTGTAGATAAAATCAACATTTATTTTAATATGGTTTGATAGTGCATCCTTAAGAAAATATAACGTAATATTTGGTTAGCAATAACATTTGCTCTGTATAATGTATAACGGTATTTAAATTTGGGGATTGAATATGAGAGAGAGAGAGAGAGAGAGAGAGAGAGAGAGAGAGAGAGAGAGAGAGAGAGAGAGAGAGAGAGAGAGAGAGAGAGAGAGAGAGAGAGAGACAGAGAGAGAGAGTGCAGTCTGTAGATAAAATCAACATTTATTTTAATATGGTTTGATAGTGCATTCTTAAGAAAATATAACGTAATATTTGGTTAGCAATAACATTTGCTCTGTATAATGTATAACGGTATTTAGATTTGGGGATTGAATATGAAGAGAGAGAGAGAGAGAGAGAGAGAGAGCAGTCTGTAGATAAAATCAACATTTATTTTAATATGGTTTGATAGTGCATTCTTAAGAAAATATAACGTAATATTTGGTTAGCAATAACATTTGCTCTGTATAATGTATAACGGTAATTAGATTTGCGGATTGAATATGAAGAGAGAGAGAGAGATAGAGAGAGAGAGAGAGAGAGAGAGAGAGAGAGAGAGAGAGAGAGAGAGAGAGAGAGAGAAAGAGAGAGAGAGTTTGTTTGACCCTGGATAATCACAGAGAAAATCGATAAATGGGCTATTCCTTGTACAGCGCCTACAACACCTGTAAAAGCAAGTGACTCAAGAGAGAGGCAGGTGGAAACAACATATTTTACCCTCAGGTGTTACGGGCTCTTAATCCTGAAATGAAATCCAAATTAACGAATAAAAAGAAATATCACAACATCGTGAATTATTGGCCAGAAATTAAAAGTGTTGTTCGTAAATACTACAGAACTTGTCATCCTTGCTAAATGGTTGGAAAAGCCAATCAGAATGTATCCAATGCTCATCCGCAAACTATTCCTGCATTTGATGAACCTTTCAGCAAAATAATGGTAAACTGTGACAATCCCTTAACTATGACCAAATCAGGTAACCAATAGTTTTGACCATAATTTGTGTATCAACAAGTTTCCAAGAGGCAAATCTTTTGGGTAATATTAAAACTAAAACAATATATAATGTTCTGATAGTTTCGTTTTAAATACTAAATGTGGCCACTTCCCAAAACTGTCGAATCTGATCAAGGGTAGAATTTTATGTCTCGAATATTCCAGCAAATTATGTATAAATTAGGCATCCAACAATTCAAATCTAGTGCCTATGCCCCGAGAGTCAAACAGCTTTAGAAAAATGTTATCAGACTTTAAAAAGATGATTCAGTCATATTCTTTCGAGACTGGGATAAGGACATTTACTTACTGTTCTCTGCGTTTTGGAAATGAGTTCAATGAATGAAATTTACTGAGTTGGGAGCAACGCATGTTAGAAATTCCGAAATTATGTATAATCTAGATAATATTTTAATAAAAACATTTGTATCAACGATAATGAATGAACTTAACAGTTATTTCTTAAATATGAACACTTATTTCCAGATGTTCCTCCAAGAACAGACAATATCTTCCATGACGTTGAACGTTTAAATTTCAAACATGTGGAACAACACCCGTACAGGATGAATCATCTCAAATAGAAAAGGCTTGAAAAAAGACATTCAGTATTTGCGAGAGAATGATTTCATAGAGCCGAGTAAAAGTGATTGAAGTTCACCATATATACTTGTTCCGAAAGCAAATTAACCTTTCCGTATGTGCCCTTATTTTAAAAAGGTTAATAGTGTGACTAAAACAGATTTATTTCCATTACCAAGAAACGATAACTACATTGATAAAATTGAAAATTTAAAGTTTGTCACCAAATTAGACCTTCTGAAAGGATTTTGACAAATTCCATTGACAGAAAGAGCGAATTGAATTACTGAATACAAAAGGTGAAATTCAAATAAACAACAATTTAATACCATTCAATAACAGATAGTCATCTCTCAAATGAAATTCAATATTATAAACCCTATCACTCGTTTTTCACTCCACCAAGTGACGACCTAATTCATTATCTGACTCTGTGTGATAGATTTTCCAACTGTCTAGTGTTCCTACTCATCTGTATTATGCTCTTTCTGGACTGGCACTTCAGTTCCCTTCCAGACCATCAATTCTGCATCCGGTCTCTACGTTTCTCGTCTCCCAGAGACTCGGAAGCAACTGCGTTCGTTGTGTGTTTCCTTCTGTCTCCTACTGCTCCTCCGGTCCCTAAAAGCTTCCTGTATTAACACACAAGGACATTAACATTTTCATCTACCTATCTATCACACTAAACAACAATCTATCATCAGATAACCCATTACCTTCTTTGGTCTCGCATTCATGCACATCGAAATACCCATTCTCCCTGATTTATTCACAGGGTATATATAGATTCTCAATCTTATTATATAGAACAATATCACATAAATCAGACGCATTTCTGTCCATTGCACGTCCACAATGTGCACACAGATATCCACATATCCATGCGCTGATATATCTTTACACATGATACTCCTACAACGTATACACAAATAGTCAAATCACTATTAACCAATGTTGCACACTGCAACCATTATATAAAGTTATAATTCAATTCAACATTTTCAATTTTAGAATATCACATGAAAAAATGCAAGAGTTTACTACGAATTATACAAATAGCAAATTACAATATTAATTCTTTACTCAAAGATTGTTATATCTCGAAATGTGCATGTAGATCAAATACTACAAATGAGTCAAACCCTACAAAGAAATCAAACCACACAAATAATAATTATACATACTAACGATTCAAGTAATGAAGTATACATACTGCACATAAGTAAAATGCAATTACTTTGCCGTAATAGATTACAATAATCGAGAAAAAAAGTCTCTTTCCTGTTCGAAGCTCGTTTATTATTCCCAGAATAACTAAGTTTACCGCCAATTTAGAATGACTTCGGAGTAGCTCTCTCTCCATTATAATTCTCGCAAGATGGTTTAGCGACTATGGACATTTAGGTCTGAAGATACTTGATATAAGCCTGCGATTCCAATGGTGGCCACGTCTTGCTCAACCCCGAGTGGATGAAGACTCATCAATGGTTTACATACTTAAGAGGCATTGCCCCCTGCCCGTTGGTCTGTCAAGGGTGGTTTTACGACCCCCACTTAATGTTCATTTGAAACCAACACAGGAAAGTCACCACTTACCTGTGAACCATGTTATGGCTATTCTATAGAACTAGCTTTGCCAAAACAAGGCGTCAGTCACGAGTTGATATGGCCATGTTACAAACACTGGCCTGACACCTAATTGTTCGCAAAGCTAACATGGCAACCTTTATTATGCGGAATTATTAGCCTCAGGGTCAAGCATATACATGTTGCAATTTGGTTATTGTTCCTTACAACGTGACAGAAGACGTTTGTTAAAGTTACAGAGCTGTCTCTAAAACCTAAACGAAAAACAATGAGTTGGGATACATGGTATCCTTAACTTCTAAGATCACCAATCATGTTAAAGTGGCAAAAGAACACAAATACATTTAATGCGTGCATTATTTCGATACTCTTGAAGGAAACGTTATGTATTCTATTGACATTATCATGTGACAATTGATTTTGTGGACATCATATAACACAACATGAAAATCATTACACATCTACTTTAGTTTCATTACAGTCTCCTGTATTAAGCAAAATAGAACAAAAGTTGAGATTACGACTGTGACAAGGTCACTGTATCATTATTACCAAATGTGCATGTTTATCGAAATTTTTTAATCATAAATGTCCTCCAGAAACAGATGCAGTCGCCATGCGGCACACATTCAGTGGTAAATATAAATGGTCCCAAACTATTCAGATTTTTGTATGTGATGGTCAGGTTCGAATATATCCTTCCATCCCATAAATACTAAATATACAATGTATAATGTCATGTAATTTGAAACGAAACTACACACACAAACACACACACACACACAAACACACACACACACACAGACACACACACATCATTATTTTAATAATAAGATATATTTCTTTTCCCTACGATTGCTCTAATTTATATCGTGTTTAAAAGTTAAATTTCAAATTACGTCAGTCACAACGTAACTACTTAACACTGATTTGACTTAATTTGCAGATACATTTCTAAAGTGATTTCGCCAATGTATTCTTTGCTTGTAATATCATTTGACAACTGTATACGTCCTGGCATCATAGACCATGTAATGAAATTTAGTACACAAATTAAAGATTCTTGCTGAATTGGCAAGATAAGAAAGAAAAAAACCCACAACAATAATACAAAGCAAATGTAGATGGAACAATTATTATCCTCTGAAATGCCAAAAGACGGATGAATAGAATGACGGACAAAAACAAATAACGATAACGAAGAATTCAACAGGAAACGTAATTTATGGAATTTGCTACATCTATACGGTGTGCTGAAGGTTTCACACACACACACACACACACACACACGCACACACACACACACACAAACACACTAATAAGTGTTAAAACATGTCAAAAGTATATTCTGGAGATACGTTTTAGAAACTGAAATGTGTATGGCTAGTTGTTGGGATAGTTTTTTTATATCAGTTTCAAATTCCTTAAGCTATATCATTCTGATGAAATGTTAGCTAGTGTCATTTCCATGGATACTCTACAGCAGGTAACATTGAATGATATGAACAGGTGTCAAACCTGTAAACCATATTTATGACTTCGGCTATATGCCAACTGAGCTACTACGACTCTCGTATGGATGGATGGATAAATTAATAAATAGATTATAAACAAACAATATTGAAACCAAAAAACATCGGAAAGATATAAGAACATCTACACCACTACTCTCATATATGTAGAATCTTCATTTCAAGATCATAAATGGTTTTGCATTCTGATCCTAAGAACTAATATATTGATCTGGAAACAAAACATGCTCAGACGGACAGACAAAAGTAGAAGAAAGACATAGTTTTCAGTTAATAGGACTGGGGGATATCGGAACTATATTTAGCAGATTAATCCAAGACTCTGGCATATCCTGTACAAGAATTATGAAAATGCATTTAGTTAATATTTAAATAGAAGAAATACCATTTTATCACATTCATTAGTTCAGTTAGTTTTTTATATCATGAAGCACAGTTAATGTTATTTTTTTAAATTTTTACAATCTATCATTACTAATTTTATGGTTGTCGCTATACGTTCTTTCAAGATGTTTTTGATTGCATGTTTATTCTGTATGTTGGCATCAAATGATGTCCACATCACTTTTATGCAGTTCTCATTCGATAGGAAAACATATTAAAATATGAAATACTTGCGCATATAACTGACATGAAAAGACACGTGATGCGGATTATGTGATGGTCATTTTAAAGTTTACTATAGGCAAGGCTGAAAGTTAACGAAATGCATCTTGTTGCTGTTATATATGTCTCAAAGTTATTTCTATTTAGCAATCAACTGTCGTAAATCAAATACTTTTGTGTGATTATTAAATTTGGTTATAAATGAAACTCTGCTCAGTGGATAGCTGTCTAAAAAGGCCCTAACTTACGAGAGATGCAAGCTTACAATAACTATATAAACTGTCTGAATAAGACAATCTCTTGTACGTTAGTGCACATAACAATTTCGATGCATTCCAGTAATCACAGACTCTACTCTGCTATCACACAATGTGCTGTCGGACAATGATCTATGTTATTTGTTTTAATCATTGCTCCTAACAAACTGAATAACCCATATGTACTAGCCCATTATGTCATTGCAGATCTGAATTTTGCAACATAAGTGAATATGATATATTGCAAAGTTTATTACCATATGTGAAATAAACACAATTTATACTATGAATCATATCTAGTTTGATACATATTTGTTTTTTTAGTTGTTTGGTTTTCAGTTTTAAATTATGTTTTTATTCTTCATTACATGTTATTGTAATATAAATATATTCGCCCGAGATGTTCTTTTTTTGTTCCAGAATATCGGTTGACCTGATAATTATTCTTTAGCAAACAAGTAATATTGACCTTCATCCTGACATTGATTCAACTTTAATGGCACCCACGTAAACAGGTTTTATTTTAATTTTAAAATGACTTTTATTTTTAAAGTAAAACATTTGTTTTTGTCAGTGTCATGTTAGGAGTACGTGATATAAACGATCACATGATTCATTCCCTCCCTTCCTGATTTCCAATTTGGGGATTTTTTGGAAACTGCGTATTTGAATACAGTATAATCTTTGCTGGAGTAAAACATTTTTAGCTATAGACTTTTATATCTGACTTTAATTTATTTTCTTTTTTTTTTGAAGAAAATGTTTGAATCCATTTAATTTTTCTTCAGTTCAATTTGATTTTAAATGATTTTTTCGTTATCTGGACATATTTGATGTGCTCATACCGAATACAGGGACAAAGACAGTTTATCAAACGTTTATTCGGATTTATATCACCGGATTGGTATATATTGTTTCAGCAAGGAACTGTAGATAACCGCAAACATTCTTCATCATACGTCACCGTCTTCCATCTTGGATTTTTCTACAGGACTCGAACTTGGATCTATTAGGACATTTTATTTCTAAGACATTTTGGATTTTAATTCATTCGTGAATTATTCATGTTTTATTTATTTAATCTGATCATTAAAACTGTACGTTTCTTCCAACTTTTTCCATCTCTTTCCAGGGAAATAAGCCTAAACACGTAACCGTACCTAAATTTATTTAACATTTGATGAAAGTCAAGTTCAAGTTCAGTTTACGTCATGTTTACATGTGAGAGGAGTTAGCTCCGTTTCCCTATATTTTGCGAACATTGATTTGTTTGGAAGTGCAGTCGTTTTCTTGATTAAACACTAAAAAGAGATGTATAGTATTAAGTTCTAAATCTGATGGCTGCTTGGCTTATGCCCACATGACTGTTATGCATTGGTTTACAATGTTTTACAGAACAAAATAAAATGCTCAATCTGTTTTGCAGCATTGTAGTGATACTAGAAGTACAAACTGCCTTCCCTGTAAGGTGGTAACCCCAGGTGTAAAGCGGTCTGGAACATGTTTCATCAAGTCTATAACATATTGTCTATTCAAGACAGTATAGGCGTATAATTATTATCAAGTTCTTACTCATCAAAAAATCGAATTCGGCTTGGGACAGCTCACGTAGTTAACACCTACCTCAAATTAGTATGCAAGGTCAATAGGGTAAACATTCTAGGTCATGATGCTTTTTGTTATTAAACGATTTTTCTATTTTGTAGCAATGGCGGACATATTGAATGACAGATGAATTTCCTTGTGCTAAAAACTTTCATGCATAATTTGCTTAACTTCAATTGATACTTTTTGAACAAGTCATTCAGAGACTTTCACATATGAAGTCCTGAAAGCTATATTTAATCGTTTGAATTACTTTATCTGATAAACGTGGTCAAAGCATGTTAAGTAGAATTTAAAAATGTATTAATTTAAAAAGTTGTTTCATAATTTTGGATGGAAGATTAGCATAATTGTGAACAAGAATTGATTAGAAGGACTGATGGTCAACTTGGTGAAAAGAATTTCAAGGAATCCAATATTACTTAAGTCTGTGTCTTCTTATTAAGAGCCATGTACTTAAATAATCTCTGATATACTTCCTAATCTCCAGCAACGTTAATTCGGTATGTGTTCCCACGATTCGTTTAAGTGCTGTACAAAATTCTTTGTTGGTTTCTAATCTTGAACCCGATAACTTGGATGAAAGGTCTGTAGTGTTGTTTGATTAAGTATCTAAATATAACAGCTTAATAATGTTTGTTAAATCTGTAAATATCTTTTCTGTGGAAGAAACATTAAATGATGTTACTGAGGGCATATTAATCATGGCATTCGCGTGACGTATCTACAAGCTGGGTGAAAAAATAAATATTCACTCGTACTGTCTTGTTTTTCATACTTCCAAGCCAGTACAACTAAACACATATAAAGGACGTTTGATCTTAGAATCACTGATTACCAATTTGTTCATCGTAATGCTCTAAATACCAAGTCTGGTCAAAACTTTTTTTCATTTAGACAAGTCTCCGTTTCCATGACATCATGCTTGAACCCATCCAAGGTCAATAAGACCTGATTTTCCAAACGTCCTATTTGCATTGTACCACGTATACCGAATTTATAGAAAATTTACAATGATAAACTTGGTGGTATGAGAGTTATAACTTATACCCAAGAAATTATTGACTCACATACCTCTACAGCTTAAGATGTGCAAGTCCTTAAAGTAGAACACTCACTGACAAGACGTTCCGTAATGTAATGAATTTAAATACGGTGAGGTGTTTATACACAGATATCGTGTTTAACATCAAATATCGGAATCTGGAAAATATGTAAAATAAATAATTTCAAGATCTTTGTATCTGCGTCATAAACAATATTTGTAAAAACGAAAGGTGTTTACAAACAGTTGTTACAACATGGGCTTTATACCGTGTGATAGAGATCACATGTTTTCTAAATGAAGAACTAAAACTACACATCACACAAAGTTTGATACTTTAATTCAGTATTGTATTGATTAATCTCTTTGAACGTTAATATCTTGCAAGAATGATACATTAATCCATCCTTAACTTTCAGTACGGGTCTCAATGATTTTGGCATTAGTTGTGACTGGGGTGAGTAGAGTGGCTAGATTCGTTCCACCCCAGTGTCCCAAATAAAGCGAGCGAACTAATCTTAGTTCCTTATGAATGACACTTAAGAATTACTGCATGAACCTTTCAGTTTTATTTCTCCCAACATTTCTCTGAACTCCTCTGAATCTTTAAACTTTATCCTTTTATATCAGATTATGCCTTTCTATTCTTGTTGATCACGTGTATTATTATGGTTACGGTTTGAATTATTCTTCATCCTCAAATCGTTTTCTTACGTTAATATATGATAGTTCTCTTTGTATATCTGCTCTCTCCGTTTCCTTGTTGTCATTGACATGCAACGTAAATCCACCAACGAGCTTGACGAGCCGACCAAAATTAAATAGGTCGGGCACCTAAGTTTGACAACCGAAAATGTCATCAGTATAAAGTTTTTCCCTGCTTACAAGTGTGTCGATGTATTTGATATGGTGTAGGTTTCCGCCTCTTTAAGTCGGACAGATGTATTCCATTCCTGATGTAGTTACATTTATACAAATGTCACACTAAATATGCTCCACTGCGACAATGCACAAGCAAGGAGATGTAGAGATTAAGAAAAGGATACTGATAGATCGAGAAAATTAAATGAGATACAGGATATGTAAGCAGTACAAGTCACGCATCGCATTGTCATATATACAACGCGTATTGCTACGATAATTAGGCTTCCAGTCTTGAAGACAATCTTTAACTTGCTTGCAATTAGTCGGTGTACATCTAATACTGATGTGACTGAATAGTTTTAAAAGTTGTTAGCGTGACAAAATCGTCAGTTGCTAAACATTTTTATCTGATTAAAGCATCTTTAGGATCTTAATATCTCGATAATATCAGCAAATTCTTCGAAATAAACAGGCGACTGTATGTATGTATGTATGTATGTATGTATGTATGTATGTATGTATGTATGTATGCATGCATGTATGTATGTATGTATGTATGTATGTATGTATGCATGCATGTATGTATGTATGTATGTATGTATGTATGTATGTATGTATGTATGTATGTATGTATGTATGTATGTATGTATGTATGTATGTATGTATGTATGTATGTATGTATGTATGTATGTATGTATGTATGTATTTATGTATGTATGTATTTATGTATGTATGTATGTATGTATGCATGCATGCATGCATGTATATATATATATATATAAACATACATACATACATACATATATATATATATATATATATATATATATATATTATATATATATATATATATATATATAGACACACACAAACAAACATATATATCTGAATATGTATATATATATATCTGAATATGTATATATATATATATATATATATATATATATATATATATATATATATATATATATATATATATATATATACATATATTATATATAATCCAAAGTCAGAAAGGGAAGAAAACACACACACACACAGACACACACACAGCAGCAAAGAGGTTGAACAGACCGAAAATATTTTAGACAAACCGATACTAATTCAGAAAAACCGAAACTATTTCATGCAGACAAAAAAAAGAAATAGTTTTGGTTTCGCACGCTACAGACCTGGCGCCGATGGCGCTGCGGAGACGAATTGTTTCAACCTAGTATTTGATCATGTCTGATACGATATCTTGATCTAGGGTCATGCAAATTTATCGTTACAAGTCCATGTAGGATTGCCTGAGCGTGACTAAAGAAATTTCTAAAGAGATTATAATTAATCCATATCACCGCCACACCAAGTTTGTCAAATTTTTTATAGCGTATGTGTGTCAACGCCATTAAATACAGCAAGAATATTGTAGTTATCTCTGATCACTTTTGGTATTTGAGTGTATCGTGGAGTGACATATAACACATCAGTATTTTTATGTCTACCTCTGGGAAATATCCTAGCGGGATTGTCTAACATGACATCATCATATACGACTAAATTGTTAATATTTCCGTTAATAACATCAAGACTCGGTGCTTCCTCGATATCGGTTATAAAATCAATAACATCCTCATCGATTTCTGATTTTGATTTTTCGTTAAAATCCTTTAACACCTCGTAACATCGCTGATCGTCTACACTTGGGGCTACCAAATATAATTTATCCCATTTCATCCGTCTCGTTATCAAATTAAGTAACAACTGCGTCCAGATGGTCCGATTATAATCATACGAATATAATGTGGTAGCGCTGCATGATGTTTAACAGACTCTCGTGTTTTAGTCGCCGAAAAATCAATTACATTCATGTTATTTTAAATAAATTATGGATCTATATTGTGTAAAATGTAAGAAGCGTACTAGCACAAATGACTTAACAACAATTTCAACTAAAAATAACAGATCAGCACTTGCTGGTAAGTGTGTTCAATGTGGTACAAAAAATTTAGATTTGTTAAAAAAAGGTAGGTGACATTGCAGCAAGTTAGTAAAATTACCATGAACAACATGGGCAAAATATCCGGGAGAAAAACAACTTCCAGAGTATAGTTATTGTGGACCCGGGGCCAGATTGGATATCCGACTCGATGATCAAAACCAACCCCGACGCGGTGAAAACCCAATAAACGCTATTGATAAGGCGTGTCATGCTCATGATGATGCTTATAAAAAAGAAAAATTGGCTTCATGGTTGATAAAATCGGCGATGAAAAGTAAATTAATGCTGGGTGCTGGTAATTGTAAACATCATGGAATATATTTATTATTCCCCAAGAGGATACTGGAGGGGTAAATCAGTATTCGGTAAACTTTCTAGCGCAGCAAAGGTGAAAATTACTACAGCTAAGGATTGGTTATCCAAACAGGCTATATGGCAAATTTATCTACCATCGCCTAAACAAATTAACTTCTCACATTTTGATGTCAGCGTAACTAATGAAGTTCATCAAGCTGATATATTATTTCTGCCGCATGATGGTGTTTACAAATACGCACTAACTGTAGTTGATGTTGCGAGTTGATACAAAGAAGCAGAACAATTGAAGACAAAATCATCAACTGAGGTGGCTTCTGCGTTTGAAATGATTTATCGACGAGGTCCTCTGCAGTGACCAAATCTATTACAAGTTGATCCTGGCAAAGAATTTCAGGAAGCAGTGTTATCAACAATGAAGCATCATAATGTCACCATCATACGAGGACATACTGCATTACACCGCGATCAGGCAATTGTTGAACGATGTAATCGGACACATGCTGAGCGGTTATTTGGATATCAATACGCGAAGGAATTTATTCAGGATAAACAATCCCGTGAATGGGTCAAGAGATTACCGGGTGTAATTACCGCGCTAAATATTGAGATTACTCGAACATTCAACATGAAACCTAACAACGTTATTAAAAAGAAGTGTATACCCGTAAAACCAAAAAATGATTTTTCAAAACAACCAATACTCGGCAATGTCACTGATATTTGACCAACCACAGCCGTTTAAGTAACTGGTTTTATATCTACATATTGGATCTGATATAGAAGGTGTATTCGATAGTTCTGATATTTGATTATTTTTCAAGTAATTGTTTTCAATTGTAACATCTGCTGATTTAGATTAATCACGCAGTATTTCTATTTTAATTCTCCATGATCACCAACTCTCGTCGGAATTTGTAAATTTAGCCACTGTTTCTTTATGTTTTACATCTATATAAAATGAATCAGTTGCGACTGTAACCGCGGTGTCAGGAAATCTATGTAACATCGAAAGTAAATTAATAGAAGCATAAGCCAGCATAGACGCCCTGAAGTACGTATACTGAGAATTATCTCCGTCGTTGTAAGTAACGGTTGTGCCGAATTTTGTTCCATCGGACAATAAAGCGTCTTTACGATTGATATATATTGCATCTGCGATTATAAAATCGTATTCAAAATCATCTATAATTAGTCGTGTAGAATACCGTTTGTGGTCGTATTTTATGCTCTGTGTGAATTTACCAATTAGTCTTCGACCGAGATCTTTTGCGTGTTTATTTCTAACTTCAAAGATCTCTTCGGACCACCTAACGATATTTTCTTCGTCGAGCGAAGGAAACTTTTTTGTTTTCGCTGATTATACTATCTAGACTATCGGATTGTGGTAGCCAGACTTCAGTTTGTTTACGATATGATATAATCGCTTCACTGACAATCAGCGATATTAGAATTTTAGAATCAATCATATACCGTAATAACACTATTGGAATCCAGTGTTTTTCAGAGATGTGTCTACCAAACCAAACATAACAGCACGGATGAAGTCCTTTAGAAAATTCAAATGATATCATACGAGCGAATCCGGTTAGATCAAAATCGGGCAGTGGTCCATTAATCGCAACACGGGTCATTTCGTGTGTGGGATGATCAAAACTTTTAAAGTACTCAGAGCATTCTCCATACCCGAGAAAACTCCCTGGATACCACGCAATCATATCAACTGAAATAACGCTTTCAGGGTCATATTTGGTATTCCATAATCCACCATGGCCGCATTTGACGCAGATTGAGCTGCAGCTGAAGGTATTGTAAAACAGTTTGTTAGTAATTGTTCGTCGTGTTCCGTGGAAAAATCACTTGCTAGTTTTCTCATCTCGTCATGGAGGGCTTCAGTACGATATAATTCGCCATTGGGTTTACACATTTATTGAATTACCCTCTTCGTTTTCAAAACTCTGAAACAACCACACTGACACAGTGTCGCTTTTACTGAACTCGTAAATAAAATCAAATAATTTCTAATAAGATAATTCTCCCCGAGAGAATTCTACGGGTAGATATTTTATGGTTCTATCACGCGGAAATATTGTTACCGTGGGGGTCCACGCGTGTGCATTATGGTCAATAATTTTGATTGGAGATCCTCTCCATTTATAATCCGATTCATATAATATCTCGCCTGTTACTGTCGATACTGTTATTTTAATATATATCTATATATATATATCTATATATATATATATATATATATATATATATATATATATATATATATATATATCTGTGTGTGTGTGTGCCTATGTGTCGACCCGACAAACACAAGTACAAAAGGCTTGTATGATGGTCATCTTTTATTCTTCGATTTAATTATTTTTAATTCAGTTGAAATAGGCAGAAAAAAGATAGTCAAAACACAGTTTTATATGTACAGCATGTGTAACATCCAATAAGCTGAGAAATATAAATGGGAGATATGAATACATAAAGATAGATAAAGGTGAAATTATATTTGATGTCATTCCTGATACTGAAGAGAAATATCATTTTCTTTTAGAATGTCATGTACATACTATCATGGGTGTAAACTCAATTCGAAAATACTTCTGTAATAAAGAATATACGCGCAAGTATATTCAACTGTTGACTCCTTACAATATGAAACTAAAGAGCTCAGCAGCTAATTTGATATATGACGCATTTAAAATAAGTGCTAGATTGTTATTTCCTGAGTAATGTACGATAAATATTGCAGATATTGGTCCAGTCTCACATTTCCAGCTCTTGACAATGAATGTTTTAGTTTCTCTATTCTATTTGACAACCAATCAAAACGTTTTGTAATATTTTTGTTATAATGAGGAAACTACTTACAATCCCAAACTTTGTAACCGGTTGTATCCCCCAAAAAATGCAAACAGATGCAAGCAAATTTAGAACTGAAACGTAGCAGAGTAATATAGTAGAAAACTGTTCACCGTAAAGGATGGTACACATTTTGTATTATCGTTCTGAAACGTAACACATAAGATTTTTTATAAAACAGCATGGATGCCATTTCAACTGTTCTTAGTATTATCTTAACAGTATCGATATATGATAATATCTTCAATATGTGCGTGATAACCGTGGCTCTAATATGATGTATTAAGGGTTATTGCGCTTTGAGATTTACTTATATATTTCGGCAAGAAAGAAGCAAAATGTTGATGTGTCGAAATGTACTGACTGTCATTGTTTGAGGAAGACACCGGGTGATTTCAACTGGTGACACTTTCAATATATCGCTAATACATTGGTAAGCATTGGTGACTATTCGTCAGACGTGTATGAAATATTAAAACCCCTTCCACCGATGCCATTATCGTGGAATAATACTATCTGTGCACATGGTTTGTTACAAGTAAATTCCGCTCCAATCAAGGTTGCTTGGTTCACTTTTTCCCATAGAATTAATCTGCAAGAGAATAACAATAAGGTTAATGTATTAGTCAGTGGAACTAAATCTTATTCTCCTGGGACCGTAAAGCACTTATCAGTGATCAAGGGTCCATCAATAAATTTAATACACTGATTTTGTCATCTCTTTCAGGTATTCAATAAACCTATGTGTAAATATGTACCTAGGCAATCTGGTTGATCGGGTTCTTGTTTTGTTGTCAATTACTGGGTGTCGTGTATTTCTTTAATATATATATATATATATATATATATATATATATATATATATATATATATATATATATATATATATAGTGGGGTAATTGCTGAAGGATCAAAATTGTTCCTACATTTTAATTTTTGTCCATTGAAGTTTCAAATCTGTATTTTGTGGCTATCATGAAATCTTCCAAAATTGGTGCCCGATATCTTATCGTGCCTATCGGTGGCCGAAGATTACGAGCGTTGGACACAAAATCGTTTATACACAGAAAAATAATTTTGTTTTTTTAAACACTGTAAAGGAAAAGGAAAATTCACTTGCACATGCAATCTTGATACAAAAGAAGTTTGGAGGAAAAACAAACGTCTCAAACATTAACAAATTTTAAATTCTACTTCAAATTCTTGTTTTACATCCATATGAGATATTTCAAATGTGGCTTATTCCTATTAATTTTTAATCCGATCTATAGTCATTGTACTCTTTAATTGTCATACATCGTTTAGATATTCACACACATATATTATATATTCGTTTGCGACTTACTGTGTCGATCTTTCATAGTCCATTCTATATTCGAATGTACCTTACTTCATATCTTAGATATTATCTTCATATCCTACGATTCTTCAAATAACTGGACCAGGAGTCCTGTTCTTGACAGTCTTTTACAAAGCGCGACACAATATAAATGTTTTTTAAGTTGTTCAGTAACTTTTAAATGTCATAAAAAGTGTTTCAGAAATCACCCTAAAAGGAAGAGGTTTTGGTAAGCTGTAATACTAACGTTAAGGCCATATGATAGGATGTATATATGTTTTAAGATAGAATTTGAACGGTAACAGCTATACACTAGCAAACAAAGGCCAAATATCATTAAACATAAATGTTTTAAGATGTTATGAAACGTTTGTACTTTGGTTTTGTTGTTGTTTTTGTTGTTGTTGTTATTGATGCTTTTTATGATCTGATGGTAATGATACTCATACCGATGATGCCCAATACCCAGCATCTTTGAGATAGCACCCATAAGATTCATAACACCACCCGCGCTTATCTTGCCGCTCAGAGCATGGATATTCCAAAGTATTTAGCAAAGTGCATGTCTTGGACACCAAGGAGGTTCTTTTAACGACATACTGTATCCAAGAAGTTAGCTTTGACATGATAAGAGTAACCTTTTAATGTTAACGATTTATATGCCCCTCCAGGTGAATTTAGCTAAAATGATTATGTAACACCTTTCAACTAAAATAACCAGTATGGTGTAGCTTATAGTTGGATACAATTTTAACATTATACTTTATTTATATTTTGTTTAAATACTAGGACCTTTAAATTTAATATGTTTTCATTAACACCTGACATGGACAATATTCAAATGGAATTCATCTTGTTGGGGATTTGCGAGATTTACGGAAATATTAACATATTTGTAATTATCTATGGAATACTTTAGTTCAAATATATGTCACACAAAGTTTGGAAAAGGATGATTTAACGCTGACATATATTTGCACTAATATTGCCGTATGAAATGTCTATGTAAAGTTGGCAATGCGACTGGGAACAGAAAGCCCACAACATACACATATAGAAAATTGGACGTACTACAACGTTTGTGACTTTTTAGAATTAAGGTATACCAAGTCTTGAGGAATTAAAGGATAATATAATTAAAACCAATTTAGATCTGTTCAAAGAAAATAGTATATATTATATAAATGAAAGCACCAGTAAGAACCAGAAGATAGCCAAGAACAAATTGCTACGAGAACAACCATGAATACATTTTACCAGCAGAGGATAATACCTGATTAAAGAAAATGAAAAAAAGAGAATGAAAAAAGATAGCGTGCAAAATAGAATTGTATTCCAAAGTCAGAAAAGGAATAATACATAAATACACACACACACACACATACACACATACATACATACATACATACATACATACATACATACATACATACATACATACATACATACATACATACATACATACATACATACAAATACATATATTTATATATATGCTAAAATGTGTAACAAATTCTTAACAATCATTGCGCTGTGTCTACATATCTGGCTCAAATTACGCATTAGCAAATTAAATAAAAACAACTCAGCTGATATGATCACCTTGGAAACTAACAGCTCGTCCTTAAGATTCGGATTTAATATGACGCCTATTAATCCTCAGATGCTGACGTCGACGTTTCTAAAAAGGGCCGATTCATACCAAAGAATTATGAAAAATGATACTACCAGCTGCCTTGCTTGGCGCTCAGCATGAAAAAACAAGGAATCAAGATAATATGACTGGGTGGGACATGGTGCCACATGTTTGTTGCACGATGTGCTAGTAATAGACATCATTAAAAAACAGCGATGCGATATGGCTGAACATTATTAAAGCTACGTTATGAAACCAAATCACACACATACACACAGACAGAAACACACGTACACTACATCGTATTTCGCTGCTTTTTTGTAAGTATTGATAGATCGAATAAACGGTTGGTATTATCTGTATGAGGTCGCCATTCATATACCGGTTTTCGTTGCATTTGTTTCACAACTACTCCTCGCTCAGAGTTCGCTCTTCCTTCACCCATTGAAAAACGTTTAACCATCTTTGCTACAAACAAAATATTATTTGATTACTCCCTTCTTCTTATGTTTATTTGTTGGAGGAACTCGTTACTTTATTTCTTTGTCCGTAGATTTGTTATAGGAAGACATCTTGATACAATTGAGTCCAGGCTTTCGCAGTGTGTTCAATCAAATAAGTAACGCCATCATTTGGTGGTGCAATAATTACTTCGTTTGAATATCTTCCACACATAGCACAGTTGTATTCTCAGTGATATGTACTGGGGTCATTGTATAACATTTGCTTATTTAGTTTGTGTTTCTCCTGAAAATTGGAATAGGTTCACTCTATCTTAAACTTTATTTGTTAGCGGAAAAAGGAAGATTTGGTTGGAGAAAAATCGGATAATAAAAATGAAAGCCATGACTGGCATTTTAGCTTTTCTCCAGCTTATTGTGTATTGTTCCTTTGTCAACAGGTAATGTAATGTGTTAGTTGATGTTTTAATATTTAATGACTTGTTTTAAATTTTTTGTATTGCCAGTATATCACTCATACTTTTATTGTATGGTTTATCATTGGACTTGATTCGAAATTCAATTCTCTCATTATATAAATTTTATCCGCCAAATTCTCATCAGTTGTTTCGTAAAGAAATTGTTCTTAATGGAATATATCTTGGTATTGTCTATATAGAGCTTATCAAAACCATGCACATAACAATCGCCCCATGACTATAATTTATAGGGTACGTACGCAATTTGGAGAATAAATTTGTTTTATTGAGAAAAAAAAAACAATAGCAAGTGTAAAATTAAAAAGAAACGACCTGCATGAATATTGTATGTCTGAAGTGGAAACAATCATTAGCAACCATAATGAGGACATGTTTCAATTGCACATAATAGTATGTTTATTGTTATATTGCTTGCTGAAATACACGACACAATCTCTTATATTGCTAAACACTTTTATACAAGCTTTCAGATCGATAATTCGGAGGCATATTGACTGCCTAGTTAGTCTGCTTTCATATGAACTATATGTGCCTCTCTACAAATATAGATAAAATAGAAGAGCCTAAAACTAAGAAATTGATTTTACATCATGCCCTAATCGACATCAATGCCCTTGTGTCGTTTCCAATTCTTCCACCGTTATTATCTGCTAACTGAGTACTTAGATATATCTATTTGATTGACGTTAAAGGAACTCGGAAAATTCCTTGAGAATAAATCGTCCTGGAAACCTCCTTATCGATTCATTATTGTTTTGAAAAAATGCAGAAAGAGATACTCATTTAAGAAATAGAGAATATATAGTCATCACCCAATTTTAAACGAAAGAATAAGGATTCGAAACGTGAAAGGATATTCTCATCTCTTCCCTCTTTTTATCTCAAGTGCATTGCAGCACTTCATGATAGGCCATAACTAAGATACGTGAATCTTGTATTTTTGAATTGGAAACAATTTCATTGGAGCTTTTGGGCAAAACGAAGCAAAAAAGCATGACCTATATATAAATAATGGTGACAAACACATTCATGTGTGTTATATATGTTATGTATATATGATTAAACTTAATTGTTTGTTTGTTAGTTGTATTTTATTTTAAAATTCATTTACATGCTATTCTAATGAAATTTTATTTACTGGATTTGGCATCATCCAGAAATTTAGTTCAGTTTTTCGTCAACACTAATAAAGAAACTTTGTATCTAATACTGACTTAGTTCCTGACCTTGATTAATGAGTTGAAGTAAACAACCTTTGTATTAATTTTAAAAATCCTTTCTTAGAGCAGATTCGTAAAGTGAAATCGAGGCCCTACTAGGAGTACGTGACAAATAACATGTAGCAATTGTTTCAAACTAAGTTTTTCTAGTGGACTGACCCGTATCGGTTTTGCGCTGTGGCCAGATTTAATATTGATCTATTGCGAAATAATAATTATTTTTGCCTTACCACTTGAGACGTCTAATTGTTTTTTATTGTGACTAGTTTGAGTTTATTTGTACTTTTTCCTCAAATTATTCGAATTCTGAAAGATTATTTTCACCTGGTGTTCGTGTTGTCATTTTTACCTTGTTCCTCTAGGGAAATAAATTATTTGTTTAATTTTACAAAGCTTGTTGTCTTAACTCTTTCCCTTTTACTGTTTAAAAGAAAATGAACACGTAACACATATAATTCAAGAATCTTCTTTAAAAAATCCTTAAGTACCGTGAAAAATATTGCTTTTAGAGTTTTTCAACATCATATGTCTCTGCATTGTCTTAAATCTTGTAAATGTTATAGAATTTGCTAATGCTGTATCAAAATTCTTCATTATAGTGTGCGATATTCTGTCTTTTCCATTTTGTACAGTGGACTATTTTTAGCAGTACGTTTTCTTTATTTATTTTCAACCATGATATTATCAAACATTTCTGCTACTGTTAGATTTCAACTTGTTTACAAAAATTAAAACTAGATAAGAATTATTCAATCCATGGTACAAACGTTTTTTAACATAGTGTAAAGAGGCATTCTGATGGACAATTTAAATTTAAGGCGTGAAAAGTAAATTAGATTGAAAACAAATTTCGAACCAATATTTTGCAAGGTAAAGATCCATGTATAGTAAGATTTGGAATAACAATAGCAATTTTTGAAACAGGAATGCAGAAACAGTACATCTGAAGACAAACCCAAGTTGAAAATGAAAAATAATTAGTTAAATGTTAATTAGTTAAATCAGTTAAAAGGTTTGATATGTTTATTTGGTGCAGTACTTATTGTAATCGTTTTAATTTTGCATACATAAGTACGACATAAACCAAAATAAACCAACAACGAGCATTTATAGTTTAAAGTTAACCAAACAAACACTGAGCGTGAAGCATAGGAATTTGGCTTTAGATAGTGTCGACATGTTTTTAAATATGTTATATCGCTTAAATGGAAACGGACGTAAATGTATGAATATCTTGCATACACAGAATTAAGCCCTATACTTTTTAGGTCAAAATCATGCACTTTTTTAAAATTGGTATTTTCAAGTATATTCACAGACGATTGCAGATGGAGCATCACTTGTAGAGCTATATGATTGTATCATTGGCAAATAAACATGACAACTGTCCGTACCTGATCTACTTTTGGCTGACTGATATCCGTACGTTTTCTCATATTATCAGTGTCGATAAATAAAACAGAGACCAAATTTAATGTCAAGTTAATATGTTCTCACTCTAGTGTTTTTGACAGTCTCATTGTCCTTCTTTATGATACCTGAATACACCTTGATACTAATTTCAGATTTAAAGCGGGTTATAAATGTCTTTGATTTCTCCTGACCTGAGCGAAGTGAGTGAAAAGGTTTTTGTTGTGGTCATTCATATTGGAAAATATCACCGAATTGAGATTTTGACTTCACTGCGGTCCAAAAATATTGCGTCAGTACAAGAAAATAAAGCGGTTAAATGAAGTACCAAAAGAAAAGAAAGTGAGAACATCTCGATGGCTAGAATTATTATTGTTGATAGCTCACAGTATAATTTTAAAAATAAAATATAAGTAATTTAATATTCTAAAATATAAATGTATTTTAGAAAGTGCATTCACTAAGATTGGGATTTCGAGTGTTCATTGTATGCAAAGAGCCAAACACGTCTGATAAAACTTAATCGTACCTAACAGCAATCACATGACACAATGATGAACATAGTTAAACCGGTCTACAGATACACTGTTTGTCATCTTTCATCAAATCATGTTACGTTGTCATGGTCATACGCGTATTAGAAATAAATTTCATATGAAAAGGAAACATAATAATGCAAACTTACAAACGAAACTAGTCCCGTCACTTTGCTCTCTAATCATGCTTACCCAAGTCCGCAATACAGTAGAACTGCGGTGACATCATCAATACTTAAATCTTCTATTTTAAACTTTAGGTTATTCCCTGGTACCATGACGTTCCAAACAGTTGCGGTTGAGTCAGATGAAGGATTGTAATTCGATGGATAGTTTGGAGATGTAATTTCACCAGAAGTCGACTGAAAAACCTCGTATCTTGCCTCCGCTAAAAGTAATTAAAAGGAATACGTATATATATATATATATATATATATATATATATATATATATATATATATATATATATATATATATATATATATATATATATATAACTGTCTCAAAGTAACAAACATGTTCCAGCCCACTGAAACATTCTTCATAGCTTCACGTAAAATCATTATATATCAATACATGTAGAAAGGGGGTAAAGTTCTGTCAAAGCATACACACAAAAGCATATAAACTCATATATATGCAAAGGTTTACCCATTTCTCCAGCAGCCCATCAATTTAGTTTGTAGTAGTGAAATTATGATTTATAGATGCAATATTAACATGGGACCTTTACCTTGAAAATATAACCTTAATGTGATATGCAGTCCATATTTATTATCAGTTCAATAGCTTCATTTAAACGGATATAAATGTATAGGTTGAACGCTAAATTAAACATATAGGGCATTGAGCATGAACTTGAATAAACACATACCAGTATTATATGCAATATACCAACTGTAAAGTTGCTGTTTCCATTAATCTCTAGCATACCATGTTTTACCATGAACAGTGATTAAAAATACCATGCCCATAAATTCGAGATATTAACTCCATCTAGTGAAAAAGCACATAATCTTGCTACTTTTCCTTAACATAAATTGAAAAATTACCGCAAACGGATTGTTATTTCAAAATTCACGATTTAGGATTCTCATGCATGTATGAACAAGTCAGTTTCACATAAAAAAAATGCTTGTTCATATTGTTGAGGACTTTTAACTGGCGTTGCAGAATGCTGCGTGTTAGCCCCATCCCTCTTTAGTAAGATGTGTAAGAAGTTTTCGGATACCCTTTAAGACTGTAGTCAACCTGAAATATCGGATTGATACCAGATTGATCAATCTCAATAGACAACGGGTGAGGGTGTAAGTACAGTAATTGACTGGTTATGATCTATTTTCTGATGACTGTTCCATCAATGTCATAACTGAATATGATGTGCATTAGAGTATGAACCATTGTTCTTCAGCTTGAGAAAATTTGGTCCTCAAATTAATATATAGAGGACAGAGCGATAAACAAACCTCCACTATGAAAGCCTTACCTTTGTGATATAATGACAATGAATTACCGGTGTACGTATACCATTCCGAAGATTCCAGATATTTTCACATGGAATGACTGAAAATACTGACGAGGATAATATTGCAGAAAAGGGTCACAAAAAGTTAGGTTTTCAAACACGCAGGCATCATTAAATTCTCACAGTCATTAAGGAACCTAGGCGTTACTCTAGACAGTACTCTCACTTTGCACCAACATATCATGAAGATATGTAAGGCTGCATATTTTGAATTGAGACGCATCAGTTCCATTCGTAAATATCTTTCAGCTAATGCCACTAAAACACCTGTGTATTCATTAGTACTTTCAAGACTGGACTATTGTAACTCAATTATGTCTGGTTCGTCACAATATTTACTCCAGAAACTTCAAGAAATTCAAAACACAGCTGCACGGATCATCTTTAGAGTACCTCGATCAGAGCACACCTCAGCACTGCTCTGTACCCTACACTGGCTATCGATTCGATACAGAATCAAACACAAAGCTTGTTCTCTGTGCTATGTTTCAACGACAGACTCTAGTCCAACATACCTATACAGCCTCACCCATGTGCATACACCAGCTAGATCCTTACGCTCTTCTTATGATAGTCATATACTCATTGTTCCCACTGTGAAAACAAAGTCATATGGACAACGTTCGTTTGCACACCAGGGCCCGGCGACGTGGAACGAATTGCCCATTGAAATTAGACACAAAGACACAGTGGTCCCTTTTAAGATTGCTCTTAAGACACACCTGTTTCGACTGCAGGGACAAACTTAGCGACCTAATCATGTTTTGTATCTTATATGTTTTCAGCATGTTTTTTATGTTTTCCAAATTCATTTTTTTTTGTCATTTGTATTTCTGTAGTGTAGTCATATCATTATTGATGGTGTAAAGCGCTTAGAACTTCGAAAGATTAGGCGCTATACAAAGTCGTCAATATTCTTATTATTATTATTGCATCCGAGTTCAGATGATGTGATAACATAAGGTCACACATGAGACAGGTAGACATTGTCACCATAATGTTATACATGTGACTTGAAAATAACTTCTACGGCGACCCAAAAGAGGGAATTCATGTTAAGGGTCAACAGAAACTAGATCCTTCGACAATATCCTTTAGACGACTGTTTTACATGGCGATGTGACATCCACGCTGGAGCTGCAGACTTTAAACTGAAGAGAATTTCAGGAGCAGTTCAGATGCAAATGTGTAAATGTCATTAGTGCAGCATGTCCTCTATTGATTACGCAAAATTATGAGTTTGGCCATGAGTCAAATGTGATACAGACAGTTTAGACAATAAATTTGCCTGATCAGCTATTCACGTTTTCACATAAATCACGCTAGATAGTTAGTATGTGATGATCGTTAAAGGCGAAGGACAAATAAGCAACATCATTGATTATTAATTTTATCTATTCATATGTGGGTCAAGTTGTTGTAAGTGTCTATGGCAGTCAGTAAGACTTCGCTTTGTTCAAACTATGTTAATGCTGTTCATTAG
Organism: Unio pictorum; assembly: GCA_030141615.1. Classification (NCBI taxonomy): domain Eukaryota; kingdom Metazoa; phylum Mollusca; class Bivalvia; order Unionida; family Unionidae; genus Unio; species Unio pictorum. The sequence continues at coordinate 9,086,154 of JARLTB010000020.1, read as the reverse complement.
GGTTGTGGGTTATTTGGCGTTGTGCTTGTGTGTTCTGATCGGTAAACATGCGTGTATGTCAAAATTTGCATGTAAGGGCATGCATTTCCTGTTTCATTTGACCCAAGGCTGTGCCACCATTAGCAATACGTGGACAATTGCAAGATTACCATGTTCTTACACAAAACGTCATCGTGTTCAAACTATACAATTTGTAACATTGTCTGTTACTGTTGAAGCCAAGGACTAATGTTAAACTCTCATGTTCCATTTGAGATATATTTTCAAAATGGCTACCCAATTTTTTTTTTCATTGTACTAATAGGGTCATTTGTTCTTAGCCAGTACATACCCCGTTGGTATTTGTCATCTATTTTATTTGATTCGTGAGTCTCGTTTATTTATTTATTTAAGTTGTTTTGTTGATTTATATATTTATTTATTTTATATAAAATTTAGACGTTCAGGGCAATAATTCGTGTCATGGAAATTAGTTTAACTTAAGGAAAATACATTTTTCATTTTTGTTTTCAAAATATACACGCATTGATTGTATACGGTTAGACTCGTTTATTACATTTCAATCATAGTATAATATATTTTGTCCAAAAGAAGTTCGTTTCTTCAAGAGAAGAAAATGAAAAATCCCATATAAGAAACACACGGTTACCCAATTTGTATTTCCATTGTAGTAATAGGGTCATTTGTTATTAGTCAGTACATACTTCGTTCGTATTTATTATCTGTTTTAGTTGATTCGTGAGTTTCGTTTATTTAGTTATTTAATTTTTTTATTGATTTTATATTTATTTATTTTATATAAAATTTAGACGTTTACGGATATAATTCGTGACAAGGAAATTATTTTTAACTTAAGCAAAATTCATTTTCGATTTGTGTTTTAAAATATACACGCACTGACTCTACAAAGTTAGACTCCTTTTACAACATTTCAGTAATCATATAATACATTTAGTACAGAAGCAGCTTGCTTCCAGAGTTGAAAAAGAAACATCAGATATGATAAGCAAAACAGTTTTGATATCAGAAAAGGACTGCAGTACTCGTTATATTCAAACCAAACCATTTCTTCGTAATATTCTGAATTTGATTGACTGTTGTTTACCGTAGAAACATCTAAATGAGGGATATATGATTAAATTATAGACTATGTTAAGTACTACAGTCATGAACGTCCTTTCTCCACATCAACACAGAATATTCAAAGGATGTCTTGCCGTTTGTTTTATCGGCAATTTTGAGTTAAATTAAGGTTTAGTCGGTCAAGTTGTTCTCGCTGCAAGGTTGAAAACATACCATTTTCAGTGCACACATGAGTACATTTACTAAGAAGCACATCTTGTCATTTAGTTTCATATGTTTAAAACTGCGCGTCATTTGCACAAAGGTTGAGAAGCTGTATGAATTAGGCGACTTTCCTATAATAAGGAACATGAGTACAAATACAAACGATTGAGGTTGTGAGTAGCATTGTCTACTATTCTAAATGCGGATGTGGCTAAACAACGCAACCAGTTTTATTAGAGGTGGTTGCAAAGTTTAATTAGAGATATGTTTCAGTTTTATTTGGAGCTTAGATGTTTAGCTGAACATGGTTTGATGTATTCTTTACATTGTTATTGTGCACATTTGAATAAGGTCAGCAGCATAAATGAATAAATAAAAATTGAAAGATATGGTTACGGTGATAGACCCATCTAATAATTCCAACTCTTAGTTTGTGCAAGTAATTCATTCCAGCCAGTTCAGGAAACCATTGCTTATGATTGCCTTGTCAGCACGGAAAAACGGAACAATTGGACTGACTTTCGTTGGTATACCAATTACAACACTGTTCTTTCTATGATCTCTGCATTAGATCGAACGAGGTTTCATTTCAAAGGGTCTCATTCTTTGCGATTTAAATATCTTGTTCTTCTTTTTGGTAGACTTTTAGTTATACCAAATCTCGCTGCTTGTGGAAGCATTTGGCTGTAAGAATATATCATAAATCTTTAAATTGATGGTGTGTGTTATTTGCAAGATAACGGCAACAAAACTAGAAAGGAAATCTTGTCGCTTATGACGATAATAATGTATTTTCTTTTCGTAAAACCGATATGAAAATAAAGATCTTGACGAACCACAAGTCGAAGAGAGAAATATTCCAGGCCAATTTACCTGAGGGTAAACTAACGTGAACATGTTTCTTTCTAATGGAAGCAAATCAGATGCCTCTACAGTTTAGAAGTTCAGAGATGGGTCAGATGATTTCAATTTATTATTTATCTGGTCCATGGGGATATACGGATACTTACGAGTGTCACACATGGTGATATCTGGTTGAAATGCAGGTGTAGAGTAGTGTCCGTCGTCTTGGCAGTAGATGATTGGACACGTCTGAGTTTCGTCGTGTCGGAAAACGTCTATACCCGGACAATCGTAAAAAGCTGCGTCCCCCTGCTTTCCAATGAGAACAAAGTCGCCAATATTGCTGGGAGGTTCTCCGCATGTTCTTAGCTTTCGTTTATTGATGATCTCTACGAAAGAAAGGCGAGTCCGGTTTTTATTGAGTTGATCCGTTATTGAGTTAGTATGAGATTGTTGGCGATTGAGCACTAATCAATTAGTAAAGCAGGTCGTGAAAGATAAGGTTATTAGGCATGGGTAGTTGACGTAATTATTGAACAAACTGAAGAAAAAAATAAAGAAAGAGAGGTTTGTTGAAGCAAATGAATAGATAAATAAAACCAATTTGATAAAGTCCTATGATTTAATTTGTCCGGCTATGACTTTTGCAATGTCTTAAATTTAAAAGCTTAAAACAAATGATACGCAATGAAGAAAGAAGAAACATCATAAGGCGGAAATGCGATGAAACAATGAGGTTTGAAAGAGTTTAGAGAATTAAAAAGTAAAGATGTTAAGATACTAGTCTAGATTTAAAAATAAACATACAAACTTGTTTACATATTTCACTCTCTTATTTGCTTTATTCTCCAAAAGAAAAACAATTATGAACGATGGAGCACAGTGTCTAAAAGATAACTATGGTCTTGCTTATCTCTTAAGAAGTTTCTCCGTCTGTCTAGCTCGTCCTTTTGTTTACTTCGAATTGTCTCGCGGTCAATTTTGTCTCTTTCTTGCGGCTTATCCGTCCAGATTGATAAGTCATCTGACAGACGTAAAGAACATATTTATTCTTTACATGAGAGAGCGCACGGAACTGTTTTGAGCAATACATAATTTTTATATCCGTATTATTAGAAAGGACTGCTAATGGTTAAATGTTAAATCTGCATACCGGTTTTTCGCAAACATACATATGTTGTCGGTAAAACTATAGTGAATGACAAGCAAACACAGGCTTGCACCACACTTCGCATCGTCAGTGTTTTTTTTAATCCATTGTGTGCGATTTCCGTTCATGATAAAGTCTCTGTTAATTCAATAAATTAATTTCAATTCTGTATTCTTGTCGACGTAGTCTTTGATAAAGGAAGACTACACACCATATGTGAGCATTGGACGCTTACAGTTGTCAGATCGGACTTTAAAATCAAAAACCCATTATTTGTTCATACCGATAAATAACTCTGTTGACAAGAACATGTCATGTTCATTGGTCGCGTGTCCCTAGATCTATATTGGCATGTCGTATATGTTTCAAGCGTAGTTACTAAAAACAATGCAAAATCGACCAGTGCGCGTGGTGTAGACAATCGAGGTATGAGTATGATAGCATCGTCATGAAGTGACGCAAATCAGTACAAACAGGTGCTGTAGCATGATCGTATATGTGATCCCAAAAGTTAGCAAGTAAATTCAAGTTGATCAGCGGCGAGAGCACGGTCAACTGAAGTCAATTTTCATTCTTAGAGAAAAACCTAGGGATTTCAACGATGAACCCAGACGGATCGCTGAATAGAACCTTTTTCATAGTCATCCTGAATGCGGTTCTGAGAGTCTGCAGCAGACACTGTAATTTCAACAACCATCAGAGTTAGAATGGAAATCAGTTCCGTTAGAAAACTTGAGTGCTTCTGATGCGACCCTTTTTGTCAGTCTTGTATTTTTGTTTAGTAATTTGGACTTCGCTAATTACAAATGCAACTCCAGAATAATATATTAGTTTCTTTTATGCTGCTGCATACGAGTTTCAGAAAAAAACCTATGCATTTTCCACATGCGCATCACTAAATCTTCTACGGCCATTTGATATCGTCAATAACATATTATTTCCCAATAAAGCCACATCAATGCATTGCAGGATAAATGAAACTAAAAGTGCATATCGACCACGAAATAGCTTTACGTGTGTCAACAAAAAAAGATCATATCTGGTACAATGTTGTAAAGACACGTTGGGGAATCTGCAAATGAAGCTCCAGGGCTCATGAACAACCATTCACATTTCTTCAGCCACCAAAAGAGTTACATGAATCTATAATGCCATTTTCAACAATACATATTTACTTGCAGCGGAACCTTCATCACAATAAGCTACATTATTTAGTTGGTCTTTAGGTGCAACAAGACTTTGTTTCTGGCTACGGAAATCTATGAAAATCCAAATTACGAAAAGGTCAATCAATCGCCGTGAAGATTCCCACATAACCTCAAAAATCAGCGAGTGCAGAGTTACAGCGAGCGTTGGTCCATCCCTATCGCTTTATCAATGTTTGTATTGATACGCTGCTATGATCTCCATGGTTATTTCAATCTTTGTGAAACATCATAGACGGGCCTATCTGATATCTGTCATGCTTGGCAATTGATTGGGCTACGTCAACTTTCTCCATGTTAGCTTGGATTGCATTTCCATCAACGAGATTACTTTTGCTGATGAATGACGCAGTGACATAATTAATGAAAACTTCAGCGTTGGTTTCCTCGAGGTAACGATTATAGTCAGCTTTTATAAGTTTTGTATTCGTATACAAAAGACCTCACATGGGAGTAAATACTGAGTCGTATCCTGTACTTGCAGTTCTATTCGATAACAATGATCAGGGACCAACACTGCTAGAAATATTACTGAACATTTCGGACATGATGTGATGATCCAATCTGGAAACTGATGCGCATCAAGCCTTAACGTAGAATGTGATATTTATTTGAATATTTCCATGCCCGTGTCTGCCAAAAAGACAAGCCTATTATTCGTGTGGATATGAACGAACTGCCGGGAATGAATATAACACGAGCCATGGCTTCACGTGGAATTTTGGCTTTGTGGATGAGTGCGTGATTACTGACGCGATGCTACGGGTTACACTAGAGATACGTGACATTTTCAGTTCTCACGCTCCATATTAAAGACAGCTATTAAACCAAAGTCAGTAGCCAGACGTTTGTCAATCCTGGAGAAGGGGATATTATGTCAATGCACTGAAGGCGTTTTCAAACAAAAGTAACTGCATTCATACGAACACATGGACAGCTGGACAATATTCGAAGAAAGAAACAATGGCATTCCATTTAAGCCTCATAAATCCTATCATTATACATGTAGAATACAAACAAGCCCAAACAATGTGGAATGCTTTTTTGATAGCAGATTTTGGATGCCTGCAAACGATCTTTACCTTACAAGTGACATTATAACCGTCGCAGATGTTTCTGATTGGTTAAACTTTATGATTGATAGAGTCACGCCGTTACTTCAAAGAGTCAGGCATTAACTGGAACGGTAGTGTAAAAGCAAAGCAAAGTTTGAGGTTTTAACTCACGTACATATGCGAAAGTTGACACAAAGTGGAATACGGGATGGTGTTACTTTGTTCAGCTGCAGTTACACCAAGATTATCAACGCAATATATCCAGTAGCAATGATCAGCGCAATGATAAATCAACAGGACATAAATCAATGATGAACAGGACAATTTTCACATGCAAGTCTGATTTCAAGATTTGATGGCTCTTGATGAAGCACTTTTGAAAAATGATCAAGCAGCGCACCGGCTTCTAGGCAAGGCTATTTTACACCGACAAAAACACCTAATGGTGACTACAGAAACGTCGTATGTTTATGCGGATATGAAGTGGAGTGACAATCTGCAGGAGACGAGGAGACGAGCAGCTTGTCAAAGAAAAGAGCACTGGACAATCACCAAAATGTAAGGTTGTATGAAAATGTATAGACGAGTGCTGAGGAACAGCGAACATATAAAGTTAACTTCTTATCGAAAGAGGCAATGCGGTCAAAAGCATAAAAGGTGTGGCTCGGTCAGTGCTGTACAGGGCCTTTTTGTACTCATGCACAAGAAATGCAATGACCAAACATGTGTAGGGTAGGGCCAAACATCTGATAGAGCGAACAAATCATTCACCAATGGAAAAAGTAGATGGAAATGAAGGCATAAATGCAGTCCAGTCTCAGGTCAGTACGGTTTTTTAAGCGCTCGAATAGTAGCATCCAGATGCCGCCTTCAGAGGTGTTGCAATGTGCCTTTCGGTGGAGGCTGTGATTCTGTTTGGAAAATCATCAGCTCTTCGCTGACGAATTGCATCTATTTCGTTAATGAATGCAGTGAATATAGGTTATACAAAGTGCTGGATACCAAACTTATTTTGGTTATTACAATGGTTCTAAGGAGTTAGAAAGATATTTTAGTAAAATTTATTCTACAGCTTACAATATGAATATAATTTATAAAATGGATTAAGTATATATCAAAGTGTTAGAATATTTAAAGAAAATTATTTTTGTTCTCTCTAATACTTTTGATACCATATCTCATACTAAATTTTCTGGGCGGGGGAGTTGCCGAGTGGTCTTAACTACTCTTGGGCATCTGACCTCTGTCAACGTGGGTTCGAGTCTCGGACTCGGACAATATGGGTATGAGAAACCTTGGCTGTAGCTTCTCCAGGGTTCTTCCTGTACCATTTATTCTGGCCGCCATGTATAGCCTATCGTGTGCTGAAAATGGTCTTTAAACCTACAACTAAGCTTTGGTTCTCCTTGTAAACAAATGTTTGGGCACTTTAGTAAAATATTTATATCATATGATCTGTACAGATACTAAATTTGTTAATAAGTGCAACATCGCTGTCGTATTTTGCTAGACGCATTGACTCACCATGGTTTCTTAAAGATAAGAGTATATATATTATAAAAAAATTATTTTATGAGATAAATGTATGTTTATAAAAACTGTACAAAATGGAATGTCTAGAACTGAACCAAAGTAGTTACAAATTCATGTACAATTGGTTAAATATGTCAGAAAAGCGGTCATCTGACTGCAAGATGATGCTGATATTAGGTGCAGGTGGAAGGTACATTACCTTTTTAAGCAGAAGACAAGGATAAAAAACCAAAACATATATTATTATTATCCAAGTATTATCAAAGTATTCAAAGTATTATCATCATTATAATAATCATCATTATTATCATTTTAAATATTCGAAACTGGAAGACTGCGAGTTCGTATGGAGGATTGGGTATTCAACAAATATTAGGGATGTAAAATTGTATACAGTGTCATCTTCAGTCTGGACCGAATAACATTCAGAAGTAATACGTTATTTACAACACACCGATGCCAAGGATATTGAAATCTTCTTAAATGCTGACAGTTGTTTTCTAGTTTTAAATCTTCCATTTTAAAAGATAGCAATGTGGTGCTTAAATTTTCGATGTTCCAGTCGTAATTTAGAGAGAAAGGTCGCCATCATGTCTGCCATACATATGGTTGAATAGGACCATTTGTGACAAGACTTTTTAGAATTGTAAATCAACATCGTTTACTTTTACAATTGAGAGCGTTATACAAGATGATTTAATATAGGAATATTCATATAAGTCCCTTATATATTATGCCCGATGTTAATATTGGTACCTTGACAGTTCAAGCTCTTCTTCTATTCAAGCACTACGCTTTCATAAGCAGGGAACGTTAATCAATTGTGATGTTTATTGGTTTGTTTGTTTGATTAGGATTTTTAACGTATCTTTAACAATTTTTCAGTCATATCGCTACGATGTCTGCAGTGAGGCAGTTTATAGTGATGTCTAGCACTGGAGCATCATGACGCAAATAAGTACCACTAATCTTATAGTGCAGAGCGTCAAGCGAGGCAGCTGTTAGTACCGATTTTTAAAGTCTTTGGTATGACTCGGCCTGGGATCGAACCCACGACCTCCCGCTTCCGCAGCAGACGCTCTAAACACAGGGCCAATGGAGAGATTCACATGTGATGTAATATATTCACGGAACTTAATAACAATGTCATCAAAGACCAAGGTTCTAATTTTTTAAAAATGATACAGTTGTAATAAACTGAAAGAAACTTGAAAATTTGTGTACTTTTAATTGTTTAATCATTTGCAAACAATATAATATTTATACTGAATACATACTTACATAGTTTTTCTAATATAATAAGAAACAGTTTATGCAAATTATTTAATGTTCTTATTGATTCAGCTCAATTATATTATAAAGAAGTGCGGATATTCATGCTAAGTAATATTTTGTATATATATTAATTTGCGTTTTGTAAAATAATGTTAGGTGTTAAAAAAGCACGCGATAATGTCATTGTATATATCAGATTGACGCATTCTTCTTTGAATACCAGGGCTAATAGGCTAATTAGGAATTGGTATAAAATTGTGCATACTAACTACTAGAATTGTAGTTGATATTGTGTATGATAAGTGATATGCAAAGTTAAGACCACACCGAATACAATTTCGTGGGTGATAAGTATTAAGAACGTTTATAAACGCTTTGTTTCGGAGAACTATTCAACAGTTGTTGGTAATGTATGTGATTGCTTATCTTGTTTCATTCTTACTTTATATTTTTTCTCTTGTGTTATTCAGATTAACTGATAGCTATTTCTTTTAACGTAATTCTCACAAATTCAAGAATCATACTTTTTCACACATCGAATTATGATTCTTACTTTTCCATTCAAAGTATGTGATTTGAAATACACCGGTTTTTTAAACAAAATACATTCTTTGTAATAAATTTTTAATCAATGTGATATTGTTTAATTCTTTTGATTGATACTTTTGCTAAAAGGATAATAATCATTTACAAGTATTCATCACAGGATGATATACTACTGAACGTCTATTAGGAGCTGATGGCCAGAAATGCTGAATAAATGTTTTGTGCATATCTGTCAGTTGTTTGTGTCCCCCTGTTGTGTACTCATGTTTAATCGCGATGTAAGCCTTTTACCCGAAATAACAAATACATTGCTTGTACTGGAATATATACTAATATACAATGTAAATGAAGTTTCATTTCTTAATGTTTATATATTTTCTTTCTTTCTTCACATGGTAACGCTATCTTTTTCAATAATACATCCTAAAAAGATAAAAAGAAGTGTTCCAACATGAGAGAGAGAGAGAGAGTGGGAGAGAGAGAGAGAGATTGTTTTACCCTGGATAATCACAGAGAGAATCGATAAAACTGCTATCCCTTGTACAGCGCCGACTACACCTGTAAAAGCAAGTGGACTCAAGGGAGACGCAGGTGGAAACAACATATTTTACCCTCAGGTGTTAGAGGCTCTCGATCCTAAAAGGAAATAAAAATGCAAACAAAAATTAAAAGCGGCCGATAAGGAATGAAGATCTAACTTATGTATGTATGTATGTATGTATGTATGTATGTATGTATGTATGTATGTATGTATGTATGTATGTATGTATGTATGTATGTATGTATGTATGAATGCATGCATGTATGTAGAGAAACGACCGACTAGACGAATAAGAAAACTTGAATAATCCCAGCAGTCATTTAATTTCCACGTGCAACAGTGTTTCCGGTGATGAATCTCCACTGAAAAACAAAAAATTCGCTACGTTCTCTCCTTAACTCATCAGCTCCATCTCCACTTATACAATTACAAACACGCGCCTAGTACTGAACTTGGAAAAAAAAGCTATACTGTATTGTGGGTTATTTTTGTGGCACCAGATGACCCACCTCTATTTTCTAGATATGTTTGCGGTGCTTCATTATGGCGCTATCATCCATCAAACACCGTTATCCTTCTGACATTAGCACTATTGAAGTGTAAACGGATGTTCCATTTGCACTTGAAAGACTATCTGAAGATTTAGCCAAATTACCCCGCCCCCGCTCCATATATGTCGTTAAATTGGAGATCTTCGTGGAATGTAAGCAGCGGTATACTTAACAAATATTATGTGATGCAATGTAAGTACAATAAAGAACTTATCGAGAGGCTTACAATATATCTTAAAAGCCAGCGTCGTATTCAGGCAAGTTATTCATCAAACTTCTTAAAACGAAATCACGAAAGAAAGGACTATATATCTTTACATCTCAACTGACTTCCTTATCAGTGGTAAATACAATATATGATTGGTCGGAACGTATCTATTTAGGAAGTCAGTAAGGAAAACATATATCATGTTGATGAAATTGAAATTTCACTCGCACTATCAAAGCGCTGCGAGGAACGAGGTGCATTGAGTGCGATATCCGAATACGATATCGCACTCAAATCAGCTCTTTCCTCTAAACATTTTAACCGCTCAGTGTAGACCCTGATTTGCACCCTTGAACAGGGTCGACTTTTATCGTTATTGGATTCAGGGCATACTAAAATAGACACGGATAATGTTTCAGTTAATTTTTTAACTAATGGATACATCAATTCTCGTAAGATCTTTAAGCGTATTTTTTAAACAAGCTGATGTATGTATGTATGTATGTATGTATGTATGTATGTATGTATGTATGTATGTATGTATGTATGTATGTATGTATGTATGTATGTATGTATGTATGTATGTATGTATGTATGTATGTATTTATGTATCTATGTATGTATGCCGTTCTATTACATAATGTTCTCAGTCTGAGTAGCTTGAGATGACTTTTTTTTCAGCATATCAATCACGTTTTCTAATATTCTCGTAGCGAACTAAATGTTCTTATTTTTGTCTTTTTAAAGATTTTTCAAATAGAGTACTTTTTTCATCTCCGTTTTTCTTTCTTAGTCCAATAGTATTTTGAAAACAATAAATAAGGATGTCAAATATATTTGTGTCCGTGACTGGAACTGTCGTATGTTTGCCAATCATTTAATCATTGACATGATAAGCAGAAACATTCTTTAACGGGGTAATTCTTTCTCATTGTTTTTTTTTCAGCGTGCTAGTACAGT